>CM033117.1:13961347-14561347 GCA_019321725.1 Paulownia fortunei
GGATGTGCAGAGGTATGCCAAAGGTTATATTTTCTGTGCATTTTGGTGCCAAAATCTGGGATGAAAAAAGAGCACAAAGAGAGAAGTGGCAGAAGAAAAGACTATACACAAACTCGTATTGGTAAGATGATAGGAAGCAAGAGAAAGAATTTGGCAAATTAGGAGAGCTTGAACAGACATTGAGCAAGATGCTCCAAAGCCAAATTATCTAATAATCATATGCCCTTTTTGTTTTGTCTTTATTCATATGGTTCTAACCTTTTCATTTCTTCTCTTCTCCAACCCCTATTTTCCAATAGGTCTCATCCCACTCAATTTAGAACTAGTTTCAAAGGCCGTAAGTGCTACAGAAGCTCTTCACAAACCATCAACATTGCAGCAGATGCTTCTAATGGATTGACCACTAGACCAAGAGTCAGAATCAGGTGCTTCTGATGACTTGCAGATCTTTGTTCTTTACTATCTGATTAGTATTGATATTCTCATATCCTCGATTTTCTTCCCAAAGTTCTTATTAACTGTTAAAGTAGATCCTATAAGTACGTATGAGTGCATTTGTAGAAAGTTGTGAGAAGAGAGGGAGGATGGAGGAGATAGGTGAAACTTTTTTGTCATTGAAACAAGGGCAATATACCCCACTGGTGCAGAAAACCTTCTCCTGTTGTCACTTCAAGTACCAGCAGAACAAGCACTGCCAACATAGCCGCTCTTCCATTCCACGTTTCAGCACTTTTTGTCCAACCCCATTCCCAAACTACCACAGGAGGAGGTAGCTCCCTACGCTGTGAATCATAAGCTGCCAGTAGCTCTTCTATACTGCCAAGTGGAACTAAAGACTGCAGAAGACACCCCACAAATACCAATCAGATTTTGACAGTCATACAAGCAGCAGAATACTAAATAGAATCATAAACAAATCTGGAGACCTCAAACAACAGAAAATTGTCTTCCTTAGGGTTATTTATACAAAACAAAAGCCAAAAAGGAAAAATTTAGAAGCAGTCTTTTCATTCCCAACAGCTGAGTTATGATATAGAAAAAACTCAAAATCAGACCCTCCAGTAACCCTTGTAATGCCCAATTAAAAAATACAGACCTTCATTATTGTGGGAGTAATTCAAAATAATAAAAGGTTGCATTCCATCAATTTGGATTTGAGGAAGGGATTTGTACCTAAGGATTTCAAATGACTCCAATATTGGTAGATTTGAAGTCCACAACAATGATAGAAAAAATAGCTTGAAGTGGCTGCTAAAGGATTTAAATCATCTGTAACTTAAAATTATCCAAACAAGCGGAATAAATTTGTTATTATAGATTTGAAATCCTTAGCTCCCAAAGCGTTCAATCAAAATGCAACCTAAAATCATAATATATCATTCATATTTTACCTACTTTGAATATATAAATTGCTGATTTAGCTCCTTTATATTTCATAAAAGAAATCTATGTAGAATATGCATAGTCACTTTAAAAAATTGAATTCTCAGTTCACCTGCCGAGCTTCAAGATTTGAGACTGCCATTGCTCCAACATATGGAAGACTTTCAATTACTGCATCAGCCAAATCCGAAATGAAAGTGGGTTCACAACCAAGTGCAGGAACGCGTCCCCATTTCTCTATGCCCGATTCTAGAGCCAACTCTTTGTACTCAACATCTATTTCCTCTAATGTTTCAATATGTTCGCTAACAAAACTGTGGTGAAATATCAATGGTAGAATATATAAGTATCCAATATGTAATTGAACTTGCTATATGATTCAGAACTACTTCCCCACCAAAAAAAAAAAAAAAGGAGGAAATATTTGGCAAAAGACAAGTTAGGATAATTCCAAACATCATGGTCAAAGTGGTAGAGTTACAATTGAGATGTACCTAATTGGGACAGCTAAAAGACTCTTCACTCCTTTCCGTCCGAGCTCAACAATTGTCTCATCTGTGTAGGGTTTCAACCACTCTACGGGCCCAACCCTACTCTGCAGCCAATTAATTAAACCAAACCAAATTACAGCAAAAAATGAAATAACATTCAGAAAAATGAGGTAAAGCACAAAAGTATATGATCAAGGGCAATACATAAAAGTGAAATGCAATTGATTGCAGGCACTGCGGTCGCGAGGACCAAAATAACAGAGCAACCCAATAACCCATGAAGCATTTTATCAAATGACTCAAGCTTTTATAGCCAGAGAGGACCTGAATATTAGTAGAGAAATTATTATGAAGCTACAGATTGTGCTTAGTTTAGAAGGTCCTTGATAACATAAAACAAGTTCAGCCGAAGTTAATCAAATTATGGCTGAATAAATATTTACTCGTATAGAACAGTCCAAGCATGTTGGAATTAAAAAAATCTGAACTTTCTCCGGTAAGTGTGAAACTTAAAACGTGTTCCTAAAAGAAGTTCAACATTCAGTTAAACTGGCATTTTCATCCATCTATGATCTATATACTGATGGAACAAAACTGTTGGTGTCCAGACACATTTACCATCAGTATATTCACTGAATTTCCATATCCAGTAATGTGAATACTGGGCAACTATGGGTATAATTTTGATGTTCGTTTATCTCATGTAAGAAGATGATATATACCACATTAACAAAGAGCATCCAACTTACTTGAAAGGTTGTAAATGAAAGGAATATGACAAAAACATTTTACGCCCGTCTTGTCTCAACTTTAATGGTTGATACGCTTTACATAAACATTGAAGTGCACCACATCAGATGTGGGCCGTGAAAGAAGACCAACAGACAGCACATGTGAAACTGTCCATGATACAAAGAGACTACTTTGTAAATCTTATTCCCTGTAAGCTGTGAGACCCATAAAATAGGACCATCTAAAGCATAGCAGTTTTAATGTACCTAAGAATGCAAACATAGAGATAAAGGCAGTATTTACATCCAAATTATATTGTTTCAGATTAGACAGCTTTGGAACTTTTTCTTGTCCACATGAACGCATACATCGCAAGTAAATCTGTAAAAGAAATATGTTTAATTATTCTACATATGCGTGATAGGTGAGTTTGGACCACCTTATAAGATACTACAATGGCACACTAGATATCTGGACTAGTCATTTTCGGCCAGCAGAAAAAAATCCAAAGTGGTGTGTCAAGTTTGTGGCCTAGGACATGAAAATAATTAAGTACCTGATACGCAAGGGTATATCCATTATTTATCCTTCTGTTTTCCAGTTCTTCCATGATCAAGTCAACACATTCCTCCATCTCAGCTTTGTATGGGTCACCAGCTTCCTCCACATATGCAAGGGGTACCCCATGAGCACTAAAGAAAATCATCACCTGTAACAAACAACAAAACATAATCATCAAGAGAAAAATAATATCAATATTCAGATTACGGTTGTATTAGGACATTTCTGGAGTTCATTGTGGCAGACTTGAAAACAAAAGTAAAAGAAGCCAGCTAAGTAAACAAGAATAGAGAGTGAGAGAGAGAAGACAGTGCTCATTGTGGAATAGAGCCAGAAATATAACTACAGACCAGACCTGATGTTCAAAAAATGATTACAATTTCCTCAAACAAGGCCTAAATCTGGCCTATTTGAGAAAATGTCTTCAGAAAGAAAAAGCTTGGAAAATATAGAGCAATTTGCGAAGCGTTGAAATTCATCACAATTGGAAAAGTAATCAATCATATGAATCAACAAAACGACTGTCCACAGTATGGATTACCTCCTCTGGGCGGTCAAAGTTTCCCAACTCTTTTTCAATCAAATCAGCCATCGCTTTTATATATCCTTCACGCTGGTGCCAGGAAGGAATAACAGTATGCTGCATATTAACTAGATACTCATCCTCCCTAAAATTTAAGCCATTGCCACATTGAATCATGATTTTGACAGTGATTACAGGCGACATGATGTCAGTGCCGCATGCAAATAGCACTTACCTGAATATACTCTCCAGTAGTCAAAGGCTTGAACCACTTGTTGATATTGAGAATTGAGGGTAGAGGGGAAGCACAACAAGTTTTGTAATTCTATCTCGTTTAATCTAAATAAACCAAAAGCAAAACAAGATTTAAATTATTGGTAAACCAATCTACAGAAAAACAAAACCTATATTATTGGTAAGCCAATCTATATACAGACCAAATACTTTCAAAGCCCCAAATGAGGGAGAGCTAATGCCTTAGGAACAGTCTTTTACACTAAAATGATGCCATAAACAATACTACTACTGTCAATAATTCAATGCCATCTTTGACTTTTTGTGTCAAACTAACCATTTTGAATAGAAGTTTCATAGTCATATCTTTACACATTTAAAACTAATATTGAAGTCCCAATTAAATCATTAGAACACTAAAACTTGTAAAGTTCTATTAATATAATTTGTGATTGCAAAAAGAAATGTCGAAGGAGCCATTCAACCAGCATTGGTGGCAGCAATAACAAATTTGTTAACTAGCTTAAGAAAAAGGCGAGTAGAGCATATATGTAATGTGCCCAAAAATAAGAATTAAGACAATATTCAGTTGTTAATTCCCTGTTACCATGCAAGAAAATAAACATGAAACAAAAGGCAAAGATAAATATAAATAACCAGCAATACGTTAAACCATAACCGGGCAAACCCCAAGTTTAATGCCTAATTACCATGCTTGAAAATATATTATGGTAACCCTGGAACCTGCCACATCCAAAGGCTTCCTGAACACTTACATCCAGAATCTAATAAATTATTTCTAAATGGAGTTCCTGATAAGCGCATGTTTGTACATATTTTTGTGTCAATTCCTATATATTTTCCTTGCTATATTCTTGTTAATATTAGGTGCTTATGAATGTTGTGTTTGACAGAAATTTGCGAGTCAAAGGACCAAAATGAGCTAAAATGAAGCCAAACAGCAACTTTGGAGCTGCGGCACCGGGAAGTTGAGCCGCAGTGCCGGCCAGCCAAAGAAGGCATAGAATTTGGTATGATGAAAATGGGCAAAGAATTCAGCACTGGGGCGCCTCGGCAAGGCCTGTGGCGCCACACCACAAGTCCAGAAATTTTTCTCACCTTAGTGCTATTGCGGCAGTGTTTGCATTATGCACATAACTTTTTGCTCCAAAGCCTATTGACCTGATTCTTGACTCATTTGAAAGCTAAGAGATAGGGCTACAACTTTTATGTTGACAACTTAGGCTAGTTCAATTGATTTCAAAAAGGGAAATCAGGCTAAAGAGTTCCAAATATGGCACATTTTTGGGTTTTTTTGCATGACTTTCTCAACAAATGTGATATTGAGCTATAGAAAGCCAACAAGTAGGACAAAAATCCCCATGAAGACAGCAAAAAGCCAATTAGTTTCGCGATAACAGAAAAAAAAATCTAGAACACGATTTTGGCCCTATTTTTCTTAGATTTTGGAAGAGGATAAAAAGGAAAAACCTTGAGACTAAGCCCCCAATTCTTATATTCACATTTTGGGTCTTGGGCATTAGGAGAGAAGAGAAAGGAGGCTTGGAGAAGAAGATTCATCCACTAAGAGGATCTTTTCACCATAATTAGATTTCTTCCCCCCTTTTCAATTCCTTCGAACTCCTAGTGTCTTTAGTTTTATTTTTCTTGTTCTTTTCAAGTACGCTAGGATAATTTTTTATTTCAGTTAAGGATGATTTCAAAACCGTAGACATGAATTTGTGTAATTATATGTTTGATATTATTCCTCACTTTTCTAATTGAGATTGTTTATGTACTTCTGTAATTGATCTCTTCATGATTATTTTCTTGTTTTATTTGGGTGCATTACCAAATAGGGCTTGAGAATTACTTACAACTGAATTAGAAATCTTGATCCGTAATTGTCTTGAATTTCTAGTCGTAAATAGTAATTGTGATTAATGACTTGGGATACTTTTATTAATTGCAATGAAAAACATAACCTAAATTAAATAATCCGATCTTGTGTATTTGTTGCTTAGATCAACGTATCTTTTTTGTCTTAATGCTTCTATTGAATTGAATCTAGAGAGCTTGTTCTAGATTGTTTGATGGTTAGGAAATTAGGTAGGGAGCTTATTCTACCTAACAACAATTAAGGAAAGATTCTGGTAGCGGAGCTTATTGTTATCTCCGGTTGGTAATCTCAATTGAAACGTGGGAGTAACATTGACCTTAATTCACAATTTATTGTCTAGTGGTGGAGAACGAACCTTAACCAAACCTTTTTATCTATTGTGTTCATTTACTTGATTCGCATTCTTGGCATTCTAGCTTTAATTTTATTTTTTGCACTCTAGTTAATTGAATCACCCCCCCCCCCCCCCACCTGTTCCTGAGTCTACTTGCTTAAAGTTTTAGGTGAGTTATTAGTGAGTAAAGTCTTTGGTTATAGAGTTGATAATAAATTAATTAGCCTCGCTTTTCGTGGGATCGACCCTTAGTTGCACTATAATTGTTTAAAAACATTACAGGAGTAAGATTCAATTTGGTACGCCTGATGACAAACCTATCAGTTCCCAATATTACAGTGCTCGCTATAAGACCTCCACATCCACAAGCTTTTGTGAATAAACATAAAACTCAACCACATGCAACATATCATTGATTAGACATTTATAAAAATTCATTTTAAAAGCATCATTTACACACGTCCAAGAGAATTAAGAGTCTAGAGCCAAGGCATCACAAAATGAATTTTCACCAACAAACTAGCAAACTACTTACCGTAAAAGACAAAGACAGCAGCATTAGGGGACATTCACTTGAGATTACAACGGTACCAAGAATACCTGTTCAATTGCTTCTTCTGTAAATGGATGCCAGTAACGCATGCCAACATACACCTTTGCAGGGACATTCTTGGCACACAGTGCCTTTCTCAACTCCTCAGCCTAGAGAAAGAATTTGGATCCATTTAAATAGTAAAACCGGATATTCTTAGTATGTAATTATTACTGATATAATTGTATTTCACTTTTCACTGCAGATTGCAGCAGCGAGGGTGTTCAGCATGTGGACAAATTAGAAAAGCAAGCACTAAACCCTATCGGTACTCATCTGTCAAGAAGTCCTACCAAGAACTTACAGAAGTAGGAACGGGACTGACTGCTCCAAAAGGTGAAAATATTAAAACAAATGTTTTCATTACTCCAAACAGGATAACTCGCTCTAATATTGCCTCAAACACTCAGAAAACAAGCAACAAGATACATGCACATAGAAAATTCCTGTATGTAGGTGTTGGTTGAAATTTAATTGCTTGATACACCTCATATGCCAAATCTTTGTCAAACCATTAATATGGATAGAATATCAAAATATAAATAAAAAGTAACATGTTTCATGTTTCCTTATTTTATGTATTTGTAACAAATCAAAGGAGAGTCTTGTAGAAATTCAAGTTTAAGAGTTAATAGGATCTATTACAGAATAGAGAAGTAAAGAGCTTCAATTGACTTCAAGATATAATCATACCTGAGCATCAGTTATACGCCGCAGAGGAGAACCACCACCTATTGAAGCATATCCTTCTTTGCTCTTTGGGGATCTAACAACAGATATGAATTGTGCCAAAGGCTTTTGTAGAAAGCGAAACAATCTTGGCAGTCGAATAATATCCTAATATTTAATTTCAGCCAAAAATAGGACAACAGTAAACAATTATCATTTTAACACATTTTAGCATTAAAACTCAAAAGCAAAACTGCATTGAAAGATACTAACTGGATCAGAAAAAAGGTTAAACAAGAAAGGTTGTACATCATCTAGAGTCTCCGGGCCTCCAAGGTTCAGCAATAATACTCCTATCTTTTCATTACCAACAAGTGGAGTAGTGAACACTTCTGGAGATCCAGAAGTGACCAGTGCTCCTAATTGTGAGGAATACTTGTTGAGTGACCGCTCCACGACTATAGAATGCGTCTTGGACCATCCCAAAGAGCATCTTGTAACTAGGGATGTTTTTGACAAATTAGAATTGGCAAAAGCCTCCAATTGCAACCTTATGCATGGACACATTCCCTGAGAGGAGAATTTGGGTCGTGGGGGCAGCAGTCTGTGAGAAAAAATTGCATCAAAAGCATCTAGAATAAGACCACTGTTAAATTATAAGCAGCAAACTAGGGCAAAAGACAAAAAACAGTATATCTGTATGTCAATACACTCTACGCAATTGTTTTCGCCTTAAACGACCCAAGCCTTCGCCTCATTTAGGAGCCCAGCCATTTTGAAGACACAGAAAAATTTTCAAATGCACTTGACTAGCACATAAAATTGAGATGGAATAAATGTACACGAAATCACTCCCCTCTCTCTCAAATCATCTCCCAAGACTCAACTTAGTAGGTCATGACTTAATGATTCACATGAGAACCATAAGTAATCAGCAGCAATTGCCAACTAAATTCAAAGACTTGCAGCCGCCCCCCTCAAGTGCTTACAATCTCAAATTTTAGATTGTAAATAAAATGGAATTCAAAAGTTTGCCCCCTTCAAATTCCTAAATCCCCTTATCATGTGAGTCAAAATATCTATGTTGCCCCAAGGGGGACTAAGAATTCTGGTTGTGTCCCTGACTAAATAAAAGCCAAAAGGCCGATAGTCTCAATACATTGCTTAATTGCCTTCTACTATGCCTTTCCAGCTGTATTGTGGTCCAGACAAAACCCAATTTCCAAACCAAGTTACATGCACCCTAGTCTAAATTAAGCCCAGCCACCCATCTAATCACAAACAGCTATATAACCCAACAGGCAACATAATTTTTTTTCCAAATTAAAAGTGAGTGATTTGCAGCATTATACTACTATATATCTCTGCACATAAAGCACGCCCATTTACGTACTAGAGCCCATGAATCAAAATTTTACACTGGGACAACAATTGATTAGCACGATTCACACACTACACACACTGTAAGCACACCAACAAACACAGAACAATACAGAAGAGGGCAAAGCAAAATTTATAAAAAAAAAAAAAAGAGGAAAAAATCTAAGGAGTTCTTACAGAGATGGAGACGGGGCTTGAACTCGTGCATTCATTGATTGGTTCATTTCTGCAGAGATTTTTTGGTCTGATTATTGGAGTTGAAAGAACTTGATTTCTCAGCAGCTTTTTTTCTGAGCAGTGGCTGTTTTGTTTGTGTCTTGACATTTGGCCATGTGTTTTCACAGATTATCCCGTGCTCAATAAATAAATAAATAAAATTTCTAAAACCAATTCTCTTATAAATTATGTGCTCTATTTGAGATTATCCTGAGCTATATAAATAAATAAAAATAAAAATATATTTTCTAAAACCCAATCTTTTGAAAATTTTGTGCTCTATTTGTTGAAATTTATATCGTATTCATATAATATAATATACGTATGTCTGAATGCTTAAAAACTATTTTTGTTTTTCATTTTGAACTTCGAATAATACTTTATATTTTTTTAAGTAAAATATTTAGTACACGTATTATATTTACTCCGTATAATACTTGATGGGTAATATTTTATATTAATAAATATTTATAATATTTAAATATAATTTAAAAATTATTTATAAGTTATTTATAAGTATTAATAGAATATTATATAAACCAAAAATAAGAATTTTAATTTTTTGAATATATTAATTATTATTAAATAATTATCTTTTAAGGCATGTCATAATTATAGATTAAATAATATAAAAATACATATAAATAATTTTTGTATAATTTAAAAAAAAATATAAACATAATTTATATAAAAATAATGTCTAACATAAGTCGTATTTTTGCTATCAAATAGATCTTGTACATTCGTATTTTACTCATACGTCTACGAATTCCTATATTATTTATTTTCATATTTTTAGTCGATTTTTAAATTGTAACTTTTAACAAAAATTCATAATATATTTATATATATTAAATATTAATTTTTTATCCGTATTTAACTAACTAGAATTCCGTAACAAAATAAAAACAAATAAAATTCATTATGATACATGAGATTTTCTAATTGTTATATTGGTACAAGAGATTTTGAAAATAGCTTAACACAGCATGTTATTTAAATCTCAATCAATTTTTTGGTAGGAATCACGGGTATAAATGGCAAATCAATAATAAATGTATTTTGAAATAAAATACAAAAATACTATAAATGAGGACCAAGGGAATTTCGACATGTGTTCTAGTAATAATACTAGACAATTTCCTCTAAAAAATATAGAATACTTGCCCCTGATCTGGACTTTGGACAAATGAATGAAGACATATCCGTGCTCTTAGCTGGCGATATTAATTCGGTCATTACTGTTTGCTTGGATGATTTAGGGTTAAATGGTGAAAATCCTAACCCTAACCATTGCGGGTTAGAGGTTCCACCAAATGAAGAAGATGCTATTTGTTGTGCTAGAGGACGACAATGAGCCCAACGTTGACGTGGTGGAACGACGAGTTGAAGATCAGTTGATATACGATCCCTTCGAGGAAGCGAATCAAGATGCAACACATAGAAGAAGATCTTCGTGTGACTGAATGGACTTGATCTTGCTGAAATTGGGAGTCTTAAACAAGCTAAGACTTCATTAAAAAAAAAAAAAACAGGTAATTCCCCTAACTATGCAAACTCGGTGGGAGTTCTAAATTATCTTCAGATTCTCTTCACACCTCAATTTTGCCATGAATATTGTTGTCTGGAACATTAGAGGAATCGGGAATAACAAAGATAGACTACACCTAAGATGTCTTTGCAAAAAAAGAAAAATAGACCTTTGATTTTGGTGATTATTGAACCAAAAATTGCTTTACATGTTCGAGATATTACAAGCAGATTCGATTTTTCACATGCAGTCTCCAATCGTTCTGTCAAGAACCATAGTTAGTTAGTTTTATTAAATATGGAAAGTTAGTTAAGTGTTAGTTAGAATCAGTTAGTTTTATTAATTGTGATTTTCAAGTTGGTTTAGCTTCTATTTAAATCGAATATATACAAATTATACTTAATTTTCAGGAATAAGAATTATAGTTTTTTTCCTTAAAGAAATCAAGAAACTTTCTTCTAAGATTTGAAGGTGTTCTCATCTACAATTCTACAGATTTCAACATTGTATTAGTTTGAGTTTATTCACATTTTCCGCTGCATTCAATTGCCTTCTTCGTGGCTTGTGAGATTAGTGATCTTACATCTTTGATCACCATTTTTTGAGATTCTTGTTTATGTTTCTTCTTCAAGAAATTTTCTGCTGAATCCTATGGCTTCAGATTCTATGCCTGACACCAATGGTGTCACTGCTCGATCTGCAAATCCTGTAGATGATTTTACATCTCCCTACTTTCTTCATCCTAGTGGGGCTGTCATTGTCTATGAGCCTTTTACTGGAGAGAATTATATTTCCTAGAGTAAGGCTGTCTCCATGGCTCTTAATGTGAAGAACAAGAGTGGTTTTATTGATGGCTCTTTGCATATTCCCCCTCTCTCATCTCCAGTTCTGTATAATTGTTGGCAACGGGCTAATAATTTGGTTTTATCTTGGATTTTGAATTCCATTTCAAAATATATAAGGCAAAGTCTTTCCTTACTTCACAACTGCCAAAGATATTTGGGATGAGTTAAGGACCAGATATACAAGAAGTGATGGTCCTAGGGTCTTTATCTTGACAAGTCTCTGAATTCCATATCTCAAGGTAATCAGTACATCACTTCATACTACAATCAATTCAAAGGGCTATGGGATGAATACATCAGTTACAGGCCAATTATCAAATGTACTTGTGGAAGTTGTTCTTGTAATATCTCTACACAGATGGTTGCTACTCAGTAGAATGATTCTGTGATTAAATTTCTTGTGGGACTTCATGAGTCATATGCTTAGATTAGAAGTCAATTGCTAGTGTCATCTCCTATTCCTTCACTTGCAAAAGTTTACTCCTTACTGTTGCAAGAAGAAACTCAAAGAGGCTTAAATAACTCTAATCATTCTGTTCTATCTATGGATTCTTCAATGGCTATGCTGGCTAGACAAGTTAATCCTTCAAGATTTCACAATAAAAAGGACAAGCAGAAGCTTAAATGTTCACATTGTGGTTTCAGTGGTCACACAGTGGATAAATGCTTCCAGATTATAGGTTATCCTCCTGGTTGGAAAGGCCCTAAAGGCCCAAGAACTGCTTCTGATTCTGTTACTGCTAATGTTGCAGTCTCCTCTCCTCAGTAGCAGATTGACAATCAAGATAATCCTATCTTTTCTCCTCAAATGGTTGCTCAGTTCTTGGCTTATGCTAAAAGCCAACAATCCACTCATGCTGCTAACTCTATAGTGGTTAATCACTCTACAACAACCAGTATCTCAAGTACAATTTCTTCTTATAATGCAGTTTCTACTAAGTCTCATGATTGGATACTAGATATAGGTGCCACAGATCACATGGTTTGTGATTTATCAGTATTTACTAACATTCCTATGCAAGTTTCCATTCCAATTCACTAGCCTAGTGGCAATATTACATCTGCCACACACATTGGAGATGTTAAACTCATTGACGGTTTAACTCTTCATAGAATGTTATGTGTTCCTTCATTTTCTTTCAATCTAATATTTGTATCTAACCTTACCAAGACATCAAACTGTACTGTGCATTTTTTATCATCTCACTGTGTTTTACAGGACATGAGAACTTTGAAGATGATTGGTTCTGCTGAAGAGAAAGATGGCTTATATCATCTTAGGCTTCTATCTGTTGCATCTGTCTCTAGTTTAGATTGTACCCTATGGCACTCTAGGTTAGGCCATATATCTGCTAAAAGGCTTGCTTTGTTACCTCATATCAGTTCCACTTGTAAGAAGTTTGATTCCTGTGACGTGTGTCATTTTGCTAAGCAAAGAAAACTTCCTTTTTCAACAAGCACCAATTCCTCTAATGCAATTTGTAATTTGATTCATTGTGATATTTAGGGTCCTTTCTCCACTGTTTCTCATAATGGCTTCAAGTATTTTTTAACTATTGTAGATGACTTCTCTAGATGCACTTGGCTTTATATGATAAAGACCAAATCAGAAACTAAAACTCATTTACAAGCATTCTATAGCCTGGTTCTCACTCAATTCAATGTCAAAATTAAGTGGTCTGACAATGGCACTGAGGTCTTTCTTCAAGATTTTTACAAATCCACTGGTATCATTCATCAAACCAGTTGTGTAGAGACACCACAACAAAATGGTCTTGTTGAGAGAAAACATCAACATCTTTTACAAGTAGCAAGAACATTAATGTTTCAGTCTAAAGTCCCTTTATCCTTTTGGGACAAATGTGTGCTAACTGCAGCACATATCATCAACAGAATCCCAACTCCTTTTCTTAATAACAAAACTCCTTTTGAGAAATTATTTAACAAAACACCAGACTATTCACATTTTAGAATATTTGGATGTATGGCCTATGCTTCTACCTTAACTGCACCGAGAACAAAATTTGAACTAAGTGCTATAAAATATGTTTTCATTAGTTATCCCATTGGTTCTAAAGGATATAAACTACATGATATTGACAATAACAAAGTTTTTATTTCAAGGAATGTTCAATTTTGTGAATATATTTTTCCCTTTCACAAACTACAGCAACAACTAGATCAAGAACCAACTCCACTGCTTAATAGTACTAATTTATGGGATCTTGATATATTGCACCTGCAACCTCAGCCATCACATTCTCCTACTTTAGACAGAACTCATAATGATCACCCAGACACAGCAAATACCACTGTTTAGTCCAATCTTAAACACTTTGCATCTCCTAATCAAATCACATAAATAGATCATCAGTCTCTTCATGAATTTGCATTCAATGATTCACAATCACTTCCCACACTTAGAACTTCAGAATCTCAGGGAGATTCAACTTCAAACACACTCAGAAGATTTTATATATTTAGAAATACTCCACATTATCTTTAAGTTTATGATTATGCTTACCGCATTCTCTCCAGAACAGTCATTCAGCTCAAGCAATTGCTACTGGTAAGCAATATGATATTTCAATTTTTTTATCTACTAACCAGTTGTCTATTCATCACAAAAGTTTTACAGCTGCCATCAGTCAAATTATTGAACCAAAGACTTACACTCAAGCTAGCAAAACTAAGGAGTGGGAAGATGCTATGCAGACTGAATTTAAAGCTCTTGAGAAAAATAATAATTGGACTTTAACTGACTTATCACCAAACAAGCATTGTATTGGTTGTAAATGGGTTTACAAAGTCAAATATAAATCAGATGGTTCTCGAGAAAGATATAAAGCTAGGTTTGTAGCTAAAGGATACACTCAAGAAGAAGGATTGGACTACTTTGACACATTTTCTCCCATGGCAAAGCTGACCACTATGACATTAGTTCTAGCTGTTGCAGCTTCTCAAAACTTGTTTCTTCATCAATTAGATGTCAACAATGTATTCTTGCATGGAGATTTAGATAAAGAAGTATATATGAAGCCTCCTCCAGGATATTGCAATTTAAATGAAAAAAGAGTGTCCAAGTTAAACAAAAGTCTTTACGGACTAAAACAAGCTTCCAGGCAATGGTTTCATAAGCTCACCTCCTCCCTTATCACCTATGGGTTTCTTCAATCAAGGTCAGATAACTCATTTTTTATCAAATCCAATCCTACATCAATAACTGTGTTATGTGTTTATGTAGATAATATTATACTTGATGGGAACAACATGACAGAGATTGAGGCTATCAAGGCTCATTTAGATGCAACTTTCACCATTAAGGATCTTGGCACTCTAAAGTATATATTGGGAATTGAAGTTTCCAGAAGTACCAAATGACTTGTTCTTTGTCAAAGAAAGTATACACTGGACCTTTTAACAGAAGCAGGCTACCTTGGATGCAAGCCATGTTCCACACCTATGGATCCTAAGATTGACTTCACAAGCAACGACAATACTCCATTGTCTGATCCATCTATCTACAGAAGATTTTTTGGCAGATTACTCTATCTTACTATCACAAGGCCTGACCTTTCTTACAACATTCAAACACTCAGCGAATATATGTCACAACCTATTACAGCTCACCTTTTTGCAGCTCATAGGGTCTTAAAATGCATCAAATCTAATCCAGGCAAAGGACTCTTCTACTCAGCAAATTCCTCATTAAAGCTTAAGAGATTTAGTGATGCAGATTAGGCAAGATGTTTAGAAACCAGAAGAAGTGTAAATGGCTTTGCAGTCTACCTAGGAGATTCTTTAGTCTCATGGAAAGCTAAGAAACAACCTACAGTTAGCAGAAGTTCAGCTGAGGCAGAATATAGAACTATTGCATTTATCACATGTGAGATACAGTGGCTCGTATACATCTTAAATGATCTTAAGATCCCACATAACCAACCAGTGCTTGTTTATACAGACAGCAAATCTGCTTATTGCATCGCTCAAAATCCTTGCCATCATGAAAGAACAAAGCACATCCAATTGGACTGTCATTTTGTAAGGGAAAAGATATAAGGACTCGTTAAGTTAATTCATATCTCTTCAATACATCAAACAACAGACATTCTCACTGAATCATTACCTCCACACTTGTTTCAACATTTTATTCTCAAGTTGGGCATGATTGATATCCATGCACCACTTGCAGGGGTATCAAGAACCATCAGTTAGTTAGTTTTATTAAATATGGAAAGTTAGTTAAGTGTTAGTTAGAATCAGTTAGTTACTTTATTAATTGTGATTTTCAAGTCAGTTTAGTTTCTATTTAAACCGAATATGTACAGTTATACTTAATTTTTAGGAATAAGAATTACAGTTTTCTTCCTCCAAGAAATCAAGAAACTTTTTTCTAAGATTTGAAGGTCATCTCATCTACAATTCTACAGATTTCAATATGTTCTGGTAAAATCTGGGTGTTATGGGAAGAGGTTATGTCCATTAATGTTCTTCAGGATCATGAACAATTTTTGGATGTTAGCATCTCATCTGGATTGTTGTCTCACGAAATTTCTTGTTCGTTTGTTTATGCCAAGTTTACTAGGGCTGATCGCATGTCACTTTGGGATGGGTTTGTCAAAATCATAGTGATGATCCTTGGTTGGTTTATGGGGACTTTAACATCATTTACACCCGCATGAGAAGAAATGAGGGAGTGGTTTGAAGCTTAAGTCCATGGAGGATTTTTCTACTTGTTTATTTGACTGTGCACTCGAAGATGCTGGTGTCTCGGGGTCTCAGTTCACTTGTTGTGGAAATAATATTCAATAAAGATTGGATAGGGCCTTAATTTTATAATCTTCGATTGATACATTCTCGATTTGCTAAGTACAATATCTTAGTAAAAGACAATCTGATCACTGTCCTTTGCTCATGCACATTGAGACGTCTTTAGATAAATCAGTTGCCCCAATTTGGTTTCTGAACTACTGGATTTTACATCATGGTTTTCGGGATTTGGTAAGTGACATTTGGAATTGGCAGCCTGCTGAAAAAGGGATTCAAAAATTCCAACAAAAACTTTATTCTACTAAGCAACAACTTAAACGATGGAATAAGGAGGTTCTTGGTAATATATTTGATAGAGTTCGATAGGCTGAGATCGATTTAGAGGAGAAGGAATGCAAATTTGATCCTGACCAGGATGATGAGAATTTGATTGCACTTAAATGGTCACAAGCGATTTTAACTCGTGCTCTTGCTGTTGAGGAGAGCTTTTTGAAGCAGAAGTCCGCCTGTAAATGGCTCTAAGAGGGCGAAACAAACTCATCATATTTTCATAATCTTGTCAAAAATAGGGAATATAAATCTAAGATTTCTCAATCTAATCGAATGGAAGGTTATTAACTCAACCTTTGGAAATTAGAAACACAACAACTGCTTTTGTTGAGAATTTATTCACACGGGGGGTGGGGGAGTCTATCTTTGCTAAGGAAGATCTTGATCACATCCCTAAACTGCTTTCAGATGCAAATTGTGCCTCCCTTTGCTCTCTGCCGAGCATGGAGGAAATCAAGAAAGTTGTTTTCGATATGCATCCGGACAGTGTTGCTGGACCAGATGGATTTTCTGCTTTATTCTTTCAGTCTTGCTTGGAGTTTCTTGCTATAGGCATGCAATGAGTTCTTCATTGAGGTATCTATGTTAGAGTAGTGCCCGGCGTGCCAATTATTCTAGCCGTTCTTATACTCTTGTGAATCATTCTTATTTATATTAATATCATTTAAATGGCAATCTTTATCTTAAATTCATCATAAGAATTAGATAAAGTTCTTAGATCACACATAGCTATGGGGCATGGTTGCGCATATGATGGTGATCGTGGAATATGGATCTAAGGCTGTGATCTTAAAACGTTCCAAGTTAAGGATTAATGAGATGGGACATCATTGATCCTGTTGAAACTTGCGCATACGATGCAGGCTTGAAAGGAGGATGCCTCGTTCCATAGGTATTGGTGTGGAGATACTACTGCATGTATGCGGGTGCTTATTAGGAACAAGTATACTGAACAACCCCACCTTAAAATTCTCAATTGGAAATGTTCTATTATCGAATGAGAATTTTCTCTTTACGATAGTGCAAGAATTAGTCCTTGGACTTGAGGCACCATGGTAACCTTGTGCATGACATGTTGTACTTTGATGTATTTTCCGATTGCATGACAATCACAAGGGGTTTATATTGGGTGTAACATCTTCATGTATGGAGATTAATGAGTAGCCAACAAAGGATCCGTCACCTATCTAGATGAATAGGTGAATCTCCTATGTGTTCCACTGTACTTAACTCTAAAATCCTTGGCCAAGGTTGGATGAAAATTAGACGTGGGATTTTCTAATTATTCATCATCGAGTCAAGCTACTAGGAATGGAAACATAGTTATTGAGTTAATAGGGTTTCGACTCAATATCCATGCCCTAGGCTCAATCGGGAGATTAGATGATGAAAGGACCGTACTTGCATGGTATTCATAATTGAAATAGGTTCGCACATTCACCTTAGATTAGGAGTCATGATGCATTGATGGGTGCTTTCCATGTCTTGTGGGTTCTTGGAATTAATGAGTTAATTTCAAGAGAATTAATTAATTGAATTAATTAATCAGAACAATTAATTGTTCAACTAAGTCATAAGAGTTGTGAGCCCACGGCTAGTTTAAAGTGAACCTAAGGGGTCACCCACAAAACTTGGACAAGTCCATTTTTAGGCTAGAAATTAATCCAAGTATTGGATTAAATTAATTAATATGATTAATTAATGGGGGTTAAATTAATTCAAGTGTGGAATTAATTTAATTAATTAATTGGATTAATTGATTGGACCTAATTGGATTAGGGAGCCCAATTGGAACATTTAATTAATTGATTGGATCAATTAATTAAAATTGACCTAATTAATTAAATGAATTAATTTAATTGATTGGATCAATTAAAGTAGAGCCTAATTGATTACTTAGGCCTAGCCCCATTAGGTGTGGGCTTGTAGGAAGCCCATTAGGAAATTGGATTGAGAATCAAATTCCTAGAGAAAGTTGAATTGGGAATTCAATTTCTATAAGTTAATAAGGAAAAAGAAAAGTTCTTATGGGATAAGGAAACTTACAAAAAGAGTTAGAGATAAGAAAGGAAGAAGAGTCTTATATAGAAAGAACTTGTGATAGTCTTGATTGACAATCTTCTTGGATATTTTTATGGGGATTTTAATTGCAGATTTTTGTGAAAACAAAAATAGTTTTCTTTAATCCCCAAAAATTTGTCCCTCTTTTCCTTTCAATCTCCAAAAGTTCACCAACTTTTTATCTAGTTTAATTCTTGATTTAATTGTTGAATTAAGAATTAAATTAAAAACCTAAAACACTAATTGTTAGTGTGTTCTTGTTCCAACAAAATCATTCTAGGATAGAATTATCGAATCAAAATCTACTAGCATAGGATTGGTTGCGATTGGGCATCCAAGGTGTGGATACTGTTAGAGGATAACATTTGGGATCCTAGAAGCGAATCAGATTTCAATCAAATGAGTTTTGAATTGAAGAACATGGAGATACTTTCATTCAGGCATAACGATTTGGATCGTTTCAATCCCTACATCAGCCGAAGTGCAAATCAATGTAAGAGTTTCTGAAACTTTCTTACTTTAACTATCAGAAAACGCACAACTGAATAATCGCGAAAGGGTTCCAGGATTCGTTTTAATTATATGTGATGTAATGTATATTTATATTTTTGAAAAAAATTTAAATTTCACTGCGTATACGTCTCCCGGGATCGCGCGAATCCAACAGTGGTATCAGAGCCAAGGTTCGTGTGTTTCTCATACTTTTCGATTATGTTTACTTAATATATGTGATAGATTAAATATTTATATGTGTGATTGGTTTTGAATCAATTAATTTCTTTGTTTGGGATTAATATTATTAATCGTTTTAAATGTTAAAACATTTTAAGAACTGAGATGAGTTAAGAAATTGGATTTCTTGATTTTCAAGAATTTCAAGATTTATGAATTTTTGAATTTCTTGATCCAAAATTTTCAAGATTTGTGAAATCTTGAATTTCTTGAAACGTGGCAAGAAATAAAAAAATCAAATAAGTTGATTTTTGATTAAGAAAATTAGTTTTTATCAAGTTTTTCAAAATTTCTTGATGAGATCAAGAAACTATGAAATCAATATTTTATGAAAATCTTGAATTCTTGGACGTTAAAAAATAAAAAAAAAATAAAAAATTACAGTGCCGACCCCAACGTGTGACGTCGGGTGGGCTGCCAGTCACCCGGTGCACGGGCGCCCAGCCACCCGACGTGTGACGTGTGACGTTAGGTGGGCTGCAGGCCACTCGAAGTCGGGTGTTGGGTCGCCTACTGGCACCCGACGTGCGGGCATCGGGTGGCCAGTCGGCACCTAACGTGCGGGCGCCCAGCCACCGACGTGTGACGTCGGATGGGCAATCGGCACCCGACGAGCAGACGCCCAGCCGCCCGATGGGTGGTCTGCCCAGCCACTCCACAGGCAGCAGCCTTGTTGAACTGTTGTCCATCCCCTCATTACGTAATTGTTACATGAAGTTTATGATTTTTTATTTTAAAATTAAATGTTAATTTTAATTTTTGAAAAATCATTTTTCATAAAAATCCCAAATTTGAAAGAAATTGCACATAACATAATCGATAAATTTATATGTTTTCATTATCATGTGATGATTTATGTTAAGCATGCTAGTTGGATGATCATAGAGCCTAGACCAATGTGATTGGTTTAATTTTATGCATAATTGGTTATTTTTGGGTTTTAATTAAAATGAGGCCTACGAGTCTCACCTTTCTCTGTTTTATTCTTGATGTACTTCTATCTCTCTCCTATGTATCTCCCCTTTGAATTGTTTCAAGGTTTCTTGTAGTTTTAGTAAATGTAATGAGAGTAGAATTAGGCGATGAGGTTAATCTTTTTGTAATTTGGCGGACATTACAAGAAGATTGAATGAAGACGAGGAAAAAGCAAGGAAACAAGGCCCATGAATGTATGAGATATATTTATGTAATATATAGGTCTATTTGCATTTTAATTATCACCCTTAGATTGACCTAGATCCACTTTGGCTCAAGTGGATCGCATAGGATTAAAGGCTCATGATCATCTATTTATTTTAGGATGTATATGATACATATTGTGTTTATTTAATGCTTCCTTATGATGTATGTTTGTCATCGATAGGATAGTGAACATTAAATAAACAAGAAAAGAAAATGATGAGACCTTGTATAATAAATCTAGTATGACCCTCACTTGAAAATATTTCAAGTTGAGAACCTTTATTAGTTCGATATCAAGCGTAAATGGGCAATATTGGGTAGGACCCAATCGTCCATGCCTTCCATCAAAAGTAGTGGCATGTCGATACGCTACCACATTTAGTCCGTTGGCCATGAGTCGTGGGATGTGCTAAGTGTAGGCAAGCTGTGACCACTACTAAGCATTGAGATGCCCATTGGGTGGACTCGTCTTTATCGTTGGCCATGAGTCGTGGGACGTTTAGATGCTCCATCTACATGGATGTTTGATGGGTAATCTTGACACTTAGTACCATATGGGCTCATAAAATTGGGGTGTATGGGAAGAGGTGAGGCAAAATAAGAGGGTTGCATGGGATGCAATTGCTAATATTGTTAACTACCTTTTAGTTTTGTTGTATGGGCTCATAAAATTGGGGTGTATGGCAAGGCTAGTTGGACCTCAAGCCCACTAAGAAATTAGATTTCTCGAATTTTCATTTAGAGGGTGATGGGATTTGAATAAAATAGTGGGAGATATTTATGATTAAAGACTATATCATAAATGGATATTAATTGAATGAATGCTTAAATTTCTGCCTCGCATAGGATAATGGTTATCGCTAGTAATTCCACATAGGATAATCTAGACAAACAGACAAACTTACCAGCTCAATATAGATGTTTGTCACCATTGTGGATATTTAGGGCATAGAAAGAGGAAACACAAGTATTGACTTGCTTAGTTGAATTAGAAGGGGTTCTAATTCAAGTTTATACATTGTTGATATCAACCATTAAGGTTGATAAATTTTTTCTTGGATATTGGATATCGGATATGATCCCATCTTTGCAAGGGGTTGCAGTGGATGACAAGAAAAATGGAGATTAAGATAAAGGACGGTCCTTAAGCTTGAGAAAAAGTAAGTGTTGCTTTATTGGCTATAGGAATGATCCACTTAACTCTGAATGGAATTAGGATAGTATTAGTTAATTGTCTT
Organism: Paulownia fortunei; assembly: GCA_019321725.1. NCBI lineage: Eukaryota > Viridiplantae > Streptophyta > Magnoliopsida > Lamiales > Paulowniaceae > Paulownia > Paulownia fortunei. The sequence goes on from CM033117.1 coordinate 13,983,052, forward strand.
TGATACATTGACAAATGAACTATACAATCCCAACATTCCATGCTACATAATTAACAAAGTAATCTAAAAATTAGATAATAAAACAGTGCATACTTGTGGTTAGCTAGATTAGGTCATATCTCTAAAGAAAGAGTTCAAAAGATGGTACATTTGCTTGACCTTTTGGACTTGCATGAGGTGCTAACTTGTAAATCTTATCTTTAGGAAAACATGACCAAATCACCATTTGTGGGACAAATGGAGCAAACCATGTCTTTAGATGTGATCCAAAGGGACGTAAGCAGTCCACTAAGTGTTAGTGTACAAGTGAACTATTCTTACTTCATTATTCTAAAATACTTTGAAGGGTTCAAAGAATTTAGACATGAAGTAGAGAATTAAATCGGGCAAAGTATTAAATCAATCAATGTGATCGATGAAGAGAATACTAAGGTGGTAAGTCCTTGATTATCAAATGAAGAATTAGATTCTCACTTTAAGTGAATCCAAGTTGAGTTTCACTTATTTCCTCCTTCATTTTGGGAATTGGCCCTAGAATCAATGATATTCTTATCAAGTAAGGATATCATCTAAATCGGTGCTCAAAAACATCATATGTGATATGATGTGGTAAAAGACCCCTCGTATATATACCTAAGGGTATAAATGGGCCTGCTTCTTTAAAGCAGTTAGTGGGAGATAGGATGGATGTGAATCCAGCTTATGCAAATTTGTGGGGTATCCAAATGAATCTAAAGAATACCATATTTATAGTTCCTAAAAACAAAAGAGTTTGTTTTCTAGGGACACCACCTTCTTGAGAAGAAGGAATTTCTATTAGATAGAAATTGGTAGATCATAGAACTTGAAACAGTTCAAGAACCACAGTTTGTCTCACAAGTGGCAATGGTGTATGAACAAATATTACTAAAACTTCTAGTACACAACCTCCAATGAGATCTGAAAGGATCTCGGGGCTACTTATACGATAAGAGTCTCTTGCCAGAGAGCAACAAGGAATATCTTCTTTTTTAATATTGATTTAACTAAGGAGTAATAATGTATGACATCAATTCAGAAATTGGCAAAATGTCATGCAATCCAAAATGGACTCTATGTACTCCAACAAGGTTTGACCTTGGTGGACCTATTAGTGGGAATGGTTCCCATTAGCTACAAATGGGTCTACAAATATAAATTAAAGAACATGGGGAGATGGTGACCTATAAAGGCACGACTGGTAGCAAAGTGTTACGCTTATAGTCAAGGTGTTGACTATTGAGGATACTTTTTACCAGACATGATGCTAAAGTCCATTTAGAGTATGCTAGTTATATCTACGTATTACGACTACTAGATATGGTAAAGGGATATGAAGACCGTCTTTCTCAATAGGGGTATTGAGAAAGGGATATAAGTTAAGCGGTTTGAGGTCTTCAATCAAACAAATGCAAGCAAAAAGTTTGCGAGCTTTAGAGATCTGTTAAGAACTCAAAATAAATTTTCTGAATGTGGAACATTCAATTCTCTAAAGCAATCAAATGGTTTGATTTCCTTAGGAATGCGAATGAGCCATATGTGTACAAGAGGGTTAGTGGGAGTATGGTGATTATTGTTGTGTTTTACGTTGATGACATTTTACTCATAGAGATGATGTAGAAAATTGCAGTCAACTGAGACTTGTCATCTACAAAGTTCTCCAAGAGAGATTTGGGATAAGCATCCTAGGGATTGGGGATTGAGATTTATGGAGATAGATCTGAAAGGATGCTTGGACTATCCTAAATCCAAGTACATAGATTAGATGCTAAAAAGGTTTAGTATGGAAGAATCCTAGGAGAGATTCTTGTTTATGAGTCATGGGATTTTTCTTTCGAAGTCCTCATCCCGAAAGACTTTTGAATGAAAGAGAAATAATGACTCACATGTTTTATGCATCCTTGAAAGAAAGCATAAAATATGCAAATCTATGTACATGATTTGATATTAGAAATGCTCTAAGTGTTACGAGCAAAATATCAATCAATTTGATGTGAAAAACATTAGAAGCCGTAAAGACGATCTTTAGTACTTATGAAGCACTAAGGATTTTTTTTTTGAGTTTGATTATGGAGAACTGAAACTTAGATGCTTCATCTAGTTTTTCATCTAAAGTAGATGACTTGAAATCTATGTCTAAATTCGTGTTCATCCTAAATGGTGAGACGGTTAGTTGGAAAGAGTTCCAAGCTTGTAACAACCGTGGATTCCACCATCGTGATTGAATACATCTTGGCATACGATGCTGCAAAAATGCATTGTTTGGATAAGGAACTTAATCTAAATATTAGATGTAGTTCCAACCATTGTTGATTGAGTACTGGAGTACTGCGATAACAATGGGGGCTATTGCAAAAGCAAAGAAGCCAAGGTCTCATCAAAGGATCCAAGCATAAATAGATTAGCGATACCCTAGTTATGAAAATCATTGGTAGAGGCAATATCAGCGTGGAAAGATTTGCCTCGACAGAAAATATAGCAAACCCACTGTTTTAACCCTTTAGATAAGTATTTGAAGGACATCTTCAGAAGATGGACTTTAATACGAGGGCAATTATCTCTAGGGCAAGTGAGAGATTGTTAGAGTAGTGTCCGGCATGCCAATTGTTCTAGCCATTCTTATACTCTTGCGAATCATTCTTATTTATATTAATATCATTTAAATGGCAATCTTTATCTTAAATTCATCATAAGAATTAGATAAAGTTCTTAGATCACACATAGCTATGGGGCATGGTTGCGCATATAATGGTGATCGTGGAATATGCCTCTAAGGCTGTGATCTTAAAACATTATAAGTTAAGGATTAATGAGATGGGACATCATTGATCCTGTTGAAACTTGCGCATACGATGCAGGCTCGAAAGGAGGATGCCTCATTCCATAGGTATTGGTGTGGAGACAGTAGTGCATGTATGCGGGTGCTTGTTGGGAACAAGTACACTAAACAACCCCACTTGAAAATTCTCAAATTGGAAATATTCTATTGTCGAATGAGAATTTTCTCGTTACGATAGTGCAAGAATTAGTCCTTGGACTTGAGATACCATGGTAACCTTTTGCATGACATGTTGTACTTTGATGTATTTTTCATTGCATGACATGTTGTACTTTGATGTATTTTTCAATTACATGACAATCACAAGGGGTTTATATTGGGTGTAACATCTTCATGTATAGAGATTAATGAGTGGCCAACAAAGGATCCGTCACCTATCTAGATGAATAGGTGAATCTCCTATGTGTTCCACTGTACTTGACTCTAAAATCCTTGGCCAAGGTTGGATGAAAATTAGACGTGGGGTTTTTTAATTATTCATCATTGAGTCAAGCTACTAGGAATGGAAACATAGTTATTGAGTTAATAGGGTTTCGACTCAATATCCATGCCCTAGGCTCAATCGGGAGATTAGATTACGGAAGGACCGTACTTACATGGTATTCATAATTGAAATAGGTTCGCACATTCACCTTAGACTAGGAGTCATGATGCATTACTAGATGTTTTCCATGTTTTGTGGGTTCTTGAAATTAATGAGTTAATTTCAAGAGAATTAATTAATTGGATTAATTAATCAGAACAATTAATTGTTCAACTAAGTCACAAGAGTTGTGAGCCCACGGCTAGTTTAAAGTGAACCTAAGGGGTCACACACAAAACTTGGACAAGTCCATTTCTAGGCTAGAAATTAATCCAAGTATTGGATTAAATTAATTAATATGATTAATTAATGGGGGTTAAATTAATTCAAGTGTGGAATTAATTCAATTAATTAATTGGATTAATTGATTGGACCTAATTGAATTAGGGAACCCAATTGGAATATTTAATTAATTGATTGGATCAATTAATTAAAATGGACCTAATTAATTAAATGAATTAATTTAATTGATTAAATCAATTAAAGTAGAGCCTAATTGATTACTTAGGCCTAGCCCCATTAGGTGTGGGCTTGTAGGAAGCCCATTAGGAAATTGGATTGAGAATCAAATTCCTAGAGGAAGTTGAATTGGGAATTCAATTTATATGAGTTAATAAGGAAAAAGAAAAGTTCTTATGGGATAAGGAAACTTACCAAAAGAGTTGGAGATAAGAAAGGAAGAAAAATCCTATATAGAAAGAACTTGTGATAGTCTTGATTGACAATCTTCTTGGATATTTTTATGGGGATTTTAATTGCAGATTTTTGTGAAAACAAAAATAGTTTTCTTTAATCCCCAAAAATTCGTTCCTCATTTCCTTTCAATCTCCAAAAGTTCATCAATATTTTATCTAGTTTAATTCTTGATTTAATTATTGAATTAAGAATTAAATTAAACACCTAAAATACTAATTGTTAGTGTGTTCTTGTTCCAAATAAAATCGTTCTAGGATAGAATTATCGAATCGAAATCTATTAGCATAGGATTCGATTGCGATTGGGCTTCCAATGTGTGGATACCGTTAGAGGGATAACATTTGGGATCCTAGAAGCGAATCAAATTTCAATCAAAGAGGTTTTGAATTGAAGAACATGGAGATATTTTCATTCAGGGATAACATTTGAATCGTTTCAATCCCTACATCAGCCGGAGTGCAAATCAATGTAAGAGTTTCTGAAACTTTCTTACTTTAACTATCAGAAAACGCACAACTGAGTAATCGCGAAAGGGTTGCGGGATTCATTTTAATTACATGTGATGTAATGTATATTTATATTTTTGAAAAAAATTTAAATTCCGTTGCGTATACGTCTCCCGAGATCGCGCGAACCCAACAATCTATGCCTCGCAGTTTTATGACAACTACTGTTGTATTAATCCCGAAGTTAGAGGCTCCGACTACATGGGATGATTTCCATCCTATTTCTTTGTGCAACGTAATTAATAAAGTGTTCTCAAACTTATCTGCAATAAGCTTTATTCGATTCTTCCGAAGATTATTTCGCGAAGCCAAAGTGGTTTTATCCTTTCTCGATTGATTGGGGATGACATACTTTTAGCTCAAGAATTGACACATTCTATTGATAATAAGTGTTGAGGTGGCAATCTAATTATGAAACTTGATTTGGCAAAGGCATATGACAGAATCCAGTGGCGTTTTTGTATGTTGTGCTTCATAATTTAGCTTTTCGATGGAATGGATTGGTTTAGTTCGTAATTGCTTCAAAAACTACTGGTTCTCGGTTCTTTTAATTGGACAGGCGGAGAGATTCTTCGAATCAATGTGTGGCTTATGTCAGGGTGATCCTTTATCTCCTGCATCATTTGTCATCGTGGCTGAATTCATGTCCCAAGGGCTTCAGAAACTATTATGCACAATTCGGCTATGAGGTATTGCTCTAGTGGAGGGGTTATTGTTTCTCGTTTGGCATATACAGATGATTATATCATTTTGACTAGAGCTCATGCCCGAGGGGTGGAGAGGATTATGGACTTTTTACATCATTATGAAATGGTCTCCGGTCAATTGATCAATAAGCACAAAAGTTGCCTTATTTTAAGTCGAAGAACTTCTGGCCATCGGGCTCAAACTATTATCCAAATCACGGGATTTCAGGTTGTGCAATTCCCCTTACTTATCTTGGTGCCTCCCTAAATAAGGGCAAAAAAAAAAAGCATTCTCTTGGAAGGGATTATTGACAAGATCAGGCGCAGAATTTCTGGATGGGAGAAGAAATTTTTATCATTCGGAGGTAGACTACAACTTATTCGCAGTGTTCTGTATCCTATGCACATGCACATCCTACAAGTCGTGCCCCCCAAAGGCGATCATCCAAAAAATTGAGAGACTTCTATCAAGATTTTTTTGGGGTTCCACATCAGAAAATTCTAAAGTACACTGGAATTCTTGGTTGGATAATTGTTATCCCTATGATGAAGGTGGTTTGAGAGTCTAGAGTATTACAGATCTTATTGATTCATTTTCTATGAAGCTCTGGTGGTTGTTCAGTAGTTCACATTCTCTTTGGAATACTTTTATGACATTAAAGTATTGCAGAAATGAACATCCTTTGAAGGCAAATGCACTATACATAATTCCTATGTGTGGAAGAGACTTTGCAGAACACGTGAAAAGGGCTGAATGCAAGTTATTTAAGAGGATCGGTAATGGTTTTATCTCATTCTGGTTTGATCACTGGATAGGTGATCAACCCATTCACCATTTTATCGTGAACCCCCATTTACGTCATGCTCGGGTGGCTGACTTTTGGAGTGAGGGCAGTTGGCAATTCGAGAATATAGCTTATCTTCTTCCTCATTACATTCTCAACGACATTTTGGATTATAGGATTCAGGAGGGAGTGTCAGACATCCCGGTTTGGAAGGATTCTTTAAATGGAGATTTTTCTTTGAAAGGAGTTTGGGAAGGTATCCGTAAAAAAACATGATAAAATGCTTCTTTGCCAATTTGTGTGGAATGTTCGTCTTCCTTTGGTGAACGTTGCATAACAGGCTGCCTTCGGATGGTGCTGTGCAAGCTTGAGGATTTCAGTTAGCATCTATTTGTCCGTGTTCTTAGGGGGAGGCTAAATCAAGTTCCCACATTTTCCTCCATTGTAGGATTGCAGCTGAGGTCTGGAATTTTTTGCACAACAATTCTGTTTAATACAGCCACAAACGGAGGATATCATTCACTCAGTACATTACTGGTTCACCATGTTGGGTTCGCGCGATCCCGGGAAATATATACGCAACGGAATTTAAAATTTTTTAAAAACATAAATATACATTACATCATATGTAATTAAAACGAATCCCGGAACCCTTTCGCGATTACTCAGTTGTGCGTTTTCTGATAGTTAAAGTAAGAAAGTTTCAGAAACTCTTACATTGATTTGCACTTCGGCTGATGTAGGGATTGAAACGATTCAAATCGTTATCCATGAATGAAAGTATCTCCATGTTCTTCAATTCAAAATCCATTTGATTGAAATCTGATTCGCTTTTAGGATCCCAAATGTTATACCTCTAACGGTATCCACACCTTGGATGCCCACTCGCAACCGAATCCTATGCTAGTAGTTTTTGATTTGATAATTCTATCCTAAAACGATTTTGTTTGGAACAAGAACACACTAACAATTAGTATTTTTGGTGTTTAATTTAATTCTTAATTCAACAATTAAATCAAGAATTAAACTAGATAAAAGGTTGGTGAACTTTTTGAGATTGATAGGAAAGGAGGGACGAATTTTTGGGAATTAAAGAAAACTATTTTTGTTTTCACAAAAATCTGCAATTAAAATCCTCATAAAAATATCCAAGAAGATTGTCAATCAAGACTATGACAAGTTCTTTCTATATAGGACTCTTGTTCCTTTTTTATTTCCAACTCTTTTGGTAAGTTTCCTTATCCCATAAGGACTTTTCTTTTTCCTTATTACCTCATACAAATTGAATTCCCAATTCAATTTCCTCTAAAAATTGGATTCCCAATCCAATTTCCTAATGGGCTTCCTACAAGTCCACACCTAATGGACCTAGGCCTAAGTAATCAATTAGGCTCTACTTTAATTGATTCAATAAATTAAATTCATTTATTTAATTAATTAGGCCCATCTTACTTAATTGATCCAATCAATTAATTAAATGTTCCAATTGGGCTTTTTAATCCAATTAGGTCCAATCAATTAATCTAATTAATTAATTGAATTAATTCCACACTTAAATTAATTTAACCCCATTAATTAATCACATTAATCAATTTAATCCAACACTTGAATTAATTTCTAGGCTAGAAATGAACTTATCCAAGTTTTGTGTGTGACCCTTTAGGTTCATTTTAAGCTAGTCGTGGGCTCACAACTCTTGTGACTTAGTTGAACAATTAATTGTTCTGATTAATTAATCAAATTAATTAATTCTCTTGAAATTAACTCATTAATTCCAAGAACCCACAAGACATGGGAAGCATCTAGCAATGCATCATGACTCCTAGTCTAAGGTGAATGTGCGAACCTATTTCAATTACGAATACCATGCAAGTACGGTCCTTCCGTCATCTAATCTCCCGATTGAGCCTAGGGCATGGATATTGAGTCGAAACCCTATTAACTCAATAATTATGTTTCCATTCCTAGTAGCTTGACTCGATGATGAATAATTAGAAAACCCCACGTCTAATTTTCATCTAACCTTGGCCAAGGATTTTAAAGTCAAGTACAGTGGAACACATAGGAGATTCACCTATTCATCTAGATAGGTGACGGATCCTTTGTTGGTCACTCATTAATCTCCATACATGAAGATGTTACACCCAATATAAACCCCTTGTGATTGTCATGCAATCGGGAAATATATCAAAGTACAATATGTCATGCACAAGGTTACCATGGTGCCTCAAGTCCAATGACTAATTCTTGCACTATCGTAACGAGAAAATTCTCATTCGACAATAGAATATTTTCAATTAGAAATTTTCAGGTGGGGTTGTTCAGTGTACTTGTTTCCAACAAGCACCCGCATACATGCACTAGTGTCTCCACACCAATACCTATGGAACGAGACATCCTCCTTTCGAGCCTGCATCGTATGCGCAAGTCTCAAAGGGATCAATGTTGTCCCATCTCATTGATGCTTAACTTGGAACGTTTTAAGATCACAGTCTTAGAGGCATATTCCACGATCACCATCATATGCGCAACCATGCCCATAACTATGTGTTATCTAAGGACTTTATCTAATTGTTGTGATGAATTTAAAATAAAGATTGTCATTTAAATAATATTAATATAAATAAGAATGATTCGCAAGAGTATAAGAACGGTCAGAACAATTGGCACTGCGGCCACAACTCTAACACACCAGGCCTTTGGGAACTCAAATTCAAGTACCAGGCCTTTGGGAACTCAAATTCAAGTTAGGCAGCTGATTCCTCTTCTTATCCTTTGGGTTGTGTCCTTCAGCTTTCTGAATTAAGGCTGAAATTTTCCAGCATCTTCATAACCTTAATTTGCAAAACCTTCTTAGCTGCCGGTTTTGGAAGGGTGATTCAGTGGTAGCTGCTTCTTGGGGGTTCTTTCACAAAAGATCTGCTTGTAGGCTGGTGAGAAGCGTTAGATGGCTAAAACCGCAAAAAGGATGGTTCAAGCTTAATTGTGACAGTGCGTCCAAAGGCAACCCCGGGCCGGCGGGAATGAGAGGAGTAGTTCGTGATGTAGAAGGCGAGCCCCTTTTTGCTTTCTACTCTTATATTGATATTGCCACAAATGTTTATGCGGAATTAGCTGCTATAGTGGAAGGCATTTTCATTGTGCTTTGCTGGAAATATTTTTCATCTTTAGATTGAAGTAGATGCTTTGGCAGTGCTACACGTTATAAATGGACACCATCATAAGTTGGAGATTACAACCCTTATTGGATCGATCGTCTTTTTCCAAGCTGGAACATCAAACCTTTATTTTCTCATATTTTCCGGGAAGGCAATCAAGTAGCCAATTGGTTGGCTAATCATGCTTGTTTGGTTAAAGCTTCTGGATTGTGGCTGCCTCAAGATTTCCCGTCTACTTTGAGAGGGCATGTCCGCATTGATAGTTGGGAACTTCACAAACTTTCGTTTCTCTTAATTTTTCTTTAGCAGCAATTGTGTGCAAGAGAATAAATACTTCTTATTTTGTGCATTACAATTATAACTCTATTTCTTTTGATTTTTAAATAAATGGGTAGGGGTCTACCTAACCCCCTACCTAAACACAGCTGGCTTTTACTAAAAATAAAAATAAAAAAATCAGTTACTATCTTATTTATTATTTATTTGAGTATTAATAACATTTAGCTAATTAATATTTGATTGCAACAAATTAAAGTATTAAAATTTAAACGAACTACAACATCATTCAAATTTAAATACACTTTATTTATGGCTCAATATTAAAAGTTTAATTAATAAATCCAAATTTGATATGTTTTCTTTTAGTAAGATATTGATTTATTTAGACAGATTAACTTATTTTAAAATGTAATGTTCCTTTACTTTTATAATCTATAGAAATGATAAATGTTATTATAAACATTCATACTAAAATCCAGTAATTTAATTTGGAATTTCATCCATGTGATGTAATTTTTACCCTTTTTTCTTATTCTAGTTTTCATGTTTGGTTTGTATTATTTTTGTTGCTAGCTTAAAATAAAATGGCCGAGGAAGTAAAATTATATAGCTTTTTTATATAAAAAGAAAAGAAAAACTAAAAATCACATCTTAAAATGCAATTTTTGGGATTAAAATTTGTTTTCTTTCACGTAAAATTTATAAAAATGTTATCATACTTCATGTAATTGTGTAACAAGAGTAATGAGTGGTTCTCAAAAAATAAATAGAGACAAATTTAATGTAATAGTACTATAAAACTGCAAATTATAGCATATTGAGTACACACACGCATATATATATATATATATATATATATATATATATAAAAGAGAAATGGTAATATGAAAAATTTGGAACATAATATCAGTTATTTAATACAAAGTAGAGTAGTTATTATTATGATACTCTATTTCAAAACTAATATAAATATTATCATAAATTAAATAAAAAACTTATATTACTAGTCTACTATTTTACAAATAATAAAGTGTAATTCTTAACTAAATCTTCATTAATAAAAGTATTAAAAATGGGCTAGATTATGGATGAAAAGTACCGAATTTTTCTCAATGATTCTTTCTTTTGCAGTTTGATAGATGAAGTTCAACTTTTTTTTTTTTTGTTTTTTTAAAGATTGATACAAGTGACAAAAAAGTCTTTGCAAGAAAAATAACCAAGTTCAAACAATAATTTACTAATTGAGCCATTTCAAAAAGTTCATATACCAAATTGAAAATTGTATAACAGGGGTAGATGACACTTCACCCTCAAATTTGACTATGTTACCACATTACCCCTAAAAAATAAATTTTGAGTAATTTATCTCCTCAAACTTAATTATTTTGGCACTTTACCCATTAAAAGTAAATTTGAAGAACTTTGTCTGTTCAACTTATATTTATTATAACACTTTGTACTTTCAATATCATTTTCAGATCATATTTTTACTAGAATGTTGTTCGTCAGTTGCAACACATGTTTTTTCCCATTTTTTCATGCAAAAGTCAAGAAAAAATGTATCATAATATTTTTTTAATTATTATCAATCGTAAAAACACGACACATAGTGATACTTTTATTGTAAATGATGGTGATACTTTTGCTAATGATACTGCAATCGATATTACTTATAATAAAAATATCACAATTTATCGTATCTTAACCATTGACAATAATAAAATATATATTATGCTGCACTTTTTTTTTTTTTGTGAGTAAATATAAAAAAAATGCGCGACAACTGTTGACAAAAAATAATAAAAATTTGATGTGAAATTGACATTGGAGGGCAAAATATTATAATAAATATAAGTTAAGAGGGGCAAAATACCTAAAATTCACTTTGAAGATAAAGTGTTAAAATGATTAAATTTGAGGGGACAAAATATTTAAAATTTATTTTTGGAAGGTAATGCGCCAAAATGATTAAATTGAGAAGGTGAAGTGTCATTTACCCTAATTTATGCACCTTACTATTTTTTACTCAAAAAACGTAGTAATGCTATTACTATCTTCCAATAGATGATGGTATGAAATAAATTGCTAACTATTTTAGTTGAATTTAATATATTATTATTATTAGCGTAATATTTTTCAAATTAAGTTACTCCGTACTATTTGTTATGTTGTTAATTAGTTTAAAATATTGTTTAAAAAAATAAGTTTAATTTTTTGGATGTTGATTACACGAAATATAAATAGAGTTGATTACTCAGCAACCCTAATTAGATATCTAATTTTGGATTGATGAAGTAGTAGACAAGAAAGTGGTTGAAAGCTTGAATTTTGAAGAATTCTACAATTCTACAGAATATCTAGATTTTAAAATCACAAAGTTTAAAATGTCATACTAAGGCCTTGTTTGGTTTTATTTTTATTTTTATTTTTGCCTTTTCATTTAAACTATCGACAACATTTTTGTTTTTATCATTTTTAAACAAAACATCATTTACTTTTTTTTTGGTTTTTATTATTTTTAACCAAAACACCATTTGCTTTTTCGTTTTTAAGTTTTTTAGCCAAACCTAGAAAATTGAAAATGTCTACCTTTTTCAAACACATGGCGGTCATTTTCAATCCAAGGAAGAAAATTAAAAATGTCTCCCACCAATATCATCCATGATTTCAAAGTTGACACACACACACACACATATATATATATATATATATATATAAATATATATATTTAAATCACAAGAAGTAACACACTTCTAATGTGGAAGAACTGTGGACCTAGTCCATGCTTTTTATTTTAATTTTTTTAATACTTAACTAAAGCAGCGTGAATCTGTCCTTGCTTTCTATATTTATCTTTTTCTTCAAAAAATAATGAAAGAAATGATGGACTATATCACGCTTTGTAATTAAATTTGAATTCTAATTTATTTTTTAAAAATAAAAGTGTTGACGAAAATAATAAATATTAATTAATATTGAACAGTAGGATTTTCATGACAAAAATAATTTTTAATAATAATAAATACAAAGTTGAAATAACCATTGAAACATACTCATCTTTGTCAGACATGTAATAGTTAGATTTATAGGAAAGATGATTCGTTATATTAAGAATTTCATGATGTGTAAGTGGTTGACTTCATGCAAAAACAAATCTTTTTTCTAACTGAAGCATGCTATATCTACTACAACCCATAAGCATTCTTGATTCTTATTCTTGCAACAGTTTTTCTACAACTTTTAACATCATTTCTCAACATCAGTATTGACCTATATTGAGGAATTCATATGCCAAGTGCTCAAAGGTCATTTACTAACTCCTTAAATTCATTAGTCCGATACTACCATTCCTTCTAAATCCACCATAATGCTCTATTGGACCGATGTACATAACTGATTCACAGTCATCAGTCTTTTTGTCAATATTTACATTCTTTGGCGCTCAAATATTCAACTATCTCCCATTTTGAGTAAAAAATTTACAATACAATATTGAGTATATGAAATTTTAAACTTAGTGATCATTATTTTTGAGTTGTGTATTTTACAAGTGAATAAAGTTTCTACCACAAAGTAGTTAGGTTTAAGGTTGTTATTCACGTACCTTATTAATAAAAGCAGACTACGGGTGGCTAATGTCACTTAGCATGCCTCATTATTAAAAAGCATAACGCAACAAGTGTTGACACTCACGTGTCTTGTTTTTATTGAAATTATTCAATTATGTGTTGGAAGTTCACATGTCTTATTAATAAAATTAGTCTACAAGTGCTACTGAAATTTTGCATATCTCGATTAGGTGAATAAATGCATTCAGGTGCTGACACATCATGTAACTCATTTTTTTTAATGAGATTAGACTATTATGTGCTTGCAAATCATATGTCTCTTTGATAAAAACAATTCATAAATGGTTGTTGAAACTTCATGTATCTCAATTTATGTGAATAAATACAATATGGTACTTACACTTCACGTGCCTCATTTTGAATAAATTATATTATTATTTGTTGGCAGTTAACATGTTGATAAAAAATTCTACAACTGACTACTAAAACTTCACGTGTCTTATTTTATGTTATTTAAATTCAATTGGGTACTGACACTTCACTTGTCTCATTTGGAGTGAAATTAAATGAACTGACTCTAAACTCTTCAGCCATTCATGTGATGCAAGTACATTTTGATGATTCATGTACCTTATTTTAATTTATCTATACAATTTATGTGAATAACTTGGTTGGAGAACCCCAAGTGGCTAATAATTTTTATATCATCAATTGCCTACAAAGACAAAAGTAAACTATTTATGAGTTTATCACAATGAAGCTTTTAGAACACCAAAATTTCACTATACTCTAGGAGATAAATTTTGGGTCATGGGAAGTAGTTGACACCTGGATGATGAATACTCCTACTTATCATATCCAAATCAAAGATATTCTGATGTATGTACAGTAAAAATGGAAGATGAATGGTGATTTCATATGCAACAGGATGAGTTTATAATGAATAGTAGGGAGCTTGGTTTTCATTTTTCTTGATGGAAAGCCATCACCATGCCTCGAGGCACAACACCTAAGAAAACACTAGCTCTCAATTGAAATGTGAATAGAATAATAGAATGGCTATGTGTATATACCATTTTAATTACCAAAAAATATATAGAGATTATGCTTCATATGATACATGCATGAAGCAAGAGCTAGGTGGGAACTTGCGTGGGTCCTATTTACTGATCAAATGATAAGATGTCTGAGGAAGGGAATAACTAGGTTGTCATTTTTCTTTTGTTCTATTCAATTTTCGTTGTATCGGCTATTTGTATTGCAAGACTTCAACTTTGTGTATGTTTTAAATATATTAGATTTGCCACATTAAGATTTATTATTAGGTATATTATCTTTATATATTAATTTATTAAAATGTTGGTTGCATAAAATCTGATGGAATCAATAAAATAAATGTATAATCAAACTCTCCATGATCACGATAACCCTTGGCTATTTCAGGGAACACAACAGGTGAGACATCAAACTCCAAATACATTATTGCATATCCTATATACATTTGTCCAATTTATGTGAATCTGAGATCAAGATTTTTTTTCACTAGTCAAGAGTATGATTGGGTGAATACCAATCTACATAAAGTGAAAAATGATTGATAATTGTGATGGGAACATGTCAGTCAGCATATCATATCATAAGATACAAGAAGTGTAGATACATATGGACCATCCACATCTGCTCTAGTTGACATACAGGAAGGATGTCATAAGATATTGAAACAACACCAGTAAATGTAAGTGTACCCCCGTCAATTGTATCACCCTCAATTGAGCTAGTAGACCTCACGCTATATCTTCTTCTCATTGTATCTCTGCTACTTATGGCACTGGTTGTTCCTCATATACAATAGCTTTGGATTGCTATCTATGTTAGCGTAGTGCCCGGAGTGCCAATTATACTCTTGTATTTGTGAAAATAATATTTTTAAAATCAAATTAATAAAATAGGCGAATTTCTTTATCTTTAGTTACATTTTGTAATTAGATAAAATCTCCAGACTAAACTTAGCTATGGGGCATGGTCACGCATTTGATGGTGATCATGGAATATGCCTCAATAGTTTTAATCTTAAATTAGTTCTGAGTCAAGGGCTTTTTGAGATGGGATATCAAATAATCCAATAGACTCGCGCATATGATGCATGCTCGCACGAGGAGGATATCGCACTCCATGGATATTGGCATAGTGATGCTAGTACATGTATGTGGGTGCTTGTTAGGGAACAAGTACACTGAACATACCCTCTGAAATTTCTTAATTGGAAAGTTGTTTCTCGAAATAAGAAATTTCATGTTACGATAGTACATGATTAGTCCTTTGACTTAAGGAACCATGGTAGCCATGTGCATATCGTGTTTTATTTTGATGTATCTTCTATTTGTCCGACAATCACAAAAGGGATATATTGGATGTTGCATTGATATGTATGAAGGTGAGTGGCTAACAAAAGATTCGTCACTTGTCTGGCAGAACAAGTGAATCTCTTATATTTTCATAGTTCATGACTTAGAAGTCATTGGCCAAGGCAGGATGAATGTTAGATGGGGGTTTTCTAATGATTTGTCATGAGTCATTGAAACTTAAAATAGAATCATAGTTATTGAGCAATTGGGGTTTCGACTATTAATCCATACCCTAGACTCAATCAGAAGATTAGTTGATGGATTAAAATAGATTCACTTGTTATTTCACCTAAGTTTAGGTAGTCGTAATACAGTTGCTAGGTGTTTCCTATTACTTGTGGCGTTCTTGAAATTAAGAAGTTAATTTCAAACGGATTAATTAATTAGATTAATTAATCGTAATAATTAGTATTCATAAGTTGCAAATGTTGCAAACTCACTACTAGCTTAATTGTGAACCTACATGGTTAAACACAATTTGAGATGAAACATTTCTAATTTAAAAATTGATCCAAGGGGTTGGATCAAATTAATTAATAAAAATTAATTAATTCGGGCTTAAATTAATTCAAGAAGTTGAATTAATTATTTAATTAAATAATCTGATTATTTAATTGGACCTAATAAGAGCCCAATTAGAATGAAATAATTATTTAATTGAATCAAATTAATTGTGTAGTCCATAAATTAATTGTTAAATTAATTTACTCAATTAAATAATTGGACCTAATTTGATTAGGTGGGCTAGATGGAATTAATTAATTGAGTTTGGGCTAAAATAATTAATTAGATTAATTGTGGGATTTATTTTTTAGTCCAAGCCCAATTCACAAAGGCTCATTAAGAGAGGCCCATGAAGGTGGTTGAAAAATGATGGAAAGTCAAGAGTTTGGAATTCTTGGAAAACCTTAAATATTTTTGAAAGATATGAAAGGAATAAAGTTGGAAGAAGTTTGGATCAACCAAAATATTTTCCAACCAATAAAAAAGAGACACAAAATAGCAAGAGTAGAACTTTTGGAATTTTGGCCCCCCTATATATACCTCATGGCAAAAAATTGTAAAAAAAGAAACATTTCTATAATTTTTGGCCATATAGAAATTAAGAGAAGAAAATTATTTTCTTCATCGTCATTTTTCTCTCAAAAATTTATCTTTAAGTATTAATTCTTTTATCACAAGTTGATAACATGAATTAATATTTCTATACACATTTCATCAACTAGATTAGAAAAAAAATCAAAATTGCTAGCAAAATTATGATTTTGTGTTATTGCTCAAAGTGTGGACTACTTTAGATGAGAGATGTTTGGATCCCTGTGAACCAAATTCAGAAAATGGACTAGCAATTGATTGCTTTATACACTACGACAACCGGAGTGCATAGAAAGGTATAAATCTATACTTTTATTATTTTATTACAGTCATTGAAAATTACAAGATCGTTAAAAATTGCATCGGATCTGGGGTATTACTATAATTGTTATGATATGATATTTTTAAAAAAATTCATTTTCCACTGCGTATACCCCGAGATCATGTGAACCTAACAGTCTATGGGCTATTCAAGAAATGTGGACCCTATTTTGATCCCTCATTTACACAAATGATTCAACGTTTCGTCATCAAACATACTATCACAACTAAGTAAAAGTAGCGACCTCTTATCAACTTGAAATTATGTTAAATAGCATAATGTTAAATAGTTCATTAACTTTATCCCTATCTACGACACAACTTACCATGTAGTTGGATCCTTAGGATGGTACCCCATTTCTAAGTATGATTGAGAGGGCGATATGAGACGAGCCCATGTTCAAAGGCATGTGCATAATCAACTAATGTATATTGGCTTATTAAGCAACACAATCCATGTGAAACCATGCTCAATCTTGTCCAGAATGGCCATTACAATTGATATTATGCAATCTTGCATCACGTTCTGCTGGTGGCGGAGAAATATCTTGTTGCATGCCAAACTTCCACATAGCTTGTTGCAACTCTGATTTTGCTTACCTGATTCTTTAACATTCTATCAAGCTTGCCTCCAAATATCTATATAGAGTGGCTTGTTGCATGCATGAAATAGAAATATTACGTCCAGTTACAAAATGCAAGTACGTCAACATAAAATAGATGAGACATATATGATCCAATTTATATAAAACTCAAAATTATTTACTAAATCTTAAATGATATTAAAGATATTACCGTGACCGTACAGACAAATGGAAAGCTCATGGTTGTCATCAACTTTGAGTGGCTCCATATTAATTTGAGAATATAATATTTTATGCATCAGACTTTTTATCCATGACCAAGCTCGGATCTATAAAGTAAACAAGATTAATATACAGAACTTGTGACATAACAATCAATTTTAACAAATTTGAGGGAATGAATATTGATTTTACCTATAATGGTTGCATCACTTTACCAATGTTGATTTTCCTCTCTGATATATAGTGCACAACTCACGGTATAAGAGCATAATACTATGGTACTCGAGTTGTAAATATAAATTATTAATATTTCTCATCTGTCGTAGATACAATAATGGTACCCCATTGCTGGAGAAATAAGACACATAAAATCCATTTATAGTATCAACGCAAGTATCGTACTACTTCCTCATTTGTGTTATCATTATCTAAGGGGAAATTCCTCATTTATTCCCCCATGGAAGTCAAAAAGAGATGTGAACCCCTCAATTGGTGGGCAACGAGGAATCTCGGATAACAGTGACTGTAATCCTGCCATTGTTTTGTGTGCTTTAGTATTTTCCCAGTAATGAGATGACTATTATTAGTAGGCATCATATGACTGCGACATGGCAATGGGGTAGGTTTGGGATGGAGGTCAAACCCAAGACCCGCCCCACTAAGTAAAAACTAGACCTGGGACCTGCCCTGTCACACCTCATTTGAGGACCTAGCCCGTACCCGAAACCCGGTAGGTCTAACTTATTGGACCCACCAATCTTGAATTGTTAGTATTTTACCCTCTTAATATGATTACAAGATGCCAATAACACACAGCTTCTCCATTATTTTTTCCTTCATACAATCTAAAATTAATTCATAGAAAAGGAATTTCATCAAACACAATTCAAACGAAGATTTTTCTTCAAATTAAAATTTGAATTTTGTTTTCAAACTTTTGCACCTCAACTTCAAAATATCTTCAAAAATTGAAAAACAAAGATAAAGATGAACAAAGTTTTATTTCCTTTTGTAGAAGCCACAACTTAGAGACGAAGCAGTAAAAAAAGAATTGTACCATGGACGGTGGGGCCCAATGAGATATGGAGTGAGTGAGTAGTGAAGACAATTCTATACGAATGACGATGGCGGTGACCAAAGAGGATGATCTCCTCTCTCTTCATTAAACAAAGTTGAACGTGCTATAGAAATTTGACTGGATGAACACTTATTTCTATTAGTCAAAACAGATTCATAAGGTTGAAAGTAGTCTGGCAATAGAGGCATTGACGGCGGAGTGTAAGAGAAAAAAATGATTTGTAGTATTATTGAGAACTAGGGCCCTCTCCTCAGGGTCAAAGACCAAACAACTTCAAAATATTAATATATATATATATATATATATATATTAAATATAACAAGACCGGTTCGAGGTGGGTCTAATAGGACTCGTTACCTGCCTTGGATCCGCCTGAGTTTGAAAAAAGTAAACATGTTACCCATCCCAAACCTATTTAATCGGGTTTAGACCCACCCCAAGTGGGGTGCATTTATTAGGAGTTTGGGTATAAACCTGCCCCATTGCCATTTCTAAGTATGACAGTCTTCTAGCTAACTAAAAAATGAAAGGTGTTTGTGTCTCGGAGGTACTATCTTTCTATTAAAGCGGTGCTCAAATGTTGTTTGCATCTATATATATGTGTGTGTGTGTGTGTGTAGTGGGAGCTCCTTGTTGAGACTCCAAAAAGGACCAATTGCGTGCCTAGTTGCATGCCTGACTATTAGGGTGCCATCAATATCTCCACTCAACACATCCTCGAATTGGTAAATTAAGTATAAGGATAAAATAGTCATGTCAAGTGGACCATAGAGAACTACTAAATCCAACCTACAAAAATGACAATATTTGCATTCAAATAGTCAAATAAATTATTGCATCAAATATGTTAAAATCTGAAATAACATATTATAATTTAAGAAGTTTCTAATAAATAACACCTGGTTAATGAAATAAAGAAATTGCATAACCAATACTAACCTAACAATAAACACAATGCAACATGAACAATTTCTTATAAGCCATTGAACAAACAGTAATTTATAAACAATAATTTATATTTTTGGGCCTTTTGTTTATATTAACCAATTAATCTTATAATATTAAATATAATAACTTATTGCATACTAAACAAAAGAAATTTCATTCTATGACCACGATATAATCTTAAAAATCTATCCAAAACTCATTAACTTGAGAGATAAACCTCTTGCTCCCCTCGGTAGACATAATTGGTGCACTAATTCTTGTACATTCATTCATAATTAATTAAAATATATTTATATCAACAATACTGCCTACAAGTACAAAGTACAAGCCAACACAAATAGATTTTCAACATTGAAAAGACAGTATTTGTTGTCTCACATGGACATGCTATCTCGCATGGGCTTGTGCCTAGTCCATTTTATTTTGAATGCATGAAATTGCAGAGATGGGTTGTGGAATTACTTAAAGGAGGGGATATCTCAATAATCTTTCAACCACAATGATTCAAAATTTTCTTAATATATATTTCAAATAAGATTGTATGTTTTAATACGATTCTGTTAATGCTGCGAAGTTGACCTTGAATTGTTGGCATATATTTCAAACTAACTCCATTTGCCACATGAGCACTTTATTATCTGAAGTTTCATGACATGGGTATTATTCCCACATTTTGTTAGCTAGCTCGTTAAAGTAGAAGTAGATTGTTCAGTCTAAATAAACTTTCATACTATTTGATTTATAGAGTTGCGTTGTTAAATTTTTGTACTTCTCAAACGCATAACCAGGTTGTATCATTCTATGACCCTTTGTTAGCCACTTAAGAAAATATTATACAGAATGACTAAATGTTAGTTGTACAATAACTGTGACAAGAAGGCGGTGAACACTTTTCAACACTCCGTTTATGCACTTTGACATGTTGGTTATCATAATATCACAGTGTCATCCTCTATCACGAGCAAAAATTCATTGTGAATTAATTTGTTCCAAGTACTTATAAGCATCCTCATTAATGCCCTTGATCTCTTTCATGGCATGATTAAATTTATTAATTTGTTGTTTCGCACCATCTTTTCAACAGAGGTCCTTTAATGGACATTTCTAAAATATTTGTTGAAGCTCGAGCATACATACCTCAAGCAAAAATGATGCACTCCACGAGGGGGTATGAAGTCAGGTATGCATTCAACTGTTCTAAGAAAGGCCACAACGTTTATAAGAATTAAAATACATATCTTCCACCCACGTACAAAGTTTTTAGTTAACATCTCAAGGAACCATTTCCAAGACATAAAACTTTCTTCAGGCAAAACCTGATAATTTGAATCTATGCCTACTACGACCAACATCTTATACTTGTACTTTGCATATCGATGGATTCCACACTTATAACTTTAGATAGTGTTGGGATCCATTGATACATTACTGAAAGGCCCATAAGACATATTTAAGCATTTTTTATCTTGGTATCTCTGTGTTGTGATGATCCCACTCAATATTCGTACCTAGATTCCATTTCTAGAGAGCTCCAATGAGCTCTCCCAAGTCCCATACACATTTTCCTTCACACGTTTCAAGTTTAAATTCAATTTTATCATCCACAGTCAGTTGGACATACTTTATCTTGTATATCGGATAACGATGAACCATACCTAGCATAAAGGTATCAATCATATATTACAAGTTATAATATCAACGAACACATCATTTATCAAACACATCTGGGGCCCATACTTAGTGATTTTAAATAATATGATCTTTAGTTTAATGATGCTCGGAGCTACCATCCGCACCACATTATTGATGTCCTATGTTTGAAATTGACTTTTCACAGCTCGGATATACTCTCAAGCACGCAATACTTGCGCTTCGCCACCCATACTAAGAAATCTTTCACAATGAGCAATCTGTTTGTCTTTAAAACACATGTTCAGTTGGATCTCTCTCTTGCTCCAATTGTAAAAATTCTAGTAGGCCTGTGGTTTGAATAACAGTAGAGTCTGCAATTTGTTCTAGATGTGTTATAGAGAAGAATGAGATAATTAGATAAATGACTTGTTCATTTATTGTTGAAGGCATTGCTATATTAACCATTACTTGCTATTGGGATGACTTCCCCTCTTCATGCTATTCATATAACTCCTACATGGCATCAATATCAACCTCACCATCATCATCTGCTGCTCCATCGAATCCACTCTCATTGGACTCAGAAATACCACATGCATGATCACGAAAACTATCTATCTCTGGCTGAGGGGCAAATTCCTTTGTGTATGCGTATTTAGGTTTGCTATCACTACTAGATTGAACATTGTGCTAACAAACTCTCTAACAAGAAATAGAAGTATACAGACAAAATTCAGGGATCTCAATATTTGCCAACCCTTATGTGACCATATGCAAATATGTTCTATCTCAACGTAGAGTTCCTGACAACTATGCCCAACCTTTAGATCCAAGAAAAACCATAAATTACTATCTTTGTTTATTTGTTAATTGGATTCCATATTTGCGACATATAAATCAATGAATACTTAGCAAATACTTTCAATAATAATTAATTTCTATCAATATCTATCTTTTCATATAATTTCGATAACAATTAGGTAAAGTTTGTTCGATGAGATATTCTCATATATTAAACTAAAGGATGGTCATATGTTACATATTAAGACTCTTGTGATATTTAACCTCCAAAATACAACATAGCATCAATTTTGCTCCGATTACATATCTTTGAAAAACAAATATAATTATTCTTTATAACATAATATATATCATATTTATACTAACAGTAACTTGTTGACAAACTAAAAATTATTATAAGGCCAATGGGGTTATAATAAATGTTCATTAAATTATTTAATTTTATAAACAAAAAAATTAAATTAAAAAATTGATTTTAGTTAAGGCTAACATCAGCCCCAACAACTAATGCTTAGGGCCGAAATCAACCCTAACAATTAACAGTTATATTAGTATACTAGTATTTTTTGTTTCTTTTTATTTTTAGTTTTTGCCAAAAGTGTTGTTCCATTTACGCCTTTGGAAATTTTTAATATAAAATGAATGCAGAAAGTGCTATTCTAAATCATAATTATTTTCAATTATTTACAAAATTTATTAATTAATTTTCTAATATTTTATTTTAATATCAATTTATATACCAATTTAGAACAAAGAATTAATTTCGTGTTGACTTTTGCATAGACAAATAATAGTTAAGTTGACATTTTTCTTATTAAATACATATAGATAATAAATCAACATCATCATTTCAAACATAAGTTAATTGATTCTTTTTTCAATTATATGTTATTAATTTTTGCATAGATAAATTATAAATAAATATTATTTTTAATGATTAGGTGATAAACATAATCAAATATACTTTGTTATTATTTTTTAGGTAATTTTTTTTTTATATATAGGCAACAAAATATATTTATTTACTACTAGCATAAATTATAACAATAATTATTTACCTATTTCAAAAAAATATTTATTCACATTAATTATTTCACATGCCTAATACTAATAATAATAATAACAATAATAATAAAGAATTATGTT
This sequence comes from Paulownia fortunei, assembly GCA_019321725.1. Lineage (NCBI taxonomy): Eukaryota > Viridiplantae > Streptophyta > Magnoliopsida > Lamiales > Paulowniaceae > Paulownia > Paulownia fortunei. The sequence continues at coordinate 14,006,403 of CM033117.1, forward strand.
CATCTACATTTAACTATTATTATCTAAAATATTACTATTACTAATATATATCAAAGTAAAATACATAAATTATTTTAATTGGGGTAGACATCAGCCCAGTTAACAATTATATTAAAATACTAATATATTTCTTGTTTTATTTATTTTTGCAAAGGCATCATTCCGTTTAATTCTTTCTGTTCATTTTTTTTGTAAAAATTAATGCAGGAAGCACTAGTCTAAACATAAATTTATTTTGAGTTATTTATTAGATTTATTAATTAATTTATTAATGTTTTATTGCAATATTAATTTATATCATACTTTAGCAAAAGTAATTAATCTTCGTATTAACTTTTTCATAGATAAATAATAGTTAATTTGGAATTATTTTTATTAAATACATCATTAAATAATAAATAAGCACCATCATTTTCAACATAGGTTAGTTGATTGATTTTATAAAATTATATAACATTAATTGTACAGATAAATAATTAAATAAATTTTATTTTATTAATTAGATACTAAATTAACCAAAAGTACTTTATTATTCTTTTAAGGAAAAAAACATTTTCTATATTTGTATAAGAAAATATATTTATTTACTACTAGCATAAGTTACAACAATAATTATTTATATATTTAAAAAATTATTATTCGTACTAATTGTTTCGCATGCCTAATAATTATAGTAATAATATTAATTATGTTCACATGTATTTAACTATTATCGCTAATAATATAATTATTACCAATATATATAAATATTAAATAAAAAAATTATTAGGGCTGGTATGAACCCTAACAATTAACAGTGATATTAGTATACTAGTATTTTTGTTCTTTTTTTATATTATTTTGCAAAGGGCGTGTCAACACTTTCTGATAACATCAAATTAAATTAAATTTTTTAACCAAAAGCGTGGCCTCCAACCTTTTGTTTCATCTTTTTATTTATTTTTTATAGAAAGTGTGATGCTTGCTGACGGGATTTTGTTTTATTTTTTTATATATTTTTTTAACAAAAGGCTCTATTTAATGCTTAGAAAAAAATATATACAAAAATATCGTGTAATGTTTATCAAAATGAAAAAGAGTGTGTGCAAGTTAGGGTTTCAAATAGCTTTTTTTAAAGTTGTTATATAAATGAATATGCAAAAACATTTTATACATATAAAGCTGTAGAAAAAAAAAATTGACAAAAAAAAATTATTATTATACAAATATAAGTAATCAAATCACATATCAATCCATATAGGAACATTCAAATCATACATATTCATTGATTTGATAGCCGCAACATCGTCGTTCGGCCAAGTAATATTAATCTTGCTAGATAAAAAAAAACTTAAATTTAAAATGAAATAAATGTGATAAAAAATTAATAGAAAAATCTTATTAATTTAAGCTTTCAAAATACTTGAAAACAAAATAATTAGATAATATTATATAAGATATAATTGATCTAAAAATTACTTGGCCACTGAAGAAAGAAACAAATATGGAAAAAAATTAACAAAAAATAATGCATGAAAGAAGGAAAGGAGGAAAGAAGGGCGTATGAGAACAAGAGGCAGGTGCAGAATGAGTTTTAGAAGCAGCTCCTCTTCTTTTTCCCCTCTTTTAACGGGTACATCATGGAACAAATGGTTAATACGAGGCAGTGGTGGAAAGAAATATATAACAATGGTAAAATGGTAAATTGAGCATCAATTAGTGAAATTAATTAGTGAGACACGTGGTTGAAAACAAGTAAAGATTAATGGCCATGATCAAAGTAGTTATGGAAAGAGAAATTAGTCAACAGTTTTAAATAAACACTTGCTTAGCGATAGAATTTGCAGAAATTTTGTTGAAAAATGCATAATCTTGTTTTAATCTATTTCTTGAGTTCTCTAGCTTCAGAATTCCCCATTTCATTTGTCATATTATTCCATTTGCTCTTTTTTTTTTCTTCCAAAAATTCTAATTGTCGCTTTCTGTTATAATTTTTTTTACAAGTTCAATTCATTTCATTAATGAAAATAGTAGTTGAATTCTGCTGAGTTATTACAAGTGGCATCAGAGCCATCTTTCCTCCGACCTAGGAGCCCATTCATGGCAAACAATACCAGTTTGAAAGAGTTACAAGAAGGACAAAACAAGAATGAAGCTATGATCAAAGAAATGAAGGAAAGCAATGAGCAAGTTTCTGAAACTGGAGCAGAGTGTGGAGAAGATGATAGCTACCTTTGAAGCTTTCATGAAGCTTCAGCAAGACAGAGGCAAAGAGAAAATTTATTGGGAGGAGTTGAGTCATCTAGAGGTGAGAGAAACAATAGGGGTGAATTCTCTCTACATAGAAATGCCCATGGTGGATTCTCTCTACAAAACCAAAACCTCCAGCTACCTAAGATTGAGTTTCCAGAATTTGAGGGGATGAGCTAAGAGTATGGGTAAGGTGTTGTAATCGATTCTTCCTAACATTTCCCATGGAAAAACGTGCAAAGGTAAGTTTCTCTTCGCAATACTTGAGAGGAAGAGCTGACTTATGGTTTATGGAATATGTGGAGGGAAGGATAGGAATCATTTGTGAATTATTCTCTAATATGATTATTGAGAGATTTTCTGAAGTCGGGTTTGGAAATGCGATTATTGAGCTCAGTAATTGACTTAAGACAATGATGTTAACTCTTATCATGAGTGTTTTGATAAGCTTAAAGCTTTTGTGAAAAATAGAAATCCTGGCTTCGATGAAGAGTTCTTTGTTTCTAACTTCCTAAGTGGATTGAAACCTAAATTGAGGTTAGAAGTACAGAAATTTTAGCCCAGATCTCTTATACAAGTAGTAAGCGTGACTAAACTGGAAGAACACAAGCTAGAGGTGATTAACAAGATAGGTAAATACTCTTGGAAGAATATAAGGAATACTTATAACCAACCATCTTCATTTTTCCAAAACATTGCTCCCAAACCACATTAGAAAGTGATTACATACCCTACCGGCAACCAAAAATTGCCTACATATAACTAACCTGGCAAGCAAACTAAAAATGGGAAGCTTAAAATTGAAAATGATTTACCACTTAAGAAACTCACTCTAACAAAATACCAAGCTAGAAGAGAAAAGGGCTTATGCTACTACTGTGATGAGAAATACACCTTGAATCATAAGTGCAAACCTAAGCATTTCAATCTGATCATTGCAGAGGAAGAGAATAAAGACATAGGAGAGGAAGAAGGTATGACAGAATCGAGGAAAGAAATTAAAGGGAAGATCTCCCTACATGTATTGATGGGAAATAGGGCTAAAACCACAATTAAAGTAGCGGGGTATATTAAGAAAAGGGCTCTTACTATTTTGATAGATAGTGGCAGTACTCATAATTTTTTGGACAGTGACACAACAAGAAATTTGAACTGCTTTTTAGTGGACACCACTCATTGGATAGTTACAGTAGCTGATGGAAGTAAAACTATTAGTAGAGCCAAATGCCCACAATTTAATTGGAAGATGAGCGACCGTCGGTTTGAAGTAGAGTTAAGGGTGATTCCTATAGGGGGTTGTGATGTCATTTTGGGTGCTGATTGGATGTGGTCATATAGTTCTGTCACATTTGATTACAAAAAAAGAAAAGTCATGTTGCATCACATGGGAAGGAAAATCACTCTAAAAAGAGTCAAGGACCACCCTAAGGTTCAATTAGTAAGGTCTAAATGGCTTAAGAACTTATTAAGGAAAGCAACATACGGATTGATAGCTCAACTGTTCTCTATCACAACACAAGAAATCTAGCTGACATTGAATACTCCACTTGCCAAACCACTACTCTTATGCGAATTTGAGGATGCTTTTCAAAAGTTTAAAAGAGTGGCATCTTCATCAAGATAGCAAAATTCAAGTTTACCCACAAGCTATTATGGCTTGACCTCCTATCAAACTTAAAAAACATTCGAATGGTACAAATATTTGTTTGCTGGTCCAATTCTCTTCTTGAGGAAGCAATTTGGGAGAATTCAAGAACTCTTTAACAATGATGTCCTAAGTTTCAGCCTTGAGGACAAGGCTGATTTGAGGGGGAAACAGTGTTACATCTTGGGAAAAATGGTTAATGCAGGGCAGTGGTGGAAAGAAATATATAACAAGGGTAAAACGGTCACATGATTGAAAACAAGTAAAGATCAATGGCCAAAATCAAAACAATTATAAAAAAAAAAAATTAGTTGTCTGTTTTAAATAACCACTTGCTCAACTATAGAAATTGCATAAATTTTGTTGAAAAAGTCATACTCTTGTTTTAATCTACTTACTGAGTTCTCTAGCTTCAGAATTCTCATTTCATTTGTCATATTATTCCATTTGCTCTTTTTTTTTTCCCGAAAATTTCAATTGTCGCTTTATGTTGTAATTCTTTTACAAGTTTAATTTATTTCATTAATGAAAATAGTAATTGAAATCTGTTGAGTTGTTATATTAACCTTTCAGAAAGCATACGACAACCGTTTTTATTTTTCTTTAAATGTGAATTCACGCTTCTATCATTATATTTCAAGGAAAAAAAAATTAAAAGACAAAGAACCTCATTTAACTTATATCTAACTAAAAAACTCAAAATTACTTAAAAAGAAATCACATCATAAGCGTTGACCGCTGCTCCATCTTCTTCACTTTACAAATCGTGCAGTGAAAATTTCTTGATTTCACCACTGTTAATTCCTTCCCATTTCACTCCATTCGCTGCGAATAATTCGCACCCAAATGTCCGGGACTTCAAATTGCCCGAACTCTATTTCTCTCATGGCATTTCGTCTGAGCTCCCTTCTACTCCGCAAGGCCAGCAGCAGCAGAACCGCAGCTGTGTACTCTTCCTACAGCTCTCTGTTGTACGACTCGTCCATTTTCAGGAGATCGTATTCCACTTCATTAAGCTCAGGGTCGGATAATAAAGGTACAACAGCATCAGCGGCGGGGTACCACATCAGCAACGGGCCGTCCTACATGCGGGGAGCTGTGTTTTGGGAACCCAATAAACCCCTGACTTTCGAGGACTTCCACATGCCCCGTCCTAAGGCCAATGAAATTCTCATTAAAACGAAGGGTTAGTAGAATTTGTTATTTCGGCACCATTACGTTATGCTATACAGATTGTACTTTTTGTTCATGTTATTATTATGTAAAGAAGAAAAGGAAGAAGATCACGTCAAGTTAAGTTGATATTGATTAATATATTCGTGGTGAGCCTTGTTAACTTAATTTTGAGGGACAGACTATTTCTGGGGAAACATTTTTAATTTAATTTAGCATTGGATGACTAAGTATTAGTCTCGGCTATTCAATAAAGAACTGCTTATGCTGGTGTCAGTGGCTATCATCTTGCATTTTGTGTTTGTGCAATGTAGTGATTTCTTTGTTTTGTTTTGGCAAGACTAGTTAAAAATATTGCTAATTATTGTTCCTATTCCTGTTAATTTCTTAAAGCAATGGGGTATTTATAGTAATTATGATTAACTTGAATTGCCAATATTATCATCAGCTTTTTGCTCTGGTGGCATTCATGTTAAGTCGCTATAGGATTGCCATCCCTGTCTTTAGCATTTGCCTATTTCAAAATTTTCTGTTTTATTATTAGTATTATTGTCTTTTTGGGTTTCAATAATGCAGCCTGTGGAGTCTGCCACTCCGATCTGCATGTAATCAAAGGTGAACTACCGTTTGCCAGTCCCTGTGTTGTGGGGCATGAGATTACTGGTGAGGTGGTTGAACATGGACCACTTACTGACAGTAAAATTATTGGAAGGTTTGAAAATCATAACAGTTTCATTTACATTTGTAAAGTCAATTTGGACTCATTTTTGTTTAATTTGCAGATTTCCTGTAGGATCTCAAGTTGTTGGGGCTTTCATAATGCCTTGTGGAAGCTGTTTCTTCTGCTCTAAGGCAAGTATGTAAAACAATGCCTTTTGAATGTCCATCTGCATGTGAACCCTAAACTGAGTTTGGTAACAGGTAAAATTTAAACAACATTTTTTTGACAGCATTATTTATTGGGTGAAAACAGGGTCAAGATGATTTATGTGAGTCTTTTTTTGCTTACAATCGAGCGAAAGGGACACTTTATGATGGTGAAACAAGGCTATTTCTCCGCAGCAGTGGTACATTCCTAAGTACTCTACCTTGAAGAATCATGGAGTACAACTAGACATATGATCTCCTTTATTTATTGTGGATTCTTGAGTACACATTGGTCCTGAATATTTTATTTTAATGAATCTATGATACATTTAAATGCATTATGTAAGTATATGGGTAACATCTAGAAATAAGCAACAGTAGGCATAAATAATTCTTATGAAAAAAATTATCATTTGTTTGATGATTATAAGATAACAATGACTCCTTGCCATAATTGCTTAAATAGATGCATCCAATTTATCTTTGTATTGTTATTTTGATGCTAGAATTTGCCATGTCTATATCTTCCCAGGACTTTTGTGTCTGTACATTTTAGTGTGTTGTTGGATTAAGTAAACAACACTTGATTAAAAAAAATCATGCTTTGCATATCTGTAATTATGATATTTTCATCCTATATTCTTAACATAAGTCAGTGCTTTATTCACTTTTTAATAAGATATTTGGTCAATGAAATGATGGTTCTGCAGGCAAGCCAGTGTATATGTACAGCATGGGAGGCCTTGCTGAGTTCTGTGTGGTACCAGCACATGGATTAACAGTTCTACCCAACTCACTGCCTTACACAGAATCTGCTATTCTAGGATGTGCAGTTTTTACTGCCTATGGGGCCATGGCTCATGCTGCTCAAGTGCGTCCTGGTGATGCCATTGCTGTGATTGGTATTGGGGGTGTTGGCTCAAGGTAATAAGCAAAGTCATAGTATATTATTGGACTCTCATAGTGCTATTTCTTTGTTTTGTGGTCCAGTATTTTCATAATAGGACCGGTGACCACACCGGTCTTGCTGCCGGTCAGTAAGTTCAACACCGATTCAATCGCCGGTCCGACCGATCTAATGAAAATTGACTATATTTTATTATTATATTATGTAAAACTATAATGCAATAAATTAATTGTTTTGTATTAAATTTAAAAAGTATAAAAAGATAAATAATCAACTAAAAAAATATCTAATAAAGTCCAAAATTCACATAACCACACACACACATATATATATATATATATATATATATATATATATATATATATATATATATATCGAAATACCAAGTTTAAACTTTCTCAAAAAAAAAAAAAAACAACAACCAGTTTTGACCTGTTCAACCTGCTTTTCGGTTTTTTTGTTGCCAACCGGACTGGGCCGACTATCGGTTCCTGGTCGAACCGGCTGGTCTGTTCCGGTTTGAAAACCATGGTGTGCTCAATCATAGAAGTCCTAAATGATGGAAGGCCTGGAATTGAACCTCAAAATAGTATCAAGATCTTTAGATCATGTTAAAGACATTCTTGCCAGAGGTTGGTTATTGAGTTGGCAGGATAGAATTTTATGAAGTACTTCTATGAAATGAGTTCTTGGGTTTTGACATTGTTAAAATGTTAATTGGTAAAGGTAAAAATAGCAATTGTTGAAACTTCCTTATAATTATCTTATATAATAGTGCATATCAAAGACTACATCACATAACCCTTTTGGTAGCCATCTAAAGGCCCTTATTCCTAATTTTAGGAGTTAAGAGAACTAGGTCAGATTTTCCAGTTAGGTTTATGAAATAGAATATGTGCATAATCTACTGGATGTCATGGAATGCATATATCAAATTGTTATGCACTGAAACTAAACTCTCTCTTGCTGGAAGAGAGTAAAAGACTGAATAAGAACCTTGGCGATGAGGATATCCCGCAAATTGATGCTTTTGTTGTCAAAAGCAGAAGCTGCTGTCGAATGAACCCAGTGTCACCTTTCATTTTCCATCTCTGTTCTTTGTTAACTGGCTTATTTCATACCTCCAAATAATAGCATCCCCCCCCCCCCCCCCCCCCCCCCCCAAACACACACGCACACCCACCCCAAAAGCCTCCTGCAGCACAAGTCTTAGTTGTCCACTATGCCAGATCGCAGATATGAAGTGTACTACTTTTTCATGTGTTCCTTACAATGTGCTCATCCAAAATTGACTTGTGAACCTGGAGGTGCAAATACATTGACTAGTCATGTAAGGATGAATTACATTAAGTTTCATTTTCAAGATTTAAATTTTTGTCAGTTGGTTGCTATTGTTGTGAATCTGATCACCATTATTTTGCATGCTTTTAATTGTGAAACATCCAACAGTTGTCTGCAGATTGCAAGGGCATTGGGGCTTCTGATATTATTGCAGTGGATGTCCAAGATGAGAAACTTTAGAAAGCTAAGATTTTTGGTGCCACTCATGCCATAAATGCACTAAATGAAGATGCTGTTGCAAAGATCAAAGTATATACTCTATTCTCTAATTTTATGGATTGCAGACTTAATACTAAATAAACTAACTCTAATAAAGACAACCACTATTGAATAAAGTTTTTCTTTCTCAAATAAGTATTTTGCTACAACTTTAAGGTTGCAAACCTAAGTGCAGGTTGTGTCAAGTAATAAATTTATCGGAAGTGCGAGGTTGATCAATAGGGAAGTTGTTTGAAGTTTTCAGGATTATATTTCTTAAAAGATGGGCTTTATGTGGTTAAGAATATAAAAAACAAATTATGTTATAACTAAGAAATCAAAGTAATAAAAGTACTGAGAATTAGGGACCTGCTCTTGAGTTTTGGATAAATGAACGTTTATTTATTATTTTTTTACCTCTTTTAAATGCTACTATTGGAATCTATACACAATAAAGATTCCAATAAGAAGATGTTATCAAATAACTCATGCATTAAGGTAATCATGATATTGTTTTACTGTTTGCAAATTATCTCTTAACACCATCACTTGTTTATGGGATCATGTATTTATGCACACCTTTGTTTATAATAAATCAAAGTTTCACGTTAGCAGTCGGTATAGTAGAACCGTACATCAAGCTAAATGAACCCAAGTATTTATTGTGCCATTGGTGATACATAAATCAAGAATCACCACTAAATAAGAAGATTTTTAACGCCAACACTTATTTATGAGATTAAGTATTTATGCACACTTTTGTCTACAACATATCAAGGTTTCACGTTAGCAATTGGTGTAGTTCCGTACATCAAGCTAAATGAGTCCAAGTATTTGTTGTACCATTGGTGATACATAAATCAAAAATCACCACAAAACAAAGAAGGTTTAATCAAAAAGTAAAACAATAATACAACACACTTAAACATTATGCACTTTTATAACCATTCCTCTTCCTCCATTATGAGGTTCACATTTTCTCCTCAATTAAATGAAATTTAGAAAGACATAATGAAAGTAGAAAAGATTAAAAATAAAAGAAAAACTAGAGAATACATTTCTATTACTATTAGAAAATTTACATTACTATTAGAAAACTTAGCTTAAAGAAAGACAATAATAAAACTTTCTTTTCCCCTCTAAGGGTTTTGTATGTCTTGAATGCCATCTAAGAGCCCCTATTTATATTAGAAGAGTGTCTAAATTGGCATTTCCAAATTCAATCCAATTACACTTCAAATGTGCTCTAAATTCACATATCCTTTTCAGATTCGAATTTTGTCATACATTTTTCTCTTTGTAATCAGCTGATTTTAGAAACGTGATCAACAAAAACGCTGTAGATTTATCTGTTAGCTTCATTTGCCAACTTGAATCACCTAATTCCAACTAATAGGGAGAAAGTTATGCTTGATTTAAGGAAATGTGTCGGCATAGATAGATCATTTCCAATACAAACACTTGGGCAAATTTTCTGCTATAATCAAGGCTGAATTGGGCTGAACTTCCAACAACAAAGTTGTAGTTCTATCTTTTGACTTTCAAATGAAGCAAGATTTAGGTTCATAGGGCTTTTGAACATGGAGTTATACCCAAAATACAAAAACTGCACAAGTTCTGTAAACATATTTATTTTGAATTTAATGCAAGCCCAACAATCACTTGCAAAGTTCAAGAGATTTCTTGCATATATTTTGATCTATACATGATGGATTTCGGCAATAATGGTCATTTTCTTCTAATTATGATGTTTTTTTGATTCAATGAAATATTATCTCCAACTTGCTCACGAAACGTGTTGTCTTCTTTGGTTTTATTTTGGCTTTTTTTGATCACTTTTTGTTCATTGATTCCCTAACACAAAACATTAATAAAACTATAATATTAACAAGAATAAAACAAGAAAAGTATAAAGGATTTGATACAAAAATATGTCAAAATATGCACTTATCATATTTTGTTGGTTGCACCAATGGTGATCCTTGCCCTATTCATTTTCCCAGTTATTTTTTGTGCTGATATATTTTTCTCGTCTCTTGTTGATCATTTTTTGTGCTTTAAAAAGTTTCTTATTACTTTGGTAAAAAGAAACAGAAGGCACTTTAAGCTAAATATTCTTTTCCTTTTGCTATTCTTGATATTATTGACATCTTGTGAAATTTTTAAAGCATATAATGAGAAATAAACCACGAAGTAACCAATGTTGTTCCCATTGAGAAGCATGCTGGGTGAGAAAATTAGACAGAGTTAGTCCTTGGAATTTTTGCATAAAGCAGTGGATCCTTGGCCAAATATTATTTTTACATGGATGCGAAAAGAATATGTAGTATAAACAAAGCCTTCCTACTATTGTCGGTATTCATTTCTAGATTTACTCATTATTTATTTTGAGACTTATTTTGTAATCTATACAATATATAAAAGTGTGAATCTTACAAATGTTTGTTTTCCTTTACTGGTGGTTGATAATATATATAAGGGTTAGTTGGCAAGAACAAAGTTCTACAAGAGAAGGAAATTATATAGAAATCATTTAGTAGGACATATATAAGAAAATATTTAGATTCCTGAACATTCTAGACCAAATAATGTCTTAGCTAACACAAAAAAGTAAAGGAAAATAATATTTCAAATCAATGCTAGAGGAGAAGGAGAAAGTAGATACTCTTGACACTCATTTTTTCCCACCAAACACAAATATATATTTTTTATTGTCTTTGAAGATAGTCCAATGCAGTTACAATCAGCAGAAGAAAGCAGAAGAAAAATCTCAATATTAGGAAATCAATTGTTTTAAATTTAGATTTTAATTTTCTTTATATAAACATAAAATTCACAAATTATATTCATGAACTTCAAGTTAGAAAAATATTTCCTAATAAATTTATAAATTGGACTTCCTATAACGCATTAATTCTGTTTGGAGTTTTAAATTAAAGTTAAAAAGTAATTTTGAGTATGTTTACAATATTGGGTCAAATTAAAATAGTGGTTGATAGTTAGTGGTGTTTTATTATTATGTTAAGTGATATGATAGTTATGGGAAAACAGTTTCATTACAGAACATTATTTTGGGATGTCCTGAAAACAAAATAGAAGCAATAAGTTTGGAATATGAAACATAATATTTACTGTGAGTTTATATTAACTCAAGATACTAGATTTTATTGGAGATCTTATTTAGATTTTAGTTTTCTTTATATGAACATAAGATTCGGAAATTATATTAATGAATTTTGAACATAATTAATTCTACCTCAAATAATAACACTTCGGGAGAAATCTTTTGAAACAAATTTGATGGACTATTTTAGTTTCTAAATATATGATAAAAGCAATAAGGCTGCAAAACCGAGCACTTATATTGCTAATTCATGATGTTTTAAATGCCTAAATACCTTGAAAAAATCAGAAAACTAAGACTACAACATGCAAAATATTTAAAAGATGCTTCTAGTTTATGACAATATGATGGAATATGAAGATTGATATATTTCCACTCTTGATAAAGGTAACATCGTAAATTGTACAACTTTAATTTTTGTCTTTCTTAATAATTTGATTCTTTAACTTTTTGCAATTCTAAATACATAGTGGAAATAGACAAATCACTTGATAAAAGTCAAAAAGAAAAAAAAGAAGGAAAGAAAAAATGAAGGCTAAACCAGTGCTTTCTAATTTCTGTCTGTGTGTATGTATTGATGTCTAATGTGTTTATAAACAAATATTTATGTACTGTTGAGACTTGGAAGGGATTGGGGGGAGGTGAGATTATTTGAGGACTATGGAACCAAATGGCTAAGACCATAGGTATAGAGACATATATAGGAAAGACAATATTTGATCATTACAAATAGTAACTATTTACCTTGTATATCATTTGATATATACACATACAAAATGAGTAACATGCATAACTACTCCATAACTTGTAATTAAAGTTCCTATTGGTAGAAGATTCTACCAATAAGATAAGCATAAGTTGCTTGGATGGATGCAAGAAAGAGCCAAAGAAGAAAAGAAAGTTTAGCACATTGATTAAGAAGAAGTAGCGGTGGTTTTTGGTGGTTGTTTGCTAGGTTGAAGGTAATAATAGAGGTTAGTATTACCATGTAAATTAATAATAATGTTAGTTCAATTATATATCATAAGTATTCTTACATTATAACTACAAGCATACATATAGTTTTCAAAAATATTTATTATTCAAAATCTATACAGAAGGTTAGTCTTGATGCAATTTAAAAGTAAGCAAGCATTAAGTAATACATAATAAGGTGATTTGTTTGATAAAATGGAGATTAAAAAGAAGAGAAAGAAAAAAATAATTACATTTTATTGACCCTCTATAAAGAAATTTGACATAATAAAATATGACAGTTAATTTTTTTTTTCTAAAATTTTTAGGAATGAAATTTTTTTGATTAATTATCCTCAATATGTATAAGATAATGTTATCCCCGTTCATTGCATCTAGATATGATGGCAGTTGGAATAATCTAAAAGGCATATGCTTTTCCATCATAGGGAAGATAAAAAATGATAGTGTAAAATTAATTTGATGTTCAGTTTCTGTGAAAAACCAGTCTATATTGGATACATTTATTTGATATGAAGATGTGTTCTTCTCAATACTCTCATTAACGTAATTCTGGAAGCATAAAATCAATTTTGTTCCAAATATTACAAATTTTTTGTTGTATTCGTGTAACAGTTTCCCAAACCTCATGAAAGTTTCTATTATGTGTTCTTCTGAAACTTAGAACAAGACCTTTTATTCAATAATGTTGACATACCTTTGTCCACTTCCCTTTTTTTGTTCTGAAGAGTGAATGTAATCAAGTTATATCGTTTAGTTTTGCTAGAGTACTGAACTTGTGAAAGAGTTGCACTTCTTTTTTCATTTGATCTATCTGTAGATCTCTCTTTCCTAAGTGAAGCATTATAAAGCATAATGATATCATCCTAGGTGAAAAAAATTTCAAAGTTAGCAAGCAACTGAACCATTTGACATTGATTGAGTGAGAGAGCCATTGGCAAAAGATCAATCCATGTATTCCTGGTAAATGGATTAAACACGATCCTTTATTCTTCTCGATAAGAAATTTTTGCTTGTCATTTTTGCATTCGTTTCTGATGGATTTGTCAATATTGTGGTGATCCCTGAATTCTTTTGAAATGGTATTACGCTTGTGGAAAAGAAAAAAATGAAAAGTCCATCTATTGACATTTATTTTTTATTTGTCCACAAACTTTCTTTTTCAACTTAAGCTATGCGGGGGTGATCATTTTGAAAGCGAGATTTATGCTTCTCAAATCCCTTAGTTGCAATATTGAAACAGGAAATAACAGGAGGAAGGGGTGTACACATTGCTGTGGAAGCCTTAGGAAGGGCACAGACATTTTCCCAATGTGTACAAAGTGTACGAGATGGAGGGAAAGCTGTAATGATTGGCCTTACATTCTCTGGTGCTAAAGGAGAGGTAGATATAAACCATTTGGTTCGTAGACAGGTGCGTGTTCTGTTCCTTCAATTTTCTTCATTCTGTTCATCCATGCTAAATTCTTATTGTGGTGCTCCAAATTCCTACATGTTGTGGTCCTAATGAATTGTAGAAATGAAACTAGGATCCTATGTTAATGAATGGAAAAAATAATTACCATCGTGTTGAACTAGAACATGAATCTCATATGAAACAATAGGATTGGGGTGGATCCACCTTAATTGAGGCCACTAGAGTCACAAGCGGATCTATGATTTGGAGTCGAGGAAGAAAATCGTGTGGAGGGGGTAATGAAGGGGTGATCAGATGTTTCTTAATGAACGAAACCTTTTTTCTACTTCTTCTTAATTTGTTAACATCACAGGGGTCTACCTATTTGTGCTTAATGTGCTGAAGCATGATGGCGATTATGGGCTCTATAATACCTCACATGTCAGCTCTTGCACAAACCTAAATTTGTTGGGCCTTATTTATTTGTTTGTAAACTTTAACTACAGATCATGGTAAAAGGAAGATTGTTGCTAAGCTTGGTTCCTTAGCCTTTCTTCACTTCTTTCCTGATTTCATTTTCTCTAACTGCTTCACTTATTTGTAGAATCTTTATGATTTTTCTCAAGCAGTAAAACTGATGATGTCAATGTATATATCAGGCATGTAAACTATTTTTATCAACTCGAGCTATCTTGTGTCCGTAGTTCAATATAAAGCCCTCGATTGTTTTTCCAATCTAAATTCCTTTGGAATTCATTATGCAGATCAAAGTAATTGGCTCGTATGGAGGCAGGGCGAGGCAAGACCTTCCTAAGTTGATTAAGCTGGCAGAAAGTGGCATTTTTAATCTTGAAGCAGCCGTTTCAAGAAAGTGTAAATTTGAGGAGGCAGGACAAGCATATAAAGACCTTGATCAGGGAAGTATAGTAGGGCGTGCTGTGGTTGAGATCATGTAGTCCCTGTCGTTGCAAATTCTGTGAAGATAATTTCCCTCTTTAGTTTGTGTCAACCTTCATTAGAATGTGTAGCAATAATCATCTCACTTTAACCCATAAAGGACATTTTGGTGCACAAAAATCAGGGATGCTTTCAAAGTTGCTGTCTAATTTGAACTTTGAACTTATTTCAGGTAGTGTCCTTTAACTTCATTTTAATTTAAAGTAATACCAAAGTCATCAAATCTAGGCTCCATATCCTTCAATAAGAATTGATTTGAAAATTTGTATAAATTGATAAGTTGCTAAGTATAAAAAAAAAAAAAAGTTCTATAAGTTGCTAAGTTAAAAAAAATATTTTATAAAATGTTAGATTTTATTTTAAAAGTAAATTCTTGAAGTATTTGGAATAGTTTGTAAGGTATAATAATGACAATTTGTAATTAATATGGTTAAAATAATAGAAGTTTATTAAGATCTTAAAAGTAAGAGAGGAATTTTTTTTTCTTTTTTAAATGAGTTTATAAGATCTTAAATATTTTATTTTGAAAGTTTATACAAGTTTATATTCTAAAATTTCTATCATATAGTTTATGACATATTATAAGTTTTTAAACATCTTTTAAAATATTTTAAAGAGCTGATAAACTTATCCGAACACTTGTCTATGGTGGTAACAAAGAGCTTCAACCTAGAAGGTATTAAGTGAGTTTATAAGATTTTTACAAATATCTTATAAGATGTTTGAGAGCTTATAAAAAATCTAAAAATGTTTGATCATTGATGAACATTTTAGGAAATAACTTTTAAGCTCCCAAAATAAGATGTTAGAATCTTTTAAACTCCTTTAGAAAAAGTGTGGAGATTCTAAATCATAACAAAATTATTCAGCTTTGACTTTATTAATTATAAAATTATCATTATTAATATATGTTAAGGTTCGTGATCTTATTTCATACAAATACTTCAAAGAGCTTATGTTTACAATAAAATCTGACATATTTTTGGAGCTTCTTAGGTGTTTTAAATGGATTTGAATTCCACCAATGACAAAAAGTGTGGGCGTATATCAATTTTAATAGTAGTGTTTCGTTGATAGTTGATTTTGGTAGTTTTTAATGGTTGATTCTTAGTTGCTACTTAATTGTTGAATATTAATGTTTCTGATGTAATCATATGTAATTATTTCATTAAAAAAAATATTTTAAATTACTTCATGAATTTAACTGTAGACATATTCCTACTATTTGAATTTAAATGGTAAATTTAAATGTAGACATATTTGAAATTGAATGGCATAATGTATGGATTTGTTCGTCTATAATTGGTACAAGACCAAGAGAATAAGGCAGTCAAAGAGATGAGAAACTAGATAGAAGCGAGCTTGATAATAGGAGATAATGCCATAGTCTAATCCATAGACTTGTGTATAGCCTTTAGCAACGAAATGGGCATTTAGGTGTTCAATAGAACCATCAAGCTGGACCTTGATAGTGTAAACACATTTACATCCAACAGGGGACTTACCATGGTGTAAGTACTATTTTGATGCAAAGCACGTATCTCTTCGCCCATGGCACTCTTCCAACCATCTCTTCGTCCATGGCACTCTTCCAACCAAGATGAGAGAGAGCGGCGTAGGTAGATGGGGAAGGCAAATAGAGCCAAGAGTAGAAACAAAGAAGACATATGATGAAGATAAACGATCATAAGAAACAAAGTTAGAAATAAGATGAGAAGTACACTTTCGTTTGCCTTTACAAATATCTTAGCAAGATCAAACTCTGATTGGTTAATATAACTAAGATCTTAAGATGGACGGATCTAGATAGAAGGTTGGGAGCTTGGAGGTGGATGCTCAACTGCTTCCTGATTAACATGTCCCCTAGGAGAGGAGAAAATACAAAGAGATTTTGGTAGTTGAAGAGAATCAATAATATCAATGTATAGGTACGACTCAGAGAACAATAGGATAGACTTGAAAAATGTGATATCAACATTTGTAAAGAATCTATTAGACATAAGATCATAACAACTGTTAGGATCAAGTTTTATAAATTTTGATGAAGAGCATAATAGTCTAGGATAAACCCTACTCTTAAAATATTTTCTATTATAGATCTTTGTAAAGGCTACACTACTAGATAGTACTTTGAGAACACTTAGCCTAAAAACAGAAAAGAGGAAGAAGCAGAACTAATGATCAAGGTAGTTATGAAGAGTTAAATACCAAGACAACAAGTCTAGAACCATAGCAAAAGGCTAAGGATTTCAGCAAACATGAGGACATAAGCAGCCATGTGAGGATTTGAAGTCACTAAGAAGATCAACAGTGTCAGCCACGTCTGAAGAACTTAAATGTACAAATATAAAATTCTAAGAAGCGGTCGAGTCCAAGACTAGCACATTGCACTTAGCAAGGCTAAAAGATCATAATAGAATAAGGACACATGTACCTTCAAAGGATTAAGTTATAACCATAAATCTCATAATGATAAATCGCTATAGTCCGGAGCAATGGATGCAAAGTAGAAACAAGGTAGAAAGGATAGAAAAGACGACATACTATAAATAGTGTCAGACTGTGACTACGTAAATAATGTGACAAAAAACTAGTGATACGAAAAAAGTAGGTGCAGCAAGCAAAAATCAAGCAGGGCTTTAAAAGGAAGCTTTTGGCAGAAGCAAAAAATCTCTTCAACTTAAGCTCGAAAATCTATGTCTCCTTGATGAGTGAAACAAAACATTATACACAAAGAGGTGTAAAGCAGTTTGCAAGAAAAAGAGCACTCAAAAAACCTTCATGCACTTATCCTTTTGCTGAGTGATAACCTTATCATACCATCAAAGAGATATTAAGTGAACTTAGACCATGTGAGAAGAGTTAAAACTCAGACCTATGTGGGAAGAGTTAAAACTCAAACTTGATGGAAAAAGTTGAGGAATCTGACATGTGTGGGAAGATTCGACAGTCATATCTGTGTGGGAAGATTGGGATAGACTTGTGCAGTAGGATCAGGTTGCAGTATAAGCAGAGTTCAGGGAATGAGAGGCTGAGAAGAAATTGCAGACTTAGTTAAAGGACTAAGTTGTTGTATTAGAACTAACTTGGTTATAAGTTAGGAATAGAGTGGAGTAGAAGGATTACCTCACATTCGGACCACCAAAAAATTCCTGTGTTGTTTACATTTATGCACTTTACTTTACTTGTTTATTTACATACTTGCAGTTGAGCTTATCTGTTTACATTACAAAACATCGTCTGTTTATTCAAGAGTTTAACTATATTTTTTGATGCATAACTTTGTGTCTCATTGAGCCATTCTCGAAGGTTCACACCAACTGGAACATCTCAATGAGCAACTTAGTTGACATCTCATTAAACTAAAACCAGACACCGATATTTTCAAAGGACACGAGTATAAAGTTCAAACAATGGCATTTTGGAAAGGGTTGAAAATTTTGAAAGGTCTAGTTACCCCTCTCTCTTCTATACTTTTTCATGCTACTTGGGACCAACAATGATACACTTTCTGAGATCGAGAGTAGCCTAAGAAAATAATTGACAAAATGGGGATCAAATTTATCATTTTCAGCATGTAACTGGAGAACAAAACATAGACACCTAGACACTTAAAGGGAAAGCTTAAAGATAGGCATGTCAGGAAAAAGGACTGAGTGGGAAGAACTGCCACCAAGAACAGATGAGGCCATACCATTAATCAATTAATAAGTGATGAGAACAACATCACTCTAGAAATTCTTAGGAACATGTGCATGAAACAAAGTACATGCAATATGATCACGTGTTTTTTTTTTGTTTAATTATAAGATAAGTGTCTTTTTACTTCCCAAATATTCTTCAAAAACTAAAAGTATGTCTTCTTTCTGTCATAACTCTTTAGAATACTTTAAATAATATCAGTTTCATATTAAACTAGATTTAGAAAGCTTTTCAACCATATGTGATAAGCATATATAGAGGACTTTGTATGATAGAATATTAGTCGATTAAAATTGAGTAGCATGTAGAATTGTGCATTTATGATATTTTTTCTAATTTTCTCAACAATTCAAATATATCTATATTAATTTTAGAGGAAAAAGAAAGATGAATTTACTGCAGAAATGAAAACAAAAAAATAAAAAGTTAAATTTGAGAGTTTTGATGCTAAATAAAAAATAAGTAGGGGAAAATACTAACATGCCCCTAAACTTTACCTGTAGACGCAAACATGTCTTTAAACTAACAAATGTATCATTTACCCTATGAATTAATTACTTGGATAAAATTACCTTTATTGCAATGAATTTATATAGTTTTTATTATATTTATGCATTTTTATTCAAAAGAGTCCAAAGTTTATTGAAAGTATATTTTTGTTCAATTTAAAAAAAGAATATATTGAAAATATAAATGGAGATAAACTTATTTATTTGTGTTCAAAATACTGAAAATTTGTTTAGATTAAAGAGTTAATTTATTTTTAATTCAACTAATTAAAATAATTTTTTAATGTTTAATATTTTTTGCATATATATTATACTCATTTATTAATTTAGTCTTTTAAAATTTTAATTACTTAAGTTACTAATTATTTTAAAAAATTATAACTTAAAATATTATTTTAATTAAAATATATTAAAAATAAAATTTGGGTGCAAAGTATTCAAAATACACTGGCATGATTGGTATGTAGGATTAGAATGAAAATGAAATGGGCATTCCCAAACTCATTTTTAAATACATGATTGATATAATTTAGTGCTAGGAATACTCATTCCCAAAGGAATCACAAGTTCTAAAAGTATGAGTTTAGGCATTCCCTCCCTATCTCATGGGTTTAGCCATTCCTAATTAATCAGGAATGAACCTATATTTATTTTTGACAAAATTATCCTCTTAAATTAGACAAAAATATTTGACAAAAAGAAATGACAATGTGTCGGATTGGGTATGTCAAAACCTAACCCCTCAACATTTTTATGGACTCAAATCCGAACTCGCTTCAAACCTAAGAGTCAATGAGTTGGACACATTAGACCTGATTTATAATTTAGAAATATTAAAAGATATTTTTTAAAAAAATAATATCACCATAGCTTTCTAAATATAAGAAAATAATATTATCAATAAATAACTAATTATTTAACTTATATATACATTACATCAATGGTAATGTTTTCAAAGTATTAATTTTGGGGGTAAATGATACATTTGTTAATTCAGAAAAGTTTTTTGTGACCATAGGTGAAGTGCAGAGATGATTTATGTATTTTGTCCTAAAAAGTAATTGATTTTAAAAATTAGAATAAAAGTTACTTTGGTATCCAAGTATTCTAATTAAATTTCTTATAATAATGGATATACCTTTTAACCTTTTGTATCCTAATTTAGATTCAATTATCAATTTAGTTAATTTTTCATTAAATATTATTTTGATTGAACAAACTCAATCACGATGATAATATAAACTTCATTTGAATAACGAGAAACAAACATATTAAAAAGAATATAAACATGCTTATACTCAAATAAAAAAATAAAAAAATAAAATAAAACCTGGGTGAGAGTTATATTTTTTAAATTAAAGAGATGATATTTTAAAAATAATTTTTTATGTGGAGGTTTAATAAATAGTAGAAAAAATAAGAGATTTTTTTTCTTGCACTATTTATTTCAATATGCTACCATTAGGATGAAAAGCACAAAAGAAATCGAAAGAAGAAGAAGAAGAATAAGAAGAAGAGGAAGAACCAAATAAATTTGTTGCAGCAATAGAATATTACTTTTTAACTCGAAATAAGGACTTAATATGACTTTTACAAAACTTGATGGAAAAAGTTGAGGAATCTGACATGTGTGGGAAGATTCGACAGTCATATCTGTGTGGGAAGATTGGGATAGACTTGTGCAGTAGGATCAGGTTGCAGTATAAGCAGAGTTCAGGGAATGAGAGGCTGAGAAGAAATTGCAGACTTAGTTGTTGTATTAGAACTAACTTGGTTATAAGTTAGGAATAGAGTGGAGTAGAAGGATTACCTCACATTCGGACCACCAAAAAATTCCTGTGTTGTTTACATTTATGCACTTTACTTTACTTGTTTATTTACATACTTGCAGTTGAGCTTATCTGTTTACATTACAAAACATCGTCTGTTTATTCAAGAGTTTAACTATATTTTTCGATGCATAACTTTGTGTCTCATTGAGCCATTCTCGAAGGTTCACACCAACTGGAACGTCTCAATGAGCAACTTAGTTGACATCTCACTAAACTAAAACCAGACACCGATATTTTCAAAGGACACGAGTATAAAGTTCAAACAATGGCATTTTGGAAAGGGTTGAAAAGTTTAAAAGGTTTAGTTACCCCTCTCTCTTCTATACTTTTTCATGCTACTTGGGACCAACAGTGATACACTTTCTGAGATCGAGAGTAGCCTAAGAAAATAATTGACAAAATGGGGATCAAATTTATCATTTTCAGCATGTAACTGGAGAACAAAACATAGACACCTAGACACTTAAAGGGAAAGCTTAAAGATAGGCATGTCAGGAAAAAGGACTGAGTGGGAAGAACTGCCACCAAGAACAGATGAGGCCATACCATTAATCAATTAATAAGTGATGAGAACAACATCACTCCAGAAATTCTTAGGAACATGTGCATGAAACAAAGTACATGCAATATGATCACGTGTTTTTTTTTTGTTTAATTATAAGATAAGTGTCTTTTTACTTCCCAAATATTCTTCAAAAACTAAAAGTATGTCTTCTTTCTGTCATAACTCTTTAGAATACTTTAAATAATATCAGTTTCATATTAAACTAGATTTAGAAAGCTTTTCAACCATATGTGATAAGCATATATAGAGGACTTTGTATGATAGAATATTAGTCGTTTAAAATTGAGTAGCATGTAGAATTGTGCATTTATGATATTTTTTCTAATTTTCTCAACAATTCAAATATATCTATATTAATTTTAGAGGAAAAAGAAAGATGAATTTACTGCAGAAATGAAAACAAAAAAATAAAAAGTTAAATTTGAGAGTTTTGATGCTAAATAAAAAATAAGTAGGGGAAAATACTAACATGCCCCTAAACTTTACCTGTAGACGCAAACATGTCTTTAAACTAACAAATGTATCATTTACCCTATGAATTAATTACTTGGATAAAATTACCTTTATTGCAATGAATTTATATAGTTTTTATTATATTTATGCATTTTTATTCAAAAGAGTCCAAAGTTTATTGAAAGTATAGTTTTGTTCAATTTAAAAAAAGAATATATTGAAAATATAAATGGAGATAAACTTATTTATTTGTGTTCAAAATACTGAAAATTTGTTTAGATTAAATAGTTAATTTATTTTTAATTCAAATAATTAAAATAATTTTTTAATGTTTAATATTTTTTGCATATATATTATACTCATTTATTAATTTAGTCTTTTAAAATTTTAATTACTTAAGTTACTAATTATTTTAAAAAATTATAACTTAAAATATTTTAAAAATAAAATTTGGGTGCAAAGAATTCAAAATACACTGGCATGATTGGTATGTAGGATTAGAATGAAAATGAAATGGGCATTCCCAAACTCATTTTTAAATACATGATTGATATAATTTAGTGCTAGGAATACTCATTCCCAAAGGAATCACAAGTTCTAAAAGTATGAATTTAGGCATTCCCTCCCTATCTCATGGGTTTAGCCATTCCTAATTAATCAGGAATGAACCTATATTTATTTTTGACAAAATTATCCTCTTAAATTAGACAAAAATATTTGACAAAAAGAAATGACAATGTGTCGGATTGGGTATGTCAAAACCTAACCCCTCAACATTTTTATGGACTCAAATCCGAACTCGCTTCAAACCTAAGAGTCAATGAGTTGGACACATTAGACCTGATTTATAATTTAGAAATATTAAAAAATATTTTTTTAAAAAATAATATCACCATAGCTTTCTAAATATAAGAAAATAATATTATCAACAAATAACTAATTATTTAACTTATATATACATTACATCAATGGTAATGTTTTCAAAGTATTAATTTTGGGGGTAAATGATACATTTGTTAATTCAGAAATGTTTTTGTGTCCATAGGTGAAGTTCAGAGATGATTTATGTATTTTGCCCTAAAAAGTAATTGATTTTAAAAATTAGAATAAAAATTACTTTGGTATCTAAGTATTCTCATAAATTTCTTATAATAATGGATATACCTTTTAACTTTTGTATCCTAATTTAGATTCAATTATCAATTTAGTTAATTTTTCATTAAATATTCTTTTGATTGAACAAACTCAATCACGATGATAATATAAACTTCATTTGAATAACGAGAAACAAACATATTAAAAAGAATATAAACATGCTTATACTCAAATAAAAAAATAAAAAAATAAAATAAAACCTGGGTGAGAGTTATATTTTTTAAATTAAAGAGATGATATTTTAAAAATAATTTTTTATGTGGAGGTTTAATAAATAGTAGAAAAAATAAGAGATTTTTTTTCTTGCACTATTTATTTCAATATGCTACCATTAGGATGAAAAGCACAAAAGAAATCGAAAGAAGAAGAAGAAGAATAAGAAGAAGAGGAAGAACCAAATAAATTTGTTGCAGCAATAGAATATTACTTTTTAACTCGAAATAAGGACTTAATATGACTTTTACAAAACTTGATGGAAAAAGTTGAGGAATCTGACATGTGTGGGAAGATTCGACAGTCATATCTGTGTGGGAAGATTGGGATAGACTTGTGCAGTAGGATCAGGTTGCAGTATAAGCAGAGTTCAGGGAATGAGAGGCTGAGAAGAAATTGCAGACTTAGTTGTTGTATTAGAACTAACTTGGTTATAAGTTAGGAATAGAGTGGAGTAGAAGGATTACCTCACATTCGGACCACCAAAAAATTCCTGTGTTGTTTACATTTATGCACTTTACTTTACTTGTTTATTTACATACTTGCAGTTGAGCTTATCTGTTTACATTACAAAACATCGTCTGTTTATTCAAGAGTTTAACTATATTTTTCGATGCATAACTTTGTGTCTCATTGAGCCATTCTCGAAGGTTCACACCAACTGGAACGTCTCAATGAGCAACTTAGTTGACATCTCACTAAACTAAAACCAGACACCGATATTTTCAAAGGACACGAGTATAAAGTTCAAACAATGGCATTTTGGAAAGGGTTGAAAAGTTTAAAAGGTTTAGTTACCCCTCTCTCTTCTATACTTTTTCATGCTACTTGGGACCAACAGTGATACACTTTCTGAGATCGAGAGTAGCCTAAGAAAATAATTGACAAAATGGGGATCAAATTTATCATTTTCAGCATGTAACTGGAGAACAAAACATAGACACCTAGACACTTAAAGGGAAAGCTTAAAGATAGGCATGTCAGGAAAAAGGACTGAGTGGGAAGAACTGCCACCAAGAACAGATGAGGCCATACCATTAATCAATTAATAAGTGATGAGAACAACATCACTCCAGAAATTCTTAGGAACATGTGCATGAAACAAAGTACATGCAATATGATCACGTGTTTTTTTTTTGTTTAATTATAAGATAAGTGTCTTTTTACTTCCCAAATATTCTTCAAAAACTAAAAGTATGTCTTCTTTCTGTCATAACTCTTTAGAATACTTTAAATAATATCAGTTTCATATTAAACTAGATTTAGAAAGCTTTTCAACCATATGTGATAAGCATATATAGAGGACTTTGTATGATAGAATATTAGTCGTTTAAAATTGAGTAGCATGTAGAATTGTGCATTTATGATATTTTTTCTAATTTTCTCAACAATTCAAATATATCTATATTAATTTTAGAGGAAAAAGAAAGATGAATTTACTGCAGAAATGAAAACAAAAAAATAAAAAGTTAAATTTGAGAGTTTTGATGCTAAATAAAAAATAAGTAGGGGAAAATACTAACATGCCCCTAAACTTTACCTGTAGACGCAAACATGTCTTTAAACTAACAAATGTATCATTTACCCTATGAATTAATTACTTGGATAAAATTACCTTTATTGCAATGAATTTATATAGTTTTTATTATATTTATGCATTTTTATTCAAAAGAGTCCAAAGTTTATTGAAAGTATAGTTTTGTTCAATTTAAAAAAAGAATATATTGAAAATATAAATGGAGATAAACTTATTTATTTGTGTTCAAAATACTGAAAATTTGTTTAGATTAAATAGTTAATTTATTTTTAATTCAAATAATTAAAATAATTTTTTAATGTTTAATATTTTTTGCATATATATTATACTCATTTATTAATTTAGTCTTTTAAAATTTTAATTACTTAAGTTACTAATTATTTTAAAAAATTATAACTTAAAATATTTTAAAAATAAAATTTGGGTGCAAAGAATTCAAAATACACTGGCATGATTGGTATGTAGGATTAGAATGAAAATGAAATGGGCATTCCCAAACTCATTTTTAAATACATGATTGATATAATTTAGTGCTAGGAATACTCATTCCCAAAGGAATCACAAGTTCTAAAAGTATGAATTTAGGCATTCCCTCCCTATCTCATGGGTTTAGCCATTCCTAATTAATCAGGAATGAACCTATATTTATTTTTGACAAAATTATCCTCTTAAATTAGACAAAAATATTTGACAAAAAGAAATGACAATGTGTCGGATTGGGTATGTCAAAACCTAACCCCTCAACATTTTTATGGACTCAAATCCGAACTCGCTTCAAACCTAAGAGTCAATGAGTTGGACACATTAGACCTGATTTATAATTTAGAAATATTAAAAAATATTTTTTTAAAAAATAATATCACCATAGCTTTCTAAATATAAGAAAATAATATTATCAACAAATAACTAATTATTTAACTTATATATACATTACATCAATGGTAATGTTTTCAAAGTATTAATTTTGGGGGTAAATGATACATTTGTTAATTCAGAAATGTTTTTGTGTCCATAGGTGAAGTTCAGAGATGATTTATGTATTTTGCCCTAAAAAGTAATTGATTTTAAAAATTAGAATAAAAATTACTTTGGTATCTAAGTATTCTCATAAATTTCTTATAATAATGGATATACCTTTTAACTTTTGTATCCTAATTTAGATTCAATTATCAATTTAGTTAATTTTTCATTAAATATTCTTTTGATTGAACAAACTCAATCACGATGATAATATAAACTTCATTTGAATAACGAGAAACAAACATATTAAAAAGAATATAAACATGCTTATACTCAAATAAAAAAATAAAAAAATAAAATAAAACCTGGGTGAGAGTTATATTTTTTAAATTAAAGAGATGATATTTTAAAAATAATTTTTTATGTGGAGGTTTAATAAAGAGTAGAAAAAATAAGAGATTTTTTTTCTTGCACTATTTATTTCAATGTGGTACCATTAGGATGAAAAGCACAAAAGAAATCGAAAGAAGAAGAATAATAAGAAGAAGAGGAAGAACCAAATAAATTTGTTGCAGCAATAGAATATTACTTTTTAAGTCTAAATAAGGAGTTAATATAACTTTTTCAAAACTTATTTTTTATATCACAATATGAGTTTTAGTTTCAAAATTATTTTTCTCTTTAAAAATATATTATGATTTCAATCTCTCCATCATAAACTTTTGGTTTCATACTTATATAGAGATATATTTTTAAAACAATCTTAAGGCTATGTTATCAATAGAAAAAATTTGATTTAACCAAATAAAATATAATATAAAAAATAAAAAAAAATGAAATGTAAATTAAGTTGAAGAGGGTACATATGTCATTGTAAGACACTTAGAAGAGAAACTGAAAAAAACAATCATATGATATGTACTAGTTTGACATTTATAGTAAAATTCGGATGTCACTTAAAAATTACTCTGAAAAATTATAAAACTTAAAACACCGGTATGATCCTTATGATAAACACATGTATCAAAATAATTTAATTTGACAAAATGAAGTATAAAGTGAAAGAGTGAAACAAGAATTAAAATTGGTTAAAGTCTCACAGTGCATATATGTCATGTCAGAAGAAAAACTAAAAGAACTTCATTTAGTATGCAACAATTTGATATTTACACCAAAAGTAAAGTATTTCTTAAACTATATATTAATTCAAATACAAATAGGACATTCATGATAAGATTTATGCACCAAATTTACTCATAAAGTTTACTTATTATATTGAGCTACACATAGCAAGCTTAAAGGGTTATTTGAGCCTTTAAGCTTAAGTATTTGGTAACAACATCCCCTTATTTGATAAAAGTTCTATGAAAATTTTATTTAAAGATAATGCACTATATTGCTTTATTTTTTTGAAAATGGCATAACTTTTTAAAAACTAACTGATAATTTTATTTATATCAATAATTTTATGAAGAAAATAAATGAATGAGATCAATTTCAAATTTTATTGTCCCTTCAACAACATAAAGAGTATAGATTAACTTTTAGATATAATGAATAATTATGAGTTTTTAATTATACATTGTTCACAAATTTACAACTACATAATTTTTCTATTAAAATGAAAGACTCGAGTACAATTGAAAATGTAATGTTAGTATTATAATACATACTTTATTTATTATTAATAACATAATTTTAAGATAACATCACGTGTCCCTTTATATCCCAAATTCTTCTTTAAAAATTAGAAGTTTGTCTTCTTCATATCGTAACTATTTGAATACTTTGAACTTTTAAATAAAATCAGTTTCATTATAAACTAGATTCCAAAAGTTCTATAATCATATGTCAATAAGCATATATAGAAGACTTCGTATCACATAATTTTAGTTGTTTAAAGTTGAGTATTAAGCATAACTACGTATTTATAATATATTCTATAATTTTCTCAACAATTGACATATTTCTATTATAATTCTAGAGGAAAAAGAAAGGTGATTGTACATAAGAAATGAAAAGAAAAATAAAAAAATTTAATTCTAAGAGCTTTGATGCTAACTAAAAAGTAATTAGTTTTAAGGTAAATAAAATAAAAGACGCTACAAGAATTTAGAGTAAAAAATATTTTGGTATCCAAAGTTTTCTCATTAATCTTTATCAAATTTTTATTACAATGATGGATATACCCTTTAACTTTTCACATCCCAGTTTAGATTCAATTATCACTTTAATTAATTTTTCATGGTATATTATTTTTCATTAAATAAATTTAATAATTACAATAACACAAGTTTAAAAATTAATAATAAAAACATATTAAAAAAAGATAAATGCTTACACTTGAAATTAAAGAATGAGATTTTAAAATTAATTTTTATTGTGGAGGTTTATGAAAAGGAGTAGAGAGAACAAGGAAAATGTTTGATTTATCTTCATTGTGTTTTCTTGGCATATTTTGTTTGAATTAGGTCTTATCAATAGGATGAAAAGTCCAAAAAAAATTAGAAAAAGAAGAAGAAAAAGAAGGCGAAGAAGAAAGACTAAGCAAAGTTGTTGTGGTAAAATATGTCACTTATGACTTTTACAAATCTTATTTTATATTATACCTCATAAGTTTTAGTTTCAAAATTACTGTTTTTCAAAGTATATTATAATTTCAATCTCTTTTGTTCCATTATAGACTCTTTATTTCTTACTTTTATAGAGGTATATTGTTAGAAAATTTGAAATTTATGTTGTCAATAGATAGAATTTGATTTAATGAAATGAAACATAACATCAAAAATTGAAAGAAAGATTAAAAATAAATAGAGTTAAAAAGGGTATATATGTCATTGAAAGAAATTTAGTAAATAAATTAAAAGACTTTTATTTATTATGTATCAATTTGACATTTACGATAAAACTTGGGTTCACTTAATATAACAACCTTAAAAAATTATAAAAGTTCAGGCACTAAAATAATATTTATTATAAATCCAAGTACCAAAATAATTAATTTAACAAAAAGTGAAGTTTAAATGAAAGATTGAAATAAGAATCAAAATTGAATAGATTCTAAAGATGTATATATGCTACTGTAAGAAAGAAAAAAACTAAAGAACATATTATTATGTAACACTACGTAACAATCTGATATTTACATCGAAGTTAGGTATTTCTTAAACTACATATTGATTTAGGTACCAATATATCATTTATGATAATATTTTTGTACCAAATTTACTCGTAAATTTTACTGTATTAAATCATACATAGTAAGTTTAAGGAATTATTTGCAACTTTAGGTTTGAATATTTGACAACTATATCCTTTTATTTGATCAAAAATTCTATCAAAATTTATTTAAAGATCAAAGTTCTATGTCCCTTTTGTTTTTCAAGAAAGCATAACTTTTTCAAAATGAATTGGAAGCTATATTTTACAATAAATAATTTTATGAAGAAAAAAATATGAATGAGATTAACTTTAAAAAATTTAGAGTAGTATATATTAATTTTCATATATAAAGAATAATTATGATTTTTATAATTATACTTAGTTCACAAATTTACAGCTGTATAATTTTTTCTACTGAAATGAAAGACTCAAACTCAATTACAATTACCATCTTTAATAGTACAATAAATAAAAAAAAAAGTAAAAGGTGTTAATTTCAGAAATATTTTTTCATTATGGATGAATAATAATACATATTCTATGTACTAAATCTAATGATATAAATTTTGGCATAATATTTTTTCATAATTATGGATTTTAAAACATGTCCCTCACTTAATATTTCAAAATTGAATAAATTTCAAACATATAAAATTAGTTTATACTATTTCCTTTAGTAATTATACTTTAATCTTTAAATTTGATCTTTTACTTATTTCTAAATCTTTATGCATTTTGAAAACTAAGTTAATTAATATTTTCAACTATTCATTTAAAAAATTTAAGTTTTTGCAAAGTAATTCTCAAACATAAAGGTTAATCCATATTATATATATTTTTTGATGATTGCCTCAAAATTAAAATTTAAGCTTCCTATTTTTCTTTTTTAAAACTATCTGTAGTTTCAATATTTGTTAAATAAAGATATTTTGTGTACAATAGAAGAGAGTTTGAAAATGTAAATTTTGGCTTATCACTTTTTTATATTTTTATTTAAAGCATAACTCTTGAATAAAATAATGGATTATTTTCATATATATTAGGTTAGGGTTTTTTTATTTTTAAATACAATTTTTTTTTTTGGAATCTTTAACTTAATAGGACTAAAGAGATGTTTTTCTAAAATTGCAAACCTTAAAAGAGGTGGATTCAAATAACTCTAAGTTCAAGTGTTATGATAAAAAGATTTTATGTTGTTATTAGAATGAAAAATCAAACATACAAAAAATAGTTTTTTCAAGGATACTCTGTATTGGAATTTGTTTATTTTTAGTTATATTTTTTTTGTTGGAAGGAGTGAGAGAGAGAAAAAAAGAAGTGAGTAAGAGAAGTAAGATGGATAAGATGAGCCTTTTTATGTTTTATGAATATAAATCGTAATTACAAATAATATCATGATGTTGTGTTTGGTTTTGGTAAAGAAATAATTTAGTTTACTTGAAAGTTTTTCATTAATGTGACATTTTTGGTTTATCAATTTTTAGCATGTGAAATTACTCGGTTTGATCATGTATAATGCATCTAATACAGAGAAAATTCATAAAATCAAGTAAAAAAAAAAGAACTTCTCCAACCATCAAAATCAAACAAAAGAATGATTAGTGTGATCATAAGTGCTTTTAAGAACTTATTTAGTTATATTGTTATTACAAGTTTCAAATTCTCATTGAATTTAGATCTTTATAATCATTCATATCGACCTATACTTATCAAAAATAAAATATTTTGAAGTACCTTGAAATAATTACTTAAGTATTTAATTAATATTTATTTATTTATAAAATACCTTCTAATATTTTAATATTACTCAATAAAATTAATAAGTAATATAATTATTTTATTAAAATTATATGAATCATGTACAATGCACATATTTTTTAACTAGTACTATTATTAAAAGTGTTAATAGCTTAGAAGGTTTCTTGAAATTTTTAGTACGACAAAAGTGTCCTTTTAGCATAGTTAATTTTATGGGCAAATAAGTAATTTGATATTTGTTTAGCTTTTACTTGCTTAATTATAAGATAAGAGTTTCTTCAAAAATTGAAACTATGTCTTCTTCTTATCATAACTCAAAGAATATTTTGAATTTTTAAATAATATCAATTTCATATTAAACTATATTTTGAAAGCTTTCCAATCATATATGATAAGCATATATAGAGCACTACTACGTATGAAAGAATTTTTGTTGTTTAAAGTTGAGTGGTATGTAAAACTATGTATTTATTATTTTTTTCTAATTTTCTCAACAATTGAAATATATCTATAATAATTTAAGAGGAAAAAGAAAGATGAATTTACTGCATAATTGAAAATAAAAAAAAAAGTTAAATCTAGGAGTTTTAATTTTAAATAAAAAGAAAGTAGGAAAAAATACTAACATGTCCCAAAAGTTTATCTATGGTCGCAAATACCTCATTGAACTAACAAATGTATAATTAATTACTTGAACAAAATTACCTTTAATGCATTAGTTATATTGTTTTTAGTATATTTTGAATATTTTTCACCCTAAATTCAATTTTAGATTCTTTTTTATTAGAAAAATGTTTTAAAAAATATATTTTTTTTTAAAAAAGCAATTAGTAACTTAGGTCATCCAAATTTCAACAAATTAAAGTAATAAAATAGTTTAATGAATAAATAAAAAATATTATACATAAATTATTATTTTCATTATTTGAATTCAAAATAAATTATTAACTATTTAGTGTAAATGAATTTTAACCTTTTTTGGATAAGGATGAATAATTATATTTTCAGAAACTTGATGTAGTTACACACATATATATATATATATATAATAAAAATTATTTATCTTTTTTATTCAAAATAGTCCAAATTTTATTGAAAATATATTTTAATTCAATTTTAAAAAAAGAATTATTGAAAATAGGAATGGAGATATATTCAAAATAGTAGAAAATTAGATTAAATAGTTAATTTTTTAAAATTCAAATAATTAAATTAATTTTTGAATGTTTAATATTTTTGGCATATATAATATAATCATTTAATAATTTAGTTTTTTAAAAATTTAATTTTTTAAGTTACTAATAACTTTTTAATAAAATTATTACTTAAATTATTATTTAAATTAAAAAATTCTAAAACTGAATTTAAGGTGTAAAATATTCAAAATACACTAAAAACTATATAAATGCATTGTGTTAAAGATAATTTTATCAAAATATTTAATTTTGGAGGTAAATGATACATTTGTTAATCTAGAGGGGTTTTTGTGACTATTGGTGAAGCTAGAGGTCGTTGATGTATTTTGCCCTAAAAAGTAATTAATTTTAAGATTAGCAAAATATAAGATACAATCAAAAAGTGGAATAAAAATCACTTTTCTATCCAAGTATTTTCGTTAAATTGTTTATAATAATGGATATACCCTTTAACCTTTTACATCCTAATTTAGATTCAATTATCAATTTAATTATTTTTTCATGATATATTCCTTAGATTGAATAAATTCAATCATCATGATGATAATTTCAATAACGAGAAACAAACATATTAAAAAGAATATAAACATGTTTATACTCAAATAAAAAAATAAAAAGAATTAAAATAAGCCTGGATGAGAGCTATATTTTTTAAATTAAAGAGATGAAATTGTAAAATTACTTTTCATTGTTGAGGTTTAAGAAAGAATAGAGAAAATAAGAGAAAGATTTATTTTATTTCTATTGTGTTTTCTTGCATTATTTATTTTAATAGGCTTATCAATAGGATGAAAAGTACAAAAGAAATCAAAAAAGAAGAAGAAAGACCGAAGAATATGTTGCAACAAAAAAAATTACTTTTAAAACTTTAAATAAGGAGTTAATATGACTTTTTTGAAACTTATTTTATATCTCACATCATAAGTTTTAGTTTTAAAATCATTGTTCTTTTTTAAAATATAATATAATTTCAATCTCTCCATCATAAACTTTTCGTTTCTTACTTATATGGGTTATATTGTTAGAAGATCTTAAATCTATATTATCAATAGATAGAATTTAATTTAACCAAAAAAAATACAATATAAAAATTAAATGTAAATAGAGTTAAAAAGGGTATATATGTTATTGTAAGAAATTTAGAAGAAAAACTAAAAAAATCAATTGATATGCATTAGTTTGACATTTATAGTAAAAATCCGACGTCACTTATAAATTACACCCCCCAAAATAATAAAAATTAAAGCACCAATATGATACTTATGATAAATCTAGGTACCAAAATAATTTAATTGAACAAAATGAAGTATAAAGTGAAATAGTTAAAAAAAAGAATTAAAATTGTATAAAGACTGCATATCCGTCATGTAAGAAGAAAAACTAAAATAAATATATAATAATTTGACATTTGTACCAAAAGTCAGGTACTTCTTAAACTATTTTATTAATTCAAATACTAATAGGACATTCATAATAAGATTCATATACAAAATTTACTCTTAAAGTTTACTTACTATGTTGAACTATACATAGTAAGTTTAAGGAATTTTTTGTGCCTTTAGGTTTGAATTTTTGGCAACAACATCCCCCTTAATTGATAAAAATTCTATGAAAATTTTATTTAAAGATCAAGTTACCTTATTGCTTTATTTTTTGGAAAAAGCTTAATTTTTTAAAAACTAAATGGTAATATTATATATATCAATATTTTTAAAATCGGACTAAAACAGCCAGTTCAACCAGTTCAACTGAAAATCGGAGGTCGGTTCGGTCCGGTTAGGTGCATAAAACCGTTTGATCGGTCAAAATCGATCAAAAACTGGTCAAAACCGATTTGGCCGGTTTTTATCTTTTCTATTTTTTTTTATTTTTTTTGTTTATAATTTTTTAAAAAGTTGAAATTTGATATTTTGTTATATTTATGTGGTTATTTGGGTTTTGTGTTTTGTTAGATGTTTTTTAGATAGTTAATTTATCTTTTTTTTATTTAAAATATATTACATAATAATTAATTTATTATATTATTATTTGTATAATAACTACATATATAATCAAATATAAAGTTTTAAATTCTTAAAAAAAATAAAAAATTAAAAAAAATTGATTGGTTTGACAGGATTTTCGATTTTTGGTCCCTAAACAAACCGCACCGACCACCAATTCATGATTCACAACAAAAAACAAGGGGTATTTGAAAACACAATCCAATGAGGTATTTATAATGCCTCAAGAGGATATTTATAATTTTGAAATATAGTGAATTTTTTGGTTAATAGTTAAATCCCAAGAATAGTTTCTGTAATTTATCCTTTAATATATTGCATGTTAATTTTTTGATACATTGAGAAAAGGTGAAGAGAGAAGGATAAAATAAACGAATTATATAGTTCTTCATTGGACCTATTACCTATATTCATCGGACAAATGTTCAAAGAGCTAAAATATATTTATTTTTTTAATTTAAAATTATAATATCCATTTATTTATACAAACAATTACTCATGTGAAGTAATAATAAAGGAGAAAATAACTCTAAAATTAAATATAAAAAAATATCACAAATAATTATTATAATCTTACAATTATATCAAAGAATCAAGTCAATCCACAACCCATGCTCAGACAAATTTACAATTGAATAAGTTATTGTCCACGATAGCCAAGCGGTATCGCTATGCTGATGACAACAGGAAGACAAGTAGTCAACTTTTGTTCTTACAATCGATGGTAAGATTGTTTAGATTCTTGGCTTTTTAGGTCAAAAAACTAGTTTATCTGAGAGTCAAAAAACAGTTTATTCAATTTAATAGCTTATCAGATAATAAACAAAAAACAGGTGAAGCAATATTACTTTACCTGTTTCCTGTGCCAACTCTGTAGAATAGTTACTGATTTAGAATAACTTAAAAGCCTGTCATCTCCCAAACTAGTAGAAGATAGATTCCTTTGTTAAATTTGGGAAGTAATTATAGCAACCTCTATGATTGTCGACGAAAGGAAGACTAATAACGAGGTGTCACGGATCGGGTGATTCCGCCCTCCATATGAAGCTCGTATAGCACACTGACCTCTTGAGGCCAAACTCATCTAATAAAATAATAATTGGTTTCGCCGCTCATCAGGGAAACGACTCCAAAATCCGATTAATTTTGTATATGGATGGTCAAGTTCCTTCTTCAACATCAAGTTCAAAATTAATGACAAACTCTACGAAGTTAATCGGGTCGACAAGCTTGAGTTTTGAAGGATCTGCACAAATATTCCATACCTCCTCATCTGAAACTCTTGCTGTAATGTCCAATTCTCTCCTACATAGCCAATAATAAGTATCTTGTATTAATATACATCTATTCAATGTGCATTATTGAATTATGACATACAAATAGCATGATTACACGTACATGAATAATTGTTACTATATGCTCCAGTTATGCTTTAACATGCATTAGTACATGAAATATGAGATCAAACTTTTGTTTTTTCATTTAACATATTCCTTAAGTGTCTTTTGTAGTAAAAAGTTCGGTATCTCGATTAAGGGAGATTGATGTGTTGAATGACCATGAAATGAATTATTTATATTGCTCCATACTTATAACATTTTAAAGTGATTAATTGCCTAAATATTTGCTTGAAATATGTTACATTTGGCTAAGAACTAAAAGTATGCAAAATTGTGCAATTTGATTGGTTGGTTGACTAGGTTGCATGAAATCATTCTAAACCGCATTGCACTTGATTATAACACAAAAGTATCAATTTTTGTCATCTCCCTGGCACATAAACGTGGCTCTTTACATGAGAAGACACCAAACATGAGTCAACTAATCATCACCCTCCACTTATCTCTTTTTGAAATGTCAAACAAGTCATTTTTAGCCATGTTTTCTTGTGGAAGCTTCTCAAAAATGACCAGCCTTCTTCTCCAAAGTTTCTTCCAAATTTCTACACTCTCTTACTCACAAAAATTAAATTCAATCCATAGGAATCCATAGAACACAAACTATAACAAGTTTTCATCCTTTTAAACTTGAAAATCGTTGATTTTGGAGTTTAATTATGATCTAATAAAGGTATATATATTTTTTCAATGTTTCTTATGATGAATTTTCGGTATCTTGGATGGTTACATGTTTTAGTATCTTTTTGTATGATTGAAAACTTAAGTAGGTTAGACTTGAAGCCAAAACCAAGCTAGTTTCTAACAAAATTGATAGTCTTGTGAAATATGCTTAATTTACTTATTTCTATTAATCTTGTAATGCTTATATTGTGCGTGGAAGCTCCTATGAATAATTGAAAACAATAGCAATTAGTTTACTTAATTGAAGGTTATAATCAATTTAAGTTAGAACCGAGTTTACGTCATATTAATTTGGATTGTGTGCATATTTTAGGGGTTGCCTTGATAATTATGTTTGAATTATTAGTTATTTAATGGCTACCCTAATGTTTAATATCTTGAATTAGTAGTAAAATATGGAGTATGCATTGTTTTTAAGGTTATATAATTGATATAAAATTGTTTACAAAAGATTGAAAAGTGTATATGATTTTAACTAGAATAGACTAAATGATTTATAAAAAGGATATTAATGGTACATGATTTGATTATGTTAGACCTTTAACACATTCTATCTTCCAAAGAGATTGACATTTTCACTTAACACAAAGTGGACTTGAGTTAAGTTGAAACTTTCATTTGTTGTATCACAAGAATCATATAATGTTATTCATGTTTCAATGTGATTGTCATTATTTGTCAAGTGATGTAATGGTTGATGCATTTATGGTTCATGAAGCATGATACTACTAAGAATATAATGAGGTTTTTTAAAAGGAAATATGGTACTTGATTGATGGTCGGATAGATAAGGGACGCGGAAGGGACCGACGGACCCAATAAATGGTGGCAAATACTTGAGGTTGAAAAACCGATATAGGAAAGTCACAAAAAAATGAGACAAAATACGGCTAATACTTGAGGCTGAAAGACCAAGTATGAAAACCCCGTATTATTTCTCTAATTGGCCAATCATTATGAACAGGTTTCAAAAACTACGGTCTATCGCTACTAGTTATGTACCACACTTTAAGGGCCCTAAAGATTGATTTATGAATGAAAGTTATTAAATAGAATAATGCATTTAATGATTTATGAGATGTGCATGTATGCTATTTGTTATTGCATCAGTTTCACCTTATTGAGCCTTTAGCTCATTAGATTCATGTGACGTAGGTGGAAATATAGAGATTTGTTCATATGCCATGCTTCAAGCTATTTTATTTTTAAATAAGACACTCTGTTATGGTTTTGTAAACAAATGTACTTAATTTTGAATTATGTATATGGTGTGTTTAAAGCAAAATGAAACAACAAATGAATTCAAGTTCTTTCTCTTATAGCCAAAAAGGGAATTTATTAAAACCATAACTCTAGTATTGATGAAAAGTTAACATTTCTTGACTTAACTATATTAGCTTGTTTAGGTTCTGCAGTTTGGTTAAGGGGTGTTATAGTTTGTGGTATCAGAGCGGAGATTTAGTCATTCCTATAGATAGAAGAATGTATATGAACATATCATGACTGGGAAACTCGATCAACTATTTGTTTATCTGCTTTTATGTTTACTTGATTAGATTTTATTTTATGTTATTGCCATGATTATGTGTTTATTATTGGGTAATGAATGGAATGAGATTGAACAATGCATATTAGGTCATTAAACCAAAAAGGAAGACAATGGATGATCATGAGGGTAATTATAGTGTGGTGAATAATTTGACTGAACTTATTCAACAACATACTAGAATGCATGGTGAACAGATACAATAATTGATAGATACGCAACAAAGAAGCCAAGAACAGAATCAACGACTTCTTCCACCACAAGCTCGACAGGATACTTCACAAGTTGTGTTGAGAAATTTAAAAAGATGGAACCTGTTGATTTTAATGGTGGGTCTGATCCCATGGTTACAAAGGAATGGGTGAAATCTTTGGACACCATGTTTGACTACATGTGAATTAATGATGCTGAGAAGGTACTCTGTGTCATTTTCTTGTTGAAGAAGGATGCTAGAATCTGGTGGGAATGAACTAAACTTACAGTGAGTATGGAAGAGCTAACTTGGGAGAGGTTTAAAATGATTTTTATGATGAGTATTTCAGCAGAGATGCTAGGTCACTCAAAGTAAAAGAATTCTTGGAGTTAAAACAAGTAGGGATGTCTGTATGTGATTTTGTGAGAAAATTTGAAGATGGTTGCAAGTACGTGCCATACATCGCTAAAGACAACAATGAGAAGATGGATTATTTCTTGAGGGGCCTTAATCCTGAAATTATAAGAGATGTGAGAATGTCTTCAGCAACAGAGTTTAGGGAACTGGTGGACAAGGCTTTGGTGGCTGACTTAGATGAGAAAGAGATTGAGAAATTCTATCAACAAAAGAAGCAAGTATTCACTCCAAGAAATCTGAACCAGTGGAAGAAAGGAGAGCAAAAATCAAACCAAAGGATTGAAAAGCGTTCTAGAGTTAGACAGACTTCTACTATAGTTGAAAGGTCTAAATGTATTAAGTGTGGGAATAATTATTTTAGGGAATGCTTTAGTGGTACTAATCGTTGCTTTAAGTGTAAAAAGCCTGGACATATAGTAAAGGATTACCCAACAGTACTGAGAGAGTTCAAAGGAGAGTATATGCAATAACAAAAGAATAAGCTGATGCAGATGCTTCCATAGTCACAAGTACTATTTTAATTTTT
Source organism: Paulownia fortunei (assembly GCA_019321725.1). Classification (NCBI taxonomy): domain Eukaryota; kingdom Viridiplantae; phylum Streptophyta; class Magnoliopsida; order Lamiales; family Paulowniaceae; genus Paulownia; species Paulownia fortunei. The sequence continues at coordinate 14,045,023 of CM033117.1, forward strand.
GGGATGCCTGCAATTGCATTGAAAGATTCTTGATCTACGCATTCATTTGCATCACGTGCATTTGTGAGAAAATTGGGCATTACACCAGATTTTTTAAAAGTAAGGTATAATGTAACTGTTCCATCCGAAAAAGAAATGGATTCCAACCAAATGTTATGGGCTGTTCTATTCAGATTAGTGATAGGACTCTATATGCGAATCTCATTGTTTTACCGATGCCAAATTTTGAGGTTATTCTAGGTATGGATTGGCTTACCAAATATCATTCAATAATTGATTGTAACAAGAAGATTGTGATTTTTCAACTACCCTAAGAAGAATAGTTTGTGTTTAGTGGTGCCTCATTGTCACGGTCCTTACCAATTATAACTGCTTTGAAAGCTCAAAAGATGTTGAATAAAGGTTGTGTTGGATATTTGGTAAGTGTTCTAGATACTTCAGTTGAAGCACAATTGAAGCTAGAAATTATAGATATAGTTAGAGAATTTCTTGAGGTATTTCCAGATAATTTACCGGGACTGCCACCAGATCGAGAGATTGAATTTGTGATTGATGTTATGATAGAAACTACTCCTATTTCTAAAGCACCATACCGAATGGCACCAACAGAATTGAAATAGTTAAAAGTTCAATTGCAAGAATTGCTTTATAAGGGTTTTATTTGCCCTAGTTATTCTCCTTGGGGAGCACCTGCATTGTTCGTAAAAAAGAAGGATGGTGCATTGCGGTTGTGCATTGATTATAAAGAGTTGAATAATATAAATTAAGAATAAGTATTCACTCCCAAGAATAGATGATTTGTTTGATCAATTGCAGGGAGCATCAGTATTTTCTAAATTAATTTACGCTCTGGTATCATCAATTGAAGATTAAAGAAGAAGACATACAAAAGACTGCATTCCGGACAAGGTATGGACTTTATAATTTTCTAGTGATGCTTTCGGTTTAACCAATGCTCCTACAGCTTTTATGGATCTAATGAATAGGGTGTTCAAGCAATATCTCGATAAATTTGTAATTATGTTTATTGATGACATCCTAATTTATTCACGTGATAAAGAAGAGCACAAGGAATATTTGAAGATTGTGCTGCAAGTTCTTAAGGAAAAACAGTTTTATGCTAAATTCAAGAAATGCGAATTTTAGCTTGAGCAAGTGGTATTCCAAGGTCATGTAGTATCCAAGAATAGTATTTATATGATCCAGGCAAAGTAGAAGCTATCATTAAGTGGCCAACACCAACAAATGTATCAGAAGTAAGGAGTTTCTTGGGATTAGCAGGTACTATTGACGATTTATTCAGGGGTTTTCAAAGATAACAACTCCATGACAATGTTGACAAGAAAGAATGTGAACTTCTTGTGTACCGATGCTTGTGAAAGAAGTTTTCAAGAACTAAAATATAAATTAACTGCAACTTCTGTTCTTACCATTCCAATAGGAATTGGTGGATTCGTGGTGTATAGTGATGCTTCAAAAAATAGTTTGGGTGTTGTTTTGATTCAACATGGGAAGGTTATTGCCTATACTTCAAGGTAATTAAATGAGTATGAAAAGAATTATCCAACCCATGATTTGGAACTTGTTGCTATGGTTTTTTGCCTTAAAAATTGGAGATATTATTTGTATGGTAAGAAGTGTGAGATATACACAGATCATAAGAGTTTAAAATACTTCTTTACCCAAAGGAGTTGAATATGAGACAAAGAAGATGATTAGAACTTGTAAAGGATTATGATTGTGTGATCAACTATCATCTTGATAAAGCGAATATGGTTGCAAATGCATTAAGCAGAAAATCCACGTCTTTTCTATTTATCATACAAAAGTCAATATTACTAGATTTGTAGAGATTAAAGCATAAAATTATACCTAAAGGAAAAAAGTGTTTATTGTCAGCTTTAGTGTTGAGACCTGCACTTCAAGATAGAATTAAAGAAGGTCAGAAGATGGATATGCATTTGTGTATACTGAAAAGAAAGATTGATACTGGAAAGAAGCCAGACTTCTCTATTACCAATAATGGAATTATTCGATATAAAGGGAGACTATGTATGCCGTTTGATAAGGCCATGAAATGAGATATTTTAAAAGAAGCTCATACTACTCCCTACTCGGTATATCCAGGTAGCACAAAAATGTATAAAGACTTACAACAACATTATTGGTGGCCTAAAATGAAGAGAGATATAGCAAAATTTGTGGCTGAATGTTTAACTTGTCAACAAGTTAAGATTGAACATCAAAGACCATCAGGGTTGTTGAAGCCTTTGTTGATTCCAGAGTGGAAATAGGAGCACATTACAATGGACTTTGTGCTTGGATTACCTAGAACATAAAAGGGGTATAATTCCATATGGGTGTTTGTTGATAGATTAACTAAATCAGCCAATTTTCTTTCAGTAAAATCCACATACAATATGAACCAATATGCTCAACAATATATTAAAGAGATAGTCAGGTTACATGGGGTGTCAGTTTCAATAATGTCCGACAGAGATCCTAAGTTTACATCTATATTTTGGAAGAGCTTACATAGTGCCATGGGATCGAAACTTGCATTTAGTATAATATTTCATCCACAAAGTGATGGCAATAAGAGAAGGTTATTCAGATATTAGAGGATATGTTAAGAGCTTGTGTGCTAGATTTTCAAGGAAGTTGGGATGCAAAGCTTCCATTAATGGAGTTTACTTATAATAATAGCTACCAATCAACAATTGAAATGGCGCCTTATGAAGCATTGTATGGAACGAAATGTAGATCTCCAGTTCATTGGGATGAAGCTGAAGAACGAAGCCTACTTGGTCCAGAAATAGTTCAACATACCGCTAAGGTAGTGGAGAAGATACGAGAGAGAATGAAGATCGTGCAGAGTAGACAGAAAAGTTATGCAGATAAACGAAAAAAAGATCTAGAGTTTGTCATTGGGGATCATGTGTTCTTAAAAGTAACTTCTATGAAAGGTATCATGAGATTTGGAAAGAAAGAAAAACTCAGCCCAAGGTATGTCGGCCCATTCGAGATTCTTGAAAGAGTTGGTGATAAAACTTATAGAGTGGCTTTACCTCCGTCATTATCTAGTGTTCACAATGTTTTCTATGTGTCTATGTTGAGAAAGTACATTTCAAACCTCTCTCATGTGTTGAGTTATGAACCATTGGAATTGACTCCTAATTTAGCTTATGAGAGAAACCATTGCAAATTCTGGATCGGAAGGAAAAAGAGTTGAGAACGAAAAAAGATTCGACTTGTTAAAGTATTGTAGAGGAATCATTCTATAGAAGAGGCCATGCAGGAAAGAGAAGAAGAAATGCAGAGCAAGTATCCAGAATTATTTGGTACGTCAAATTTTGAGGACGAAATTTTTATAAGAAAAAATTGTAATGCCTAATTCTCTCCTACATAGCCAATAATAAGTATCTTGCATAAATATGTATCTAATTAATATGCATTATCGAATTATAGCATACAAATAGTATGATTACACAAACATGAATAATTGTTACTATATGTTCCAGTTATGCTTTAACATGCATTAGTACATGAAATATGATATCAAAGTATTATTTCTTGATTTAACATATTCCTTAAGTGCCTTTTGCAGAGAAAAGTGTGATATATTGATTAAGGAAGATTGATGTGTTGAATGGCCATGGAATGAATTATTTGTATTGTTCGATACTTGTTACATTCTAAATTGATTAATTGCCTAAATATTTACTTGAAATATGTTACATATGGCTAAGAACTAAAAGTACGCAAAATTATGCAATTTGATTAGTTGGTTGACTAAATTGCATGAAATCATTCTAAACTACATTGTACTTGATTATAACACCAAAGCATCAATTTTTGTCATCTTCCTAGCCCATAAACGTGGCTCTTCGCATGAGAAGACACCAAACATGAGTCAACCAATCATCACCCACCACTTATCTCTTTTTGAAATGTCAAACAAATCATTTTTAGCCATGTTTTCTTGTGGAAGCTCCTAAAAAACGATAAACCTTCTTCTCCAAAGTTTCTCCTAAATTTCTACACTCTCTTAGTAGTAAAATATGAAGTATGCATTGTTTTTAAGGTTATGTAATTGATATAGAATTGTTTACAAAAAATTAAAAAGTGTATATGATTTTAACTTGAATAGACTAAATGATTTATAAAAAAAATATTAAATGGTACATAATTTGATTATGTTAGGTCTTTAACACATCATATTTTCCAAAGAGATTGACCTTTTCACTTAACACAAAGTGGACTTGAGGTAAGTTGAAACTTTCATTTGTTGTATCATAAGAATCATATAATGTTATTCATGTTTCAATGTGATTGTCATTATTTGTCAAGTGATGTAATGGTTGATACATTTATGGTTCATGAAGCATGATACTACTAAGAATATAATGAGGTTTTTAAAAAGGAGTATGGTACTTGATTGATGGTCGGGTAGACAAGGAACGCGTGGAGGGACCGATGGACCCAATAAATTGTGGCAAATACTTGATGTTGAAAAATCGATATAGAAAGTCACAAAGAATGAGACAAAATATGGCTAATATCTGAGGTTGAAAAACCAAGTATGGAAATCCTGTATTATTTCTATTATTAGTCAATCATTATGAACAGGTTCGAAAACTACGGTCTATCGCTATTAGTTAGATACCACACTTCATGTTATTTGTTATTACATCAGTTTCACCTTACTGAGCTTTTAGCTCATTAGATTTATATGATGCATGTGGAAATGTACAGGTTTAGAAGTTGACTGAGTGTCGAGAGCGGCTGGACAAAGATTTGTTCACATACCATAATTCAAGCTATTTTGTTTTTAAATAAGCCGTTCTGTTATGGTTTTGTAAACAGATGTACTTAGTTTTGAATTATATATATGGTGTGAATTCAAATTCTTTTTCTTATAGCCAAAAAGGGGATTTTTATCAATTCATAACTCTAGTATTGATGAAAAGTTAACATTTCTTAACTTAACTGTATTAACTTGTTTATGTTCTGCAATTTAGTTAAGGAGTGTTACACTTTCCCACCATATGCATTTATGTACTTTTAACCAGTACTTGCACACAATCGATACTCCCACAACTTTTAACCAGTACTTGCATACGATCAATACTCCTACAACCAGAGCATGATAGTGTCAGCACCATCTTTTGATTCAAGAGAACATAACTGACTTGTAGTATCATTATAATTTTTGACATAATAATAAGTTATTGATCCTAATATATGTAATATAGAATACCATATTCTATATATAAATATTGTTTTATTCACTCTGGAAAATTCTCATTACAAAATCATGCTGTATTCTTTTATGCATGTTTATAGTGTATAAATAATATATATATATATATATATATATATATATATATATTTAGCGAGAGAGAGAGAGAGGCCATCATGTCCGCTGAAATCTTCTCCTTTTTTGTACAAGTACATAGCACATCTTGCTATGCCCTGAGCTATTAAAATTTTTGAAACATTACTTTGAAAGCGTTATTAAATCAGAATTTGCTATAATTTTGGCGAGATCGTATATTTTATTAATTCTATTTATTACACATAAATCATTTATAATAGAAGGGTATTATTTGGAATATGACTGGAAATTTATTAGAAAAAATATAATGAATTTGGAAACCAACAGAGATACAACAAGAGTTAAGTTAAACAATTATTACTTATTATTTTTTATTATTAAATTTCTTTATGATATATCATAAATTTTCAAATGCAACGCGCGCATATTACTAATATCTTGTAACAGATTTAAAATGATAAGTGTTAGCAAAAAACTGGATCGTTCAATCATAAAAATTAATTTTATATGATTCAAACGTCCCGTTATAAGATGTTTAATCATAATATGTATTTAACCGAAATTGGTTAATTCATTTAGAAAAGCGTAGCAAGATTACTTCTTTAATGATTTCTATAAAAAACTTTCGTCATAATTGAGTGGTGCCACACTCCAAACCTCTAAACCTTTTCTGGTGTTTTTTCAAGAACTTTAAAACTGCACTACATTTCATGTGTGTATGAACACAACGATGAAACGTTGTATATAAAAAATTCAGGATTCCTGGAGAAACATAATTATTATCTTATAAGAATTTAAAAATCTTATGTGATAAAATATTTTTCTATCCCAAATATTTATGCAGATTTAATAAATTACAACTCTTATAATTTATTTCAGTCCTTATACTGGAGCCACCAAAGGGACTTGGTCGGATCCAATTAGAATAAGTTTCAATAAATTAATTTTGACTCAGTCAACTCATGACCAATCACAATAATTTATTAATCTTGTTTTATTCCACTAAAGAAACGAGACTGCGCTCTTAATCCAATTGAAATTATTGAAGTAAATAATCAATTATATATCTTGTGATTTATTGATCTTATATGTCACCCATGTCGATCAATTAGAAATTTTGGAATAGGTAAATTAACCAAAACGTCCTTTTTCAATATTCATAAATACTCAACTCTCAACTTCTACTGACAGTCCCATGTGATCACATTACACTATTAATTCAACGATTAATGTCGAATTACTGAGATCAAATTTTGCCGTCAATTAGAAGAACCCGTGAGATCATGATCATGCCTATTAAATAGGTAACGGACTCCATATTGCGAATATATATTCTCCGTTATTTCACTTTAATTCTCAAAATACTGAGATATTAACTATCAATTTGATCTCATTTATTGATGCTTCAAGGAACTTGAAATTAGTAATCAAAGTTTATTACCCGCTCACAATTAAGGTGTCACGTATGATAATTAAGTGAAATTAAATTTGTATGGTCAAATCACAATTTTAATTTCACGTGGTCCAATCTAATATATCAAAAAAATATATTATCAATTTTATTACTAAGTCAAATATAAACTTCAATAAAATTAAAACGATCTTATTAAAATAACTTGTTTGCATTTATTTACTGATCGTGGACAATAATTATTTGAATTGAATTATAAATCGAATTTTTATGTGTTTAACGATTTAAACACTCAATTTATAATATCAAAATAATTCATAAACAAATACAAGTTTAAAAAAATAATTTATTGATAAATAAATCAAAATAAATATTTTATTTCAAAATAAAATATTATGTAATAATTTACTCGAGCACAATACTATCCAATAATAAGCCACAATGTTTATATAAATTATAAAAGGACAACGATTCGGGGCAAAGATGCATGGGCATGTGACTTGATTCTATATCCAAAGCAAAGACCACTTACTCCAATTCTAAAGTAGATGCTTGCTAGAGGATTATTTGACAGTTTTGATACTCTCTTTACGACCACTGGTACCATCAATCAATCAATTTTATTATTTTTTCAAATACAATAATAATATTTTTGTTAACATATTTAATTTAAATGACAAATATTAAGTGATACCCTAAGTAATAAGACGTGATTTTGTATGGTAATAAAAGAAGTAACAATTTTAAGAGAGAGAGAGAGAGTAATGGAGTATATATATATATATATATTTTAGTTTATATTTTATCATGTATTTTATTTTAATTCACAATTAAATATTTATTTTAAAAAAATATTTTATATATTTAACGTTTATCTATGACATGAAATATAAAATAAAATATTAATTATTAATAAAATAAATGAACTGAAAAAGAAAAAAAAAAAAAAAAAGAAAGGAGCCCTAATCTTGTATACAAAATTGAGACGAATCAAAGTAATTTGGTGAATATCAAGTGATCTTGTTGATCTTGATTTAAGTTATGCAGATAAAAATTGGTGAAGCAAACACTATAGTTCTTTTATATATATATATATATATATATTGATTTGGCGACAAAATTGCATAGGCACGTGACCAGATTCTGAAGCCAAGACATGCCATATTTTATACTGCACAATCTGCAGCATAGTAATTCCACTGTCCACACGATCGACTAGTTTTATATCATCAACATCTATGTTACAGATCTCAAGATCTCTGGTGAAACCCTTAATTTCCATAAGTTGTTCCATCGGCCATTTCTCTTATTCCTTTCTCGTTCCAATGCAAATTTCTCCATCTGACAACATTCCTGTGCAATGCATTCTTTTTGGCACGAGGAAAAGAAACAAGTAAATCTTAGACAAAAGAGTTTTGGTTACTTGATTGTAAGAGAAAATATTCTGGAAAAGAAAACTTGAAGGAAAAATATAATATGTAATTGGGAAACTTATTTCCTCCCATTTTTTCAAGGAAAATTAGAGAAAAGTATAAAGAAATTATTATTTGCTCCTCTCTCCGGCCCCAATACCCCGACTGTTTTTCTCATTGTTCTCCGTAAACAATAAAAAAAGCTTGGAATTTACGTATATTTTTTATTTTCTTTTTCTTTTTCTAGCATTTTTCTTTCCTCATCAAAATTCTTGAACCCAACTGAGCAGTAACGTTTTTTTTTTTGGGGTAAATGGCTTTTTAACCCTTGTAGTTTTTAAAAAGGACGTATCATCCCACATGTTATCTGAAAAGGTACATGATCCTCTCCCGACATTGATTTTGCTTTCACATGAAATATTTTCGCACTTTTTCTATCTAATAATTTAATTTTGGTGGTTTGCTAATGTAGTGATTCTCCTTAAATAGAATGACAAAAAAAATATTTTCAATTTTAAATATGTTCTAATTATGAGTTGAAAACGTCTATTAGTTGATGATGAAATTAAAGTCTTTCCTAGTGAAATATTCAACATTACTATTTAGAAAAAAAATTAGTGAAGAAAATTATGCACGTGATAAATACTTCCACACAAATAATTTTTCAACATGCTTTTTTTTTTTTTTTTTTTTTGTGTGCTGAAAAATGTTAGTCAAAGGAAAAAATTTGTCACATTTGTTGCTGTTACTTGTTAGTTGCGAAAACAAACTTTTAATGAAAAGAAATTACCCCGATACAATCATGAAATTGACAGCCTTTTAACACATTTTCTATGCGGCATAAATTTATTGGGATTTCAGAAGTATTATTTACTTCACCTTTTGTTGTTTTTTTACTTATGTTTAAAATTTCACATGTATATATTTGGGGTTTGTGATAAGAAATGTGTTAAAGAGTAATTAGTCCCTTAAACTTGAAAATAGGTGGAAAAGGAAAAAGAAAAAGTGTTAAACCACTCTCATAACAAGTAATTGTGTGCCTTTTTTGTGGGATCGAACATGATCTTGTGTGCCTTTTTGGATAATACGAAATGTCATTTTTCAAAAAACATATTATAAATTCTATTGTATTTTCCATTGCATTGCACTTATTGTTGTAATATGTATACTTTACAACTTTACAGATAAATTTTAGGTGAAGAATAATCAATACAATGAAACAATATATAATTTGCAATTAAAGTTCTTGTGTATTTTTTAACGACTCAAAATGTCATTTTTCAAAAACACAGAGGGTAAAATGTCATTTACTCAGTTTTTTTTTCTTTCGCCTTTGCTATTTATAGCAGCATGGCAAATTCTGGGCTACAAACTGTTCTCAGAATAATAACAAGTGTGTAAATAATTAATCTAGGCTGATAACAAACACTGTTATGGAGATGAGGAAGGCATTTGGCATCTTCTTTCTGCTACTGGTTGTCCTGGTTGCTCGTAAGTCTTTCTGTTCTATAATTCTTGACAACTTCTGTATCTATCTATCTATGTCTCTATATGTATATATATTGTGTGTATATATATATATATATATATATTTGCATAAACATGTTTTGATCATTGAGATTCATACAATGTTCGTTGTATGTTCGTCAGATAATATCGACTTTAATAATATCGGATTGTTTCGAATGTTATATTTGTATTAAGCTTTCATTTCCTTGTGGACAACTGCTTTGAATACTAGGATTCAGTGGATCCATTAGAATATACTACATACATACATATATATATATATATATATATATTACATAATGAATGTTTGATGGTATAATTGTTAGTGAACTCATTATATATCTAAGCTTGACTATATTGACATTATGTTCAATTTTTTTTTAACGTATGATGCAATAAAACATTTTATATGTACTAATAAGTAGTTATTTGTGTTACTTATATTTTCTATAAATATACTAATATTTCTGGAATTTTCTTCAGTATTCTATAATGCATTTGTTTAGTATTTTGCCCGATAATATCTCTACATGCCATGACCAAAATGAAACAATATACTTGTCGATATTATCAGCTGTTATCTATCCAAGTACATGTTGGTCCTGAAAAAAATGACACAAATAGATATCATTTATTTTCATAGTAGTTGTTTATGTGGCGTGATAATTTCTACAGTAGTTGTTTCTCTGTATGTTGAACACAGAAATGACCAATATCCCTCATGTTGAAGCAAGAGTTTGCGAGTCGCAGAGCCATGGATTCAAGGGTCCTTGTGCACACAACCACAACTGTGGTTTAGTCTGCAGGAATGAGGGTTTCTCCGGTGGGAAATGCCGAGGGTTTCGCCACCGCTGTTTCTGCACTAAACTCTGTTAAGTTGAATTTGTCCCACTGGTTTTTATGCCATATATTGTGCTCCATTGGTTAAGAGTGGTGAAGCAGAAGCTATTCAGTCATATTTTTCTCTCATTTCCCAGCAGTTTGTTTGATATTTCTCTTATAAATTGAGTTTGATTGGAGTGGTACTTTGATTTTCACTGCATATGATTGGTTGGTTGTTCTGTTATAATAAATCTTCTTTTCTGCATGGATCCATGTCTGAGTGCACATGTATAGGTGCGAAAAGAAACCAGGTTTTGAACTGGCTCCATATGAAAAACTGAAAGTGAACATATACTAACTCCCATTTTAATGTATCTATTTTATCTCAGTTGAAATGGTGAAAGTTTTTTGTACGATTACGTTATCCTCTCAAAAGTAGTTGTTATGAGTTAGTAGTATCATATTGTTGTTTTGATTGAGAATGTATTTTTGAGAGAAAAGAAATATTTTAGAAAATAAAAGTTTAATTTGGGATTTTCTAAGAAAGAAATAAAAGTAATAAATTTAAGAATTGGAGTATATACAAGAGAAATATGCTTATATTTGTCAATATAGGGGTGTAAACAAATTGAGTCGAGTCGGACATGTTAATGTTCAACTTTGTTGAAATTTTTATCGAGTTTCAAAAATTATATTTGAGTTTGATTTGATTGTTAATTGGGTTGAGATTGGACGAGCATTAATTGAGTCGAACACAATTTGAGCTCAAATAACTTGATCTTTTACACAGCCGAACTTCAATTCTTATCGAACGAAAAAATATGTTCAAACTTGCTTTGTTAAAGTCAATAAATCGATCTCAAACGAGTTTTTAACGATCGATTTGGAATCAAATATTAAGTAGATTAATTTGTTTTTCAAACCTAATCACATGATTGGTTTACACTTCATGAAGAGTGACTAATCGCAAAGTTTATTTGCCATATATTCGAATATACCAAAGCAACTAGAATTTTCTAAACATTCTAGGCTAAAAAATAAGATTACAAGAAGTATTCAAAGATTTATATCGAGGGTGGGAAAATTACTGCTTCATGAATAAAGCTATAATTTTATTTATGATGCATTATTGTTGACCTCTTGTAACTTCAGCCAAGACACGAAATAACTATTACTCCTATTTTTTACTTGTGACGATTAAGATAATTAAATTATACATTATTGTATTGCTTGATTCATAATATTTGCTACTAATATTGATTTTTTAAAATTAATAGTATGGACTTAATGGAGAGGTAAGCTAAAAATAACAAATTTCAATTATGATTTTTCTTAAAGATAACAATGGATGGGTTTGGGGAGGGTTTTTCAAATCCGGGACCTTACCCGTCAAAGTTTTTAGCACAAGAATCCATATCCGCCTCGAATTACTTTGACAAATTGGCTCAAATTAGCTCAGATAACACTATTATATCTAAGTTGGTCCAATGAATATTTTGAGTGATCTGTCCTTTTGATATCACGTGACCCGATTGTATTTTAAATTTTAGCTTGAAGTAGAATCCCACCAAGGGTGGGATTCAATAATCCAATATAGCACAATACCTAAATCAAGATACAAATGTCCATTCCATCCGTAAAAGTGATGTGAAATTACAGCTGATGCCCCTGGAAACAAGATGCAAAATGTCTGAAGAAGAGGAAGAAAAGCAGAGATGAAAGGAAAGGAAAGGAAAGGAAAGAAACCCTTTGTGAACCTCGATTTGAATGGCTATTCAAATCGATAAAATGTGAAAAGAATTAACCAAGTTTTTTCTACCGAACCATGCGTTAACCTTCAGCTTCTTCTTTCAATGGCTTCTTCTTTCCGATGGCTTCAAATGTTTGAAATTGAGGGAGAGTTACTTTTAAAGATTTGAATGACCATTTAAATTGCTGGAGAGGTCCAAATCAGACTCCTTTTAGAAGGTTTGAATGGCCATTTGCCGCAAAGCAAACAAGATTATGATTTTTTTCCTAATTTTTTTTCCATTCATTTTTTGCTTATTTTATGAGGGATTTAATTTCTTCAATTTTGAGAAATGGTCAAGTAATATTTTATTGGTTTTTGTTTCATATTTATAAGTTTTCATGTTTGTTTCATTTTCACTATATTTGTAATTTGATTTTTACTAAAAAAATAAGGATAGTATTTTCAACACTTGTTCCATTCTATTTCATATTCCAATAAACAATTTTTTGCTTTATGTTAATATTTTTTCTTTCTTTTATTTCTAATTTTCGTGAGTAACTTTTAGTATAGTATTCTAGGAAAAGAAAAAAAATTAAGGCAAGGGGCTACAAAACACATGAAAGATGAGAATTCACAAAGGGCAATTTGGTCATAAATTTGGTCATGGGATCATTATCGTAATAATTATCACACAATGTATACGTTTGATCAGATTTTGTGTATTGAAATATCATCATCATAATCAATTCAAGTGCACACAATATTTATCGATAATATAATCCATATTCTATAACTTATTATATCTTTTATTAATCATCCCATATCCCACCCAATAAAATAAACAGATTTTAAAACTTATTAAAAAAATATCACACAAATATATATAATAAATTTAAGAAAAATTAATAAATAAATAAAATAAAAAGAATTTAAAAATAAAAATTTAAAATTCGCCCAATTTAAAGAATAAACCCGTGTGATAGGCCTGGATTTTGAACCCGCCCACTACCATTTTTCTTCTCCCCTTCATCGGTTTGCATATAGTCCAACTTAACAGTTATTACTTTATTACGCTGAGTTTAGGGAAGTCCAAGTCTTCCCTAGCCCAACCCATAGGCATGGAGTAGACATTGCTGGTAGGCCCGCATGGAGTGTGCATCTGATGATTAGTGGGTAAATATCCATCGGGTCAATTTGCTTCATGTTTTTTCTTTTGGTTTGTTTTTTCCTTTTTTTTTTTTTTAAAAAAAAAAGGACTAAACAAACAAGATAAAATTAGTAAATATACAATAAATTAAAAAAATAAAATAGGGAGCCATTCTTCGCAGATACTAATAGTTTGAAAAATGCTATATAATCTTGTTTTGCTTATTCAATGAATAAATTACTACTATCAAGTTCATTAATTTTGAACTCTGCCTGGTAAGATCATGTTAAAAATATAATTGTTGCCCAATTCTTAATATTGAGTTCTACTGACATGTCAAAGTTGGATGAGGCGAATATCTTGTTTCAGATCCATTCGAACTTTTGGACAAGAAGGTTGCAGTGGTAAAGTACCATTGCCTTCTTCCTATGATCCAATAATTTCGGATGTACCAAGAATAATACACTAATTATATCCAACAAGTACATAATCATGGGTTATTCTTTAATGGACTGGGTGTGCTGCTCTTTATCCTCGACATGATCAGCATTTGAGCACACTATTAATGGCAACACCACATTACTATTAATTACAGACAATTAAAACTAAGAAAATATGAATTTAAAATTATAAATCATAATATTGTCACATTAATTTCTACGCAAAGCACCGCATTAAAACAAATATTGAAACTGAAAATTAATCTCGGCTTCCTTCACTTTCAAAAGAGATGTGATTCCTTTTTCATGTAAATATGGTGCAGTCCATGCTGCATCAATCCATGGTATTTTGGGTGCATAAATTTTAATTAAGTCTCTCATTTTATAAAAAATGAAATACTTAGAGAATGAATATTACATTCAATATATATGTATTAGATGTAGTATATACAAAATCTATAAATACATGAAAATAAAAATATAGGATGTTGAAAGTATTTAAGAGAGAACGTTTTCATATTTCAAGTTTTTATTCCATTTCAAGAGTTTTTACAAAGCGTGTAACAAAAAACACAACCACAAATTATAGTGATGTTGCCGATGTTGAAAGTATTTAAGAGATAATGTTTTCATATTTTAAGTTTTTATTCTATTTCAGGAGATTTTACAAAGTGTGTCATCATAATAAAAAAAAAAAAAAACCCAAGAACAATCACAAATTTCATTATTGGTAGTTTTGATATCATAGTGATGTTGAAAAATTGCAGTGATTTGGACTTACACATAAACGACAAGTCAAATAGGCTGGACCTGAAACATGAATAAAAACTAGTAATAATGTTTTTGTGAAATTATTGGATTGATCAAAAGAAATACATTCATTTTATTTTAACATTATTAAATCAAGGATGCAGACTGGTGAAATGATTTAATGGTTAGGAGTTGGTCGAATGTATTACACACCATCCTATAATTTGTTTGGATCTTTTATTGGGTTCGTTGTAATCAAAGGGTATACGGAGGAAAAAATTAAAATTTTTATTAAATATAAATTTAACTTTTTTAATTTGAAAATAATTTTAACGGTCCCCCTTATTCAAGTGAATATATAAATAAATATAAACTTGGATTATACTTTTCGTGCACTCCGATTGTTGTAAGAAATAAAGCAATCAATTGTTTATCCTATACTATCAGAACTA
Source organism: Paulownia fortunei (assembly GCA_019321725.1). Taxonomy (NCBI): domain Eukaryota; kingdom Viridiplantae; phylum Streptophyta; class Magnoliopsida; order Lamiales; family Paulowniaceae; genus Paulownia; species Paulownia fortunei. The sequence goes on from CM033117.1 coordinate 14,060,036, forward strand.
GTAGAAATCCAAATGTTTCTCCTTTATCAGATCCACAATACGGAAGAACAACACCAATTAAAAGGATTTGCTAGTATACTTTTAATTGTTTACTAATCTAAAACAGGAGTAAATTTTTAAGAACAACAAAGATTGATTTTTTAAGTTTTTTGAAACAATAATATGAAGAGAATAACAAGAAACTGAAACTGGTTTTCTTTTCCTTTATTTTCTTTTATTGGAGAGTTAAAATAGAAGACTTTAAACAAAATAATTTTTGTTCAAATTTTTGAATTTATTATGTAATTTTCATCCTTCATATATATAGGGCTGGAAATTTTAATTCCTTTCCAACTCTTGAAAAAATTTTCAATTTCGAACTATTTTAAAACCTTATCTTGGAAGGATTCCAAATCTTCCAAAAACTTTTTTCTTTTCTCTCTTATTGTATATAGACTAATTTGATACTACATTAATCATCAAAATTGTCTACATACATTGTTGATATTAATTTGAACTTTTCAAATAATATCAAGATAGATATATATCATATATATATTATAATTATATTTATACATAAATTAAATCTTAGTGGCCAATTTTATCCCATAAAACTGGTCACTATATTTATTTATCTATAAATATGTTAATTAAATAAATTATATTTATTTAATTTATTCTCTTTATATTTTAGTGGGTTTTTTAAGTGATCCACATTAATTTTGGGATTTGACTCAAAAATTCCCAAATTAATTCAATTGATTCAATCCCAATTTAATCAATTCAATTGATTAATTTAATTTACTCCAATTGGGCTTCCTAATCAAATTAGGTCCAATTAAATAATTCAATTACTTAATTGAATAATTTAATTTAACCATTAAATTAAATAAAAATCTTAATTAATTAATTGATCAGTATTAATTAATTAGTTTCCAACCATTAGATAAAATATAAAATTAGAAATGTTACTTTTCATAAAAATATGTGATCCTCTTACGTTTACTACTAATCTAGTAGTGAGTTTGCAACATTTGCAACTTATGAATAACAATTATTTCAATTAATTAATCCGCTTGAAATCAACTCCGTAATTTCAAAAACCTCACTATTCATAAAAACATCTAGTAAGTAATCATGGCAAACTAGTTTTAGGTGAAATAGCGAGTAAAGCTATTTCAGTTGCGAGTACCATACATGTATGGTCATTTCGAAAGCTAATCTCCTGATTGAATGTAAGGCATGGATTATAAGTCGAAACCCTAAATGATTCATTAACTGTGATCCTATTTCAAGTTCTAATGATTTTTGATAAATCATAATTCATCTTGCCGTGGCCCAAATTTTTGAATCATGAACTATAAAAATAGAAGAGATTTTCTTGTTTAAAAAGACAAGTGTCGAATTCTACATTGGCCACTGACAAACGTTCATACACATCAGTGCAACACACAACATACCCTCTTTGTGATTATCAAGAAATCAGAAGATATATCAAACTATTGCAGGATGCACACAAGGCTACCATCATGCCTCAAGTTTGAGAACTAGTCTTGTACTATTGCAACATAAAAATTATTGTTTCGACGAGCGAAGCCTCCAACTAAGAATTTTTTGCGGACCATGTTCGGTGTACTTGTTCCCTAACAAGTACCCACATACATGTACTTACGTCTCTATACTAATGCCAATGGAATGTGACATCCTCGTCTCACGAGCATGCATCATATGTGCGACTCTTAGTGAGCTATTTGATATCCCATCTCAAAAAGCTCTCGACTCATAACTTATTTAAGACCAAAGCCTTAGAGGCATGTTCCATGATCGCCACCATATGCGCGACCATGCCCCGTAGCTTAATTTGGTCTAAGGACTTTATCTAATATGCAGAAATAAAATATGCAAGACATAAGATAAAGAAAATATCTTTTTATTAATATAATTCTCAATAAGATTGCCTTTATAAAAGCAAAAGAGTATAATACACCCAATCCAATTTAGGGCATTGGGCATTCTACTCTAACAATCTCCCACTTGCCCTAGCTCCAATTGCCCATGTATCTGAGGCCCATCTTCTCAAGATGTCTGTCAAATATCTTCTGTGCTAAGGGCTTAGTAAATGGGTCTGCTACATTTTCTATTGAGGCAACTCGATCCATAATGATGTTGCCTCTACCAATGATCTCTCTGATCAAGTAATATTGTCTCATTATGTGCTTGGATCTTTGATGAGATCTTGGTTTTTTTGCTTGCGCAATGGCTCTATTATTATCACAGTAAATTATAACTGGATCAACAATGGATGAAATTACACCTAACCCTTGGATGAAGTTTCTAATCCAAACAGCTTCTTTTGCTGCATTTGATGCAACAATATATTTAGCAATGGTGGTAGAGTCTGCAGTTGTCTCTTGGTTGGAACTCTTCCAACTAAACACACCACCATTCAGGGTGAATATGTATTCGAACATGGACTTTGAGTCATCTATATCGGACTGAAAACTAAAGTCTGTATATTCCTCCAGTTTTAGTTCTCCATTGTCGTATATCATAAAAATATCCTTAGTTCTTCTCAAGTACTTGAGGATTATGTTAACGGTTTTCCAGTGTTCTTTCCTTGGATTAGACTGATATCTGCTCGTGACACTCAGAGCATGTGCTATAGCAGGCCTTGTACATAACATTGCACACATTATGCTCTCTATCGCAGAAGCATAAAGTATACGAGCCATCATTTCTCTCTCTTCAGGTGTCTTGGGAGACATAACCTTATAGAGTGAAAGCCCATGACTCATAAAAAGAAATCCTCTCTTGGATTCCTCCATGCTAAACCTTTTTAGCACTTTGTTATGTACATGGACTGAGATAGTCCGATCATTTTTTTGGATCTATCTCTATAGATCTTTATCCTTAGGATAAAAATGCATCTCCCAAGTCCTTCATAGAAAACTGATTAAATAACTAAGTTCTCGTTGACTGCAATATCTCTACATCATTCCCAATAAGTAGGATGTCATCAACGTAGAACACAACAAATGTAACTGCACTCCCACTAACCTTCTTGTAGACACAGTTCATCCGGGTTCTTATGAAAGTCAAATGTTTTAATCATTTCATCAAACTGGATGTTCCAACTCCTCGAAACTTATTTAAGTTCATAAATGGATTTTTGGAGCTTGCAAACCTTTTGCTCACTCCCACTGGATATGAAGCCTTCTGGCTGTTTCATATAGATCTCTTCCTTAATGTTTCCATTAAGGAAAGCGGTCTTCACATCCATTTGCCATATCTCATAGTCATAATATGTAGATATGACCAGCAGTATTCGTATGGATTTAAGCATCGCTACTGGTGAAAAAGTTTCCTCATAATCAATTCATTACTTTTGAGTATAACCTTTTGCTACCAATCGTGCCTTATAGGTCGCTACCTATCCATCTACTCCAAGCTTCCGCTTGTAGACCCATTTGCAGCCAATGGGAACAATTCCCTATGGTGGACCCACCAAAGTTCATACCTTGTTGGAGTACATAGAGTCCATTTCGGACTGCATAGCTTCTTGCCACTTCTCCGAGTCGATGTCAGACATCGCCTCTCCATAGCTTCTTGAATCATTATCTAAGAGGAGTCCATCTTCTTTGTTCTCTAACAACAAGTTGTACTTCTTATGTACCCTTGAGACCCTTTCGAATCTTCAAAAAGGTTGTGCCTTAGAGGGTCCAGCATCAGCTAGTGTACTATTTACTATGTCAATTGGGGTGTTTTGTGGTTCTTGAGTCTCTTCAAGTTCTACGACATTGCCACTTCCATTTAAAAGAAATTATTCTTCAAGAAAGATAGCATTCCTCGAAATAAACACCCTTTGTTCTGTGACATCATAGAAATAGTATTCAATAGACTCCTTTGGATACCCCACAAACTTGTATAAGTTGGATCTCATATCCAACTTATCTCCCACTAGCTGTTTCACATAAGCAGCACACCCCCATACCTTAAGGTATTTATAGGAAGGTGTCTTTCCACACCACATCTCATATGGTATTTTGAACACAGCATTAGATAGCACCCTATTTAATAAGTATGCCACCGTTTCTAAGGCATAGCCATAGAATGAAAGAGGTAATGAAGTGAAGCTCATCATAGATCGAACCATATCCAATAAGGTTTGATTCTTACGTTCCGCAACTCTGTTGAGTTAGGGAGTAGTAGGAAGAGTCAACTGTGAGAGGATCCCATTCTCTTTTAGATAATCTAAAAATTATGTGCTTAAGTATTCACCTCCTCGATCAGATCAAAGAGTTTTTATACTTAATCCAGTTTGTTTCTCTACTTCAGTTCTGAATTTTTTGAACTTTTCAAATACTTCACACTTGTACCTTAAAAGGTACACATAACCATATCTAGAGAAATCATCGGTAAAGGTTAAGAAGTAGTTATAGTTCCTACGGGCACTAATATTTAGTGGCCCACATATATCTGTATGGATCAAATCCAATAGATGCTTGGCTCGCTCCACTTGTCCAACAAATGGAGATTTGGTCATCTTTCTTTTGAGGCAGAATTCACATGTTGACAGTTCTTGCTCTTTCGTTAGATCAAGCAATTGCGCTAATTTGTTAATTATTTTCTGAGAAATATGTCATAATCTTGCGTGCCACAGGCTCATTGAACTATGATTATCTAATTTTCTTTTATTTTGTTGAATTGTGAAAATAGAGTTATGGGGAGTAATAGTATATAAACAATTCGTCAAACAACCAGAATATATAAAATCAGAATATTTAAAAATGGAACAATTTTCATTCTCAATGGTAAATCTAAAACCTTCTCTATCCAAAACTGGAATAGAGATAATGTTCTTAATAATATCCGGAATAAAAAGACAATTATTTAAAACTATTACATAACTATTCTCTAAAGCTAGATTAACGGTCCCTATAGCTAATGTAGCAACTCTTGCTCCATTTTCCATCCTAATGACTGTCTCTCCTCCATCCAACTTCCTACTTTTTGCCATCATCTGCAAATCATTGCAAATATATGAGTCACAATTGGTATCTAATACCCAAGGAGTATTGTTAACCGACAAGTTAACTTCAACAAAATATATACCTGAATTCTTCAAGCTTACAAGATATTGCTTGCAATTCCTCTTCCAGTGCCCTAGTTTGCCGCAGTGATAGCACTTGTCATTGGTTTGAGAAGAAGCTTTTTTTACACCGCCTTTAGCTTTCAGCTTGTTGGGTTTAGAGGAACCCTTTCCTTTCTTGGGCTTTTTAGCCTTTGATCCAGAAGAAGATCCAACAAGCAGAACCGACTTGTCCTTTTTCATGGTTGACTCAGCCGTCTTTAACATGTTCACAAGTTCAGCGAGACTAGTCTCTATGTTGTGCATGTTAAAGTTGACAACAAAGGTGTCAAATGATGGAGGCAAAGACTACAACAGAAGGTCTGTATAGAGTTCGTTCTCCATAATGACTCTAAGGGATGCCAGCCTTTTAATAAGGGCTATCATCTTCAATCCATGATCATGGACTGAAGAGCCCTCAATCATACGACATCTAAAAAGCTCTTTTGAGATCTGATATCTCATGTCGAGTTCTTTCACCATACAACTCTTGTAGGTGAATGAGGATCCCATAAGCAGTATCGTGATCCTCGTTCTGCCTCTGCAGCTCATTTGACATCGATGCCAGGATGTAGCATCGAGCCTGCAGATTGTCATCAACATGATGTAAGTAATCTGCATAATCCTCTGAAGTAATATCCTTCGGTGGTACCAAAGGAGGCGCAGTGTTAAGGACATATGCCCTCTTCTCCGACTGAAGAACTATCTTTAGGTTTTTTAGCCAATCGACAAAGTTAGATCTAGTTAATTTATTTTGTTCAAGGATTGTTGCAAGTGGATTCTTTGCCATTTTAGTAGAATAATCTACAAAACATGCACGAAGCAGAAAATGAGTAAACTATAGAAAAAATATATTCATTTAATATAAGGTCTTTAATACTAAATGTCTCCCACTATTTTCTTTGAATTCCATCACCCCTAATGGAATTTCGGGAAATCAAATTTCCTAGTAAGCTTGAGATCCAATGGAAATATTTCACACCCTAATTTTATGAGCCCATGAAATATTTCTATTAGTAGTTAACTCTTTGACAATTGTATCACTATACAACTCTTAAGTTTATTTTGACTCACCTCTTCCCATATACTCCAATTTTATGAGCTCATATGGTACTAAGTGTCAAACAATACCCATCAAACATTCGTGTAGATAGAGCATCAAGATGTCTCACGACTCATGGCCAACATAATGACGATTCCATCCCACAAGCATCTCAATACTTGGTAGAGATCACAGCTTTCCAACACAAGACCACCCCACCACTCATGGTCAGTGATCAAGTGCCGTAGCGGTCATTATGTCTCTATCTTTGATGATAGGCATGAAACGATAGGTCCTACCTAACTTGTCCATTTTTGTTTGAAATCAAATTTTCAAAAAAAATCTTTTACTTAATTTTAGTAAATCAAGTGGAGTTTAATTTTATGCAAGACCTCATCATAATATAAATTAGGTTGGTTATTTAATGCATGACATCGTAATATCATTTTACGAGGATAAAAGCATTAAATAAAATCCTAAACATGCATCTAATACATATTTAAATAAATGAATGATCATGGACCAGTTTTATGCGGTCCATTTGAGCAAAAAATGGACCTAAGGTCAGTTTAAGGGTAATAAAATGGAATATAACCTATTCTATTATATAATTGTATCCCATACAAACATGGACCTTCTTTGGAACCTCCTTTTTTTATTCTCCTTCGTATTCCAAAGAAAAAAAAAACCTTACCATTTATTCTATTCTATTTACAGAAAATAAAATAACTTACATAAATAAAATATATGGCTCGCAGCTCCCATTTTAAAATCTAAAAATATTAAATAAAATCAATCACATTGATCCAATGACTCATGATCATCTCATACACACTCATAATTAACATCATATGTAATTATCAAAATATGTAAATTTATCAAATTGTTAAACACAATTTTTTTTTTAACTTGGTATAATTTTTAATTGCTTAAAAAATATTTTTTCTTTGAAAAATAATTTTTCAGAAATAATTAAAATTAACATTTAATTTTAATATTCCACAAAATAAAAAAAAAGACCCAGAACGACACGACGAGCAGCACCACTACTGCCTGTCGAGCGCGCGCCTGCAGCCGGGCACCCAGTGTCGGGTGATGGGCGCCCACTGTCGGGCGCCCGTGTGCGCGCCGGCACCCACTGCCGGGTGCCTACCCGAGCAACCATCGGGTATTTGACACTCGATGCCCATTTCATCAATTTTTTTTATTTTCATATTTAAACAATTTAAATAAGTAATTAAAATTATTCCAATTAAAAATTTCTGAAAATATGCAAAATTAAATTTTATATAATTAACATGAATTTAAATAATTTAAAAACATGCATTCATAAATCCAAAATTCACTGAATAAGCAAACTCGTGGCTCTGATACCACTATTGGGTTCACTATAATCGCAGGGGTACATACAACGGAAAATTAAAATTTTTATCAAACATAAATTTAACCCTTTTGTTTCGAAAGCAATTTTAACGATCGCGCTTATTCAAGTGAATATATAAATAAATATAAAATCGGATTATACCTTTTGTGCACTCCGATTGTTGTAGGGAATAAAACAATCAATTGCTTATCCTGAACTATCAGAACTCGCAGGGATTCAAATGTCTCCCCTCTATCAGGTCCACAATACAAAAGAGCAACACCAATAAAAAGAATTCGCTAGTATCCTTTTAATTATTTACTAATCTAGAACCGGAGTAAATTTTTAAGAACAATAAAGATTGATTCTTTAAGTTCTTGAAACAATAATATAAAAAGAATAACAAGAAATTAAAACTGATTTTCTTTTTCTTTCTTTTCTTTTCTTGGAGAGTAAAAATAGAAGAGTTTAAACAAAATAATTTTTGCTCAAATTTTTGAATTTATTATGTAATTTTCATCCCTCATATATATAGGGCTGAAAATTTTAATCTCTGCCAACTCTTGGAAAGTTTTTCAATTTTGAACTATTTCAAAATTTTATTTTGGAAGGATTCCAAATCTTCAAAAACTCTTCTCTTTTCTCTTTTCTATTGTATGTGGACTAATTTGAAATTACATTAATTATCAAAATTATCTACATACATTGTTGATATTAATTTGAATTTTTCAAATAATATCAAGATAGATATATATCATATATATACTATAATTATATTTATACATAAATTAAATCTTAGTGGCCAATTTTATCCCATAAAACTGGTCACTATATTTATTTATCTATAAATATGTTAATTAAATAAATTATATTTATTTAATTTATTCTCTATATATTTTAGTGGATTTTTTAAGTGATCCACATTAATTTTGGATTTGAACTAAAAAATTCCCAAATCAATTCAATTGATTCAATTCCAATTTAATCAATCCAATTGATTAATTTAATTTACTCCAATTGGGCTTCCTAATCAAATTAGGTCCAATTAAATAATTCAATTACTTAATTAAATAATTTAATTTAATCATTAAATTAAATAGAATCATTAATTAATTAATTGATCAGTATTAATTAATTAATTTCCAACCATTGGATAAAATTTAAAATTAGAAATGTTACTTTCCATAAAGATGTGTGATCCTTTTAGGTAAACTACTAATCTAGTAGTGGGTTTGCAACATTTGCAACTTATGAATAATAAGTATTTCAATTAATTAATCCACTTGTAACCAATTTCTTAATTTCAAGAATCTCACTATCCATAAAAACATGTACCAAGTAATCATGGCAAACTAGTTTTAAATGAAATAGCGAGTAAAGCTATTTCAATTGCGAGTACCATACACGTATGATCCTTTCGAAAGCTAATCTCCTGATTGAATTTAAGGCATGTATTATAAGTCGAAACCCTAAATGATTCAATAACTGTGATCCCATTTCAAGTTCCAATAATTTTTGATAAATCACAATTCATTCTGCATTGACCAAGGTTTTTGAATCACGAACTATGAAAACATAAGAGATTCCCTTATTTAAAAAGACAAGTGTCGAATTTTATATTGGCCACTGATAAACCTCCATGCACACTAGTGCAACACCCAACATACCCCATTTGTGATTGTCAAGTAATCAGTAGATATATCAAACTGCTGCAGGATGCACACAAGGCTACCATCGTGCCTCAAATCTGAGAACTAGTCATGTACTATCGCAACACAGAAATTCTTGTTTCGACGGGCAAAGCCTCCAACTAAGAATTTCTTACGAACCATGTTGTGTACTTGTTCCCTAACAAGCACCCACTTGTTTCGACGGGCAAAGCCTCCAACTAAGAATTTCTTGCGAACCATGTTTGGTGTACTTGTTCCCTAACAGACACCCACTTACATGCACTTACGTCTCTATGCTAATGCCAATGGAATGTGACATCCTCGTCTCACGAGCATGCATTATATGTGCGAATTTTAATGAGTTATTTGATATCACATCTCAAAAAGCTCTCGACTCGAAACTTATTTAATACCAAAGTTTTAGAGGCATGTTCCATGATCGCCATCATATGCGCGATCATGCCCCGTAACTTAATTTGATTTAAAATTTTTATTTAATATGCAGAAATAAAATATGAAAGATATAAGATAAAGAAAATTTTTTATTAATATAATTTCAAATAAAATTATCTTTACAAAATAAAAAAATATAATATATCCAATCCAATTTATGGCGTTGGGCATCCTATTGTAACACCTTTCTCGTAAGAAATAGGGTGTGACTTGCCTTTTACTCTAGATTCATCTATTTTTTTTTTATCAGTTTTGACCTCAGTTATCTTTTTTAATATCAGATCCAACCTTCCACATTTCGAAAAGCTATCTTTTAGCTTAATTTTATATTGCTATTTAAGCCCTAAGTAGCAAGCATCCCAAGTAAAATGTATGATTCAAAGGTGGAAAAGAGTCGAGCAGGTCGATCTAAATCTCAGAGCTTGAGAATTAAAATATAAAAATTAAGCTCTAGTCAAGCTCGACTTCAACTTAAGATTGAATTTTATTCAAGTATAAGTTTAACATTTTCTAATACTTGTAGCTTTCTTTTAATATATATTATTCAAAATATAAAAAAATAACATAAGTATAATTAAAGGGTCACAAGTTTTCTAATACCACACTTGGGCTTGATCTCGAGTCAAGCACCAATACCAATAGACTCGATCACAAATTAATTCGGCTTATCTTACACTCTTACGCTTATCTGAACTTTATGCTTTTCTAAGAATTAGAAGTCAACAGGAATCAATGGAAGTTGCATAAGCACAAGATAAACAAAATAAAAGGCCATAATATAGTACAAGAACATACAACACAAAAGAAACAATTTTTTGCCCACCAAATGAGATATGAAGACAGTGGGAGGTGGGTCACCTAACTACAAGATTCTGTCCTTTCACTAAAAAAAAATATTTATATATTTTAGGCCTTTATTTTATTTCTCATAATATTATTTACTCAAACCCTTCTAGAAGCAAGAATTGTTAATTTAGCATTGGTCTGCGCGTGACAAATCTTTTTCCATAAGATAATAATTAATTAGACATATGTACAGAAGGTTAGTAAGTTTATAACCAAAAAAGAAGTCAGTAAGTTAAAACTGCTGGCTCAGGTGACATGCTCAGTATTGTTTGGAACAGTTAGGGTTTGGTCTATTGAATGGACATTTGACAAAGGCTCCATCCCTCAATTTTTCTTGTGACCAGGAATTTGTTTACTTCTAAAATAAAATATATTTTTTTTGCTGGAGATTAGGTATGTTATATGCATATATAAGTTGGGTGTATATGGATATATACTATGTTCTTTAAAGTAGTTGACGAACTGACCACCTTTAATTTTCAAAAAAATTCAATTGTTTTACCCTTCATTTTGGAGTATTTTCAAAACGAACTTTAATGATTGATATTGACGCTACAAAATTTATTTCATACGTTGTAGAATACATTACATCTACCAAGTAGTTTTAAGGCATCGGAGATGATATTGGAGTGTCAATAAAGATCATCACTCTTAAAAAACGAATTGAATTACTTTCCGATATAATTCAAATTTCTATTCACGTGATAGTTTTCATGATTTTGATGATCTTGTGACTTTTTCATGGTTGTAATTTCTTTTTTAATTATAAACTCGTGAAAGGAAATTCTAGTTAGCAATATAATCATAGAATCATGGTGATAAGTGAGCTAATCACGCAACGGTTACAAACATCAAATTGTCAACATATAGTTATGTCATTTTTCAAAGACATGGTTGTGTGATGTCTTGACTTGGCCATTCAATTATGGTGGTAATGGCAGTTGTTGGGAAGATGGTGAAAGAAATGAAGATGATGGTGGTGATTGTTGTAATACTGATGGTGATATACAGCTACATATCATTATATTGTGTGATCTGACTAAAGGGCACATAAGGTGCCCTTGGAAAATCAAAATAGATAAAGTTTATCATTTCTGCTTACTTCACATGTAAGTTGGATAGTTACAACTGGATTTAGAGTTCAGCAGAAGAAATTGAAAAAGAAAAAGTAAAGTTAATTTCATCATATGTTTTTTGTGGATAAGCAATATTTTTTTTCAAAAAAAAAAAAAAAAGAAAACTGAATCTTGTTGATCAGTGTATATAAATATATAATATATATATATATATATATATATATATTAATGAAGAAATCATATTTGGACTAGTTCCGAGAGAGAGAGAATTCTGGACCTTGTATTAGGATATTCGAGATAAGATAGTCTCGTGTAGACAAATTTTATGTCCCAAGATTGAAATTCATTTTGAATTTTCATTCACCAAATATAATCATTTAACCATATAAGAAACTTAAAAATAAAAAATAAGATAGGAAAGCCACCCTTGAACTGGCTTTTCTTTAATATAAACATCAATATTCATACACTCCATAATTGAACCAACAATAGAAAAATTGAAAAGATAGAAATGACATAGAACGATGTCCACTTTTAACACCATGATTTGATTTTTAGCTGGTAGAAAATAATAAAAATTGACAAGTCTAAGTGGGAGTGAGTGGTTGCATCCTTCTAGAAACATTAAAGACAGACAAGTGAAGTGGAAACTAGAAATAGAAGAAGACAATAAGGATGACCCTTGAAAGAAACCTAGTCCGAGAGAGAGAGAGAGAGAGAGAGAGAGAGAGAGAGAGAGAGAGAGAGAGAGAGAGAGAGAGAGAGTTGGGACTGCACATCATCAAATGTATTTGTTTATACTAGTGAAACAAAGTTTGGTGGGAGGACATGACATTTAATTTTGTTTTGCAGAATATGTGGAGTTTGCAACCACCTATCTATAGCTTTGGTCTTGACAAATTAGTGATATATGCAACCCCATGAAGTTCTAATTTGTAATTTACTCCATGTCTCAAAATGCAATCATTTTTCTATCCCGTCTAAAAATAAATCTATGAGATTTTAATTTCAAAGATATAATTTTAATCTCTTTCTACTCATGCACATGTGTCTGTATATGAACGTTTATATATATATATAATATATAATGATTGAATGCTGATGTATTTCTCTTCTTCAATTTTCTCGTTAAACTGTTTCAAAAAAAATTATTAAAGAAGTGAAGAATTTATTTATTGCAATTTAATTGAGAAATTATTCGTGTCTGGAGATTATATACATCCCAGTACAATGAAAAGTCAAAAAGTTATGGAACATGGTTTTGTAATAGGACAAATAAGTAACTTATGTTGTGACTTTGTGAGGTTTTCATAGTCTTTAGCTACCATGTGAATAGTGTATAGAAATTTTGTATTCAAATTAAAGATGAATATATCAAATAGTACAATAATTAAGCTATCGGAATTTACAAATTCTTTACTTTCTCCATTAGAAAATGACAATTGACATTTCCATGAAATAAGTTATACGTAATATTTTTATTTTGTAAACCTAAAATCTCAATAGTACACTAGTTAGAAAATATAACTACAAACGATCAACTTACTCATTAGCGTTGAGACTAAATCGACCTGATATCCATAAGTTGTGGCACCTAAATGCGCCTAAGCATGATGAATCCTCGCTTATAATCACGCACAAATTAGATGAGATTTCTTAATACTCTCGTAGAACACATGAAAGTAGAGAGCGTTGCGTTACAATATGGGAGATGCAGGGGTAGAAATCAAGAATAAGAGAGACTGATGGGGTGGGGAGGAAATAAATTTAGGTGCATGAGCAGCATCAGGTGCAGATAGGAATGAAAAGGGCAAAACAGTGAAAAGGCAAATAACTCCAACAACATAAAAAGCAGAGCTACCTACCAAAATCCAGCACTAACTTAATTGCATTTCCAACCACTCATATTTCTTACCAACTTGGTCAAAACCCCACCCCACCACCCCCGCACCAAATATCACTCGCCTTTTGTCCCCTCCCCCATCCGCCTCATTTAAATTCCCCTCCACTGTCTCCCAACCCTTTTTCTCCTCAGAAAAAAGAAAAAAAGAAAAAGAGCTTCCCTTTGACCTCCCTTTACTCCCTTGCTCTCTCACCCTGTGTGAGTGTGTGTGAAAGTACACATATACATACATATTGTGTGTGTCTGTGTGTATATATCTATCTCACTACATGGGTCGATCTCCTTGCTGTGAGAAAGAGCACACCAACAAAGGGGCTTGGACCAAAGAAGAAGATGAACGTCTCATCAAGTATATCAAACAGCATGGTGAGGGTTGCTGGAGGTCCCTTCCTAAAGCTGCAGGTATTTTCATACTTACCCTTTCAAATCATCGTTTTCTTTAACTTATTTTGCTTCTGTTGTCGCTCTTATAATCTTGGTTTCTGGTGTGTTTTCGTCACAGGTTTGCTGAGATGTGGCAAAAGCTGCAGGCTGCGATGGATAAACTACCTCAGGCCTGATTTAAAGAGAGGAAATTTTACTGAAGAAGAAGATGAACTCATCATCAATCTCCACAGTTTACTCGGGAACAAGTACTACTAAATTCTCTTATTCTCTTTCAAACACAAACACACACACACACACACACACACAGAAAATACTAACATAAGTTTTCTTGCTCTTTAATATATTCTTCCATTAAGAAGACCAAAAAAAAAAAAGAAAAATATTTGCACTTTATTCTCAGTTTTTGATCAAATCTACTCGAAACCCACTTTTCATTTGCACAAGCCGAATCTTTTCTGGTCTAATCAAGATTCTTGTTGCCCCCTAATGTTGAAAATTTTCTTGTACTATCTATATTCTGAAAATTTATTTTTCTAATAGGGAAAAAAAGATTGATTATCTTGATGATGTGTGCCTTAATTTTCAGATGGTCTCTTATTGCTGCACGGTTGCCAGGCAGAACGGATAATGAAATCAAGAACTACTGGAACACTCACATCAAAAGAAAACTCCTCAGCCGTGGAATTGACCCCCAAAACCACAAACCCCTCAACTCATCATCAACTTCCCCAAGCAACCAAAAGGCCATGAACGCTAGCCCATCTTCCCCAAACCCTCAAACTTTTTCCATGCAAACAGTCACAGATGAACCCATGTTGAAAAACATCTGTTTTAATGTTATTACAACTGCAGATGCTTCAGCCGAGGAATACTCTAACAGCAGCAGTGTTTTGTCTGAAGAATTACCCCCACAAATCAACTTGGAGCTCTCCATAAGCCCGCCCCAATGATCCCATGATCAGTTGAAGCTGAAAAAAACAAGAGTTTTAAGTATCAGATCTTTTGCCAATCAGTCCCTCCAATTGCTACAAAGTCTGTGTGTTTATGTCGTAGTATAGGGTTTCAGAAAGACGGTAGTTCATGTAACTTTGTGTCCATGACAAATGTGAAAGCTGACTCTATGCTGAGATTTTATAGACCCTTGAGTCTGTAAAATAAATTTTTCATCGGAAATTAAAGAGTCCCTTCAATTATTTGCTTTTGTTTTGTGCTTTTTGTATGGTTATCAAATGTTTTTAATTTCAGAAGATAGAGGTAAATGAAACCAACTACCAAGAAGCCAGAGTTTAAATGTGGAACTTTTTGGCCTTTATATCTTCTATCAACCTTTGCAACACAGGTAGGTAAAATCATCAAAAAAATGGAATTTATTGAGAGGCTGATGTATAGCAATTACAATCGCAAAAGATGACCATCTAAATTTGTTGGGCTTTTTCGGCAAAATTGCAATTTTTGTTGTAACTAAGGGTGCGCTTTTTATCCTTTATTTAATTACATTAATTTTTATTTTTTCAGAATTTGATGATAAATTTGATTGAAAAATTTGCATCTTGCTGGAAAAAGTCATGTGACAGATATGTGACTTTAAAATTAAAGATTTTTTAATTTTAATAGGAACACGCAAATACGATTTTTAGCGACGCAATATTTCGTCGCTAACGTGACAAAATTCGTTACCAAGTTATATTTGCGATAAATATTTTTCGTCGTTAATGTCATCGTTATAAGAGCGTCGTGTCAACACTTAGCGACGGAATTGACGATTCGTCGTCAAGTTAGCGACGATTTCTTGTTGCGGCTAAAACAACAATTTTCGTTGCTAACATTATAATGTTAGCGACAAACAGTTGAAAAATAGTTAGTCGTTAAATAAAAAAATAATAATAATTTAACTTTAGCAACGAATTAGATTATTCGTCGTGAAAATAAAAAAAATGGCGACAAAATATGTAATATCTTCATCGCAAAATTATTCAAAAAAAAAAAAAAGAAAAACTTTGGCGGCAAATTTTTTATTTCATCGCTAATTTAGCTATGAGTACACAAATTGTTTATCACCAATATGATTGCCTTTTAGCAATGAAAGATCTTAATTTTGTCGCTAATTTTTAGTATTTTTTTTTAATATTTTTTGTTATTTTAATTATTTTCATATATTTTTACAACCTGTTTTTTCAACATATTGTTCAATCCATAACAGTCAACCCCAATCACAATAATCACAACCACAACCATTAAACTTTCAACAACCATTAAAATTCAACAAATTAAATATAATAAAACGAGGCATTAAACATATATACAATAAAATGTCTAATATACATATTAAATAAAATACAATAAAATACAATCTTATATACTTAAACTACACTATAACTGTGGAGGTGGTGATGGATGTGGCGGAGCTAAGGAGGATAGGGGCTGCTAGACGAGCGACTATAGTAGACTTGGAGCTATCCTCTCAAAAGCCTGAATTATCGTATAATAGTCGACCTTCATCGCTTGTAATTCAGCCCTAATGCTATGCAACTAATTTTGTGTGAACTCCAGCTGCTCCCTGAGTTGTGCATTAGTCGGTCTGGACGATGATGTATTAGAAGAAGTGGACCTGAGAGGTTTAGGCCCATTTTCAAGCCCACGTATGTACCCCAAACGTGTACGAGGATCTGATCACATACACTATCTGCAATCTGTATATCATCTAGATTGTGAGCATCATCCTCGGTATCTGTCTGAGTTTGAGTCTATATCTATCGGTACTCATCTCAAAATGTACCATCTCATTCTAAAATCAATAAATATGTTAAAAACTTAAATATATAGTTCAAAATATTTAAGAACCAAAACAACTAATTGTATTCAATACTTACATATGCACTCTCAACTCTATCTCCTATCCACCCTTTCGTAGAGCTATAGTGTGTTTCTTTAAAGATGGTGATCCGGTCCTTTCTGCTAGATCCATTAGCCTAAAAATAATATTTCATTACATTAAAAACGAATCAAATAATAATTTCATTGAAACTAAATAGTTTACACTTACACCATCGTAACTATATTGCAGAAAACACTTTGAACCTCCACGATAATTGTATGGCAATTTAGCATGATTTGTGGAGTTGATTTCTGAACGTTTCTGCAAAAAAAAAGAAGTTAATTTGAAATAAAAAAAATTAATTAATAATAAATATAAGATATAATTAAGTTACATAACTATATGAGTTCTTCATGTTTTTACCAAATTACTAAGATATTTAAGAGACTTAAATAAATCTAAGTAAATAAATAAGAAATAGTAAATATAAATAAGATGGTGATAATAGATAAGTGACCAAGTGTAATACATAGTACCTCATTTAGTCACCATTTTAGCTAAAACAAGGTCAAATACTATTACCTTAAATTCATCAGACTCGAACAATCTGCACAAATACTCTCAATCCGCCAAAGTCTTACACAAATCATTAGGCATTTGTTTTAATCGATCATCCCAAGATAGGTGCGTGAGACTCTTGTAATATTTGTATATCTTCTGATGGTGGTCGCAGTATCGGACACTAATCAGTTTATCGGCCTCATTTTTAACATATTCTGGTCTTGTATCAAAGTTTACAGTAAATATATCCTACAAAAAAAATAAAAGATTTTTCAATATTTAACATATAAAATAGAACTTAAACTGATAAATACAATTTGAATACTTATACTAACCGATAATCGATAAAAAATAGGCTATTTCTGCTTCTCTATAATCTTTCTCCAATCAATTACTTGGAGTGGTGTAAACTTCTTCACGGCAATATCGAGCTCGATCATAAAAAATGTCGTATTTGTCCCTATAGGATGACCATGACACTTGTGAAATGTAAGGGGGATCTTTCTCCCGGATTCTAACTGGCGTTTGAGCCTATCTCCGTATGTTGCTCATGTCTCTCTACGTTTCTTTTGTGTAGGAGCTGCAAAACATTAACAAAAGTGTTAGATTATTATTCAAAATAATTATTATATAACAACAATAATAAAAAAGTGAAACAAACCATCAGATGTACCCTCCATATGCATGTCTGTAGGAGCTGAATCAATAACTGGTTGATCCTCAATCCGTTTAGGAGGCATGCCTACAAAAGACAAACATCTGTTTAGACGCATAACAATTAATATAATTTTTATTTAAGCTATTTAAAAAACTTACTATCCAGCTATAGTAAAAGACAAATTAGATGGTGCAGCAACTGCTAGCGAGTGACTGAAAAATAAAAAATACATTTATTAAACTCAATCAAAAGATATAAATACCAGACATTTAATGAAATAATGCAACAAACTTCATATATCTAGCAATTTGTTTAAAATGATCAGCAGATTACAACAACTAAGTAATATTCAAATTTAGTATAACTCTTCAACAATGATATGTGAAATCATAATTGAGTTGAGAATATTCAATAACTAACATATTGTTCAATAGAGCTAAATAAGTAAAAATACTTAACAACATGAAGTAAAATAAAAGTTAATAGTTGATACCATCAAATTAGTCAGTATCATCATCAGATAGAAATGTTTGTTCGTCTCCATTACTCTCTAATTCAGTATCATCGTCTTCATCATTAATGAAATTATGCATGTTCTCAGAGAATCCTGATTATGTATCCAATAATTCTACATGTTGAGGTTGAATGTCTACTCTGCAAAGATGTAAAATTTTTAAATCATCACGAACCATTAAACTTATCTCATCTGATGAAATTTCCTGATTAGGCTCATTGTTAGAACTGCTTTCAGGTTCAAGTTCGTCGCTATTATCATCTTCCTTTTCGGTCATTTCATCCGAATTATGTCTCAACTTCAAATCTGACCAGTACTCTAACTCAAAGAAAATTAACTTCTTTACCCAATTCGTATCACCAACCGAACGTTTTCATTTTTCGATCAATGCAAGATGTTTACTAAATGTCACTTCAGGCAATGCATCTAACTTCGTTAAAATCTCACGACTACTAAATGTTCAAGGTGGCCTTCATTTTCAAACTTTCCATTAAATCTTTTGTTTTTATGCCACGAGTGCTTCAAATGTAAGAACCGATGGTGGCCAGTATAACAAATTTTACTGCACAAACCTTAACTTGTTGTATCTTCAAGACATACAGGACATGCTGTATAACCCTTGGTGCTCTACCCAAACACTGTCCCATACACTGTGAAGTCATGAATTGTCCACATCACAGTAGCATGTAATCGAAAGACTCTTTCAGTCAATGCATCATATGTTTCCATCCCCTCATCCCATAACTCCTTCAATTCGTTGATTAAGGGATGCAAGTATTCATCAATCTCTTTTTTAGGTGCCTTGAGCCCAGGAATTAAAAGAGACATAATCATATACGATGGTTTTGTCATTTTCCATGGGGGCAAATTATACAGTACAAGTAAAACTGGCCACATATTGTAAGCATTTGGCATGTTTCCAAAAGGATTAAAACTGTCAGTTGCTAACCCCAAACGAACATTTTTAGGATCATATGCAAAAGTTTCATATAATTTGTCAAATTCCTTCCACGATTCAGCATCAGCTGGGTGTCTCAATATCCCATTTGTTTCAACCCTTTTTTTCCTTATGCCAACTCATATCCTTCGCCATATGTTTCGATAAAAACAACCTCTTGAGTCTTGGCTTCAATGAAAAATATCGAAGCACTTTTTGAGGGATTCTCTTCTTATTGGCCTCATTAACCTTATAGTGGAACTCCTTGCACACCGGACATGTATCCTTGCCCTCGTTGTCATTCCAAAATAAAATGCAATCATTTTTAAAAGCATGTATAGATTCATATTCCAACCCTAACTCTCTTAGCATTTTTTTAGCTTCGCAATGTGAGCTATGAATTGCATTCGGTTTTGAAAATGCTTCTCTCAATAATTAAAGCAACATATCAAATGACTTATTGCTACAATCATTCAACACCTTCACGTGCATTAATTTAAATAAGAAGCTAAATGCAGAAAAATTAGTACAACCTGAATAAAACTCTCGTTGTGCTTCTTCAAACATTGACATATAACTTTCTCCCAACTCCCCTGCAGGTATGTTCTCGTTGTTATCCTCCCGTTGAACCCCACTATTACCAACAACTTCAGCATCCCTTAAGTTATTTAATATGTCAAAGAAAGTAACATCTTCTTCATCGTTACTGGCATGTTAAACTTCATTAACGGGATCCATATCAACAATTGGTATAGTAACTTCTCCATGAAAAGTCCACACTTTGTATAATTTACAAATCCCCCATCTATAAAGGTGTGTTTGAACATAATCAAAATTAAATTGATACAAATTCCCATATTCTCGACAAGGACAACGAATTTTCGATAACCCAAATGTTGTCATATAATTCTTATTTACATCCAAAAAGTGATTTAAACTATTTATGTATTCTAGAGCCACTCGATTTTGATTCATTATCTAATTTCGATCCATAATTATACAACTTGTTGATGATCATAATTAGATAATTAATTTAAACTATTCATGTTCATTAATGGCATGCATTGCTCCTACTTCTCCTTCCACTCTTTAGTAAAGACCCTATCCCATTTAAGAACATGCATTTATTTGTAGTTTTATAAGTATGACCACTTTATTTCATACACGTGAAAATTTCGACAGCCTCTCCCCATAGTTCTCTAAGTACACATATTACAGTGTACCCGAAGAACAAAAAGAGATACGAACCAAAATAGTTAATCACATACACAAGACAAATAGCATACTAATAGAACCACAGTTAAGTACATATTTTCAAACTGTCCAAACAGAACAATTCAGAATTTAACATCAAATTTTAAAATCATTATAGATTTTAAAAGTTTGATGCTAAATTCCAAACGGTATCTAAGGTTTGTGAATGCATATGCATGACATGTATAATTATTATTTTTACACTTCAATAAGAGACTTTCTTGTCTATTACATTAACTTAAGTATGATATGCATTGCATGACAGTACTCAAAAGATAAAAGGCAATCCACCAAAAGATGTTGATAAATGTATTTATGTAATATATGTACTTTAATCTTCCCCTTGATAAATGTGTTTCAGTAAAATCATAAGTAGATCAATCAGAGTGGAGACTTAAAACCCTTTTGCCAAACTCTCCAAATGGGACAGAGTTGAATAAATGTTATGACATTTAACTAATCTGTCACTTTCATTTTCAAGACATAGGGTAAGAATGAGATATTTTTCAACATTTTTTGTTCTCTTCTAACTGGATATCTATGCTTTTAAACATCTAAAATGAATAAGAAATAAATTTTTGTTTAAAAAAACTGATTATATGCCTAGACAAATAAAGCAAAAGAAACTCTTTTGAGCTTCCAATGTTTAATCACAATAATCATATCATTAGAAACAGGATTTATAAAATCAACTCGAGGACTTTGTCAAGGTGATCCCCTATCTCCTAATCTTTTTATCTTGGCCTCAAAACTTCTTTAATGTAGTTTAAACATTTAATTTGCACAAAATTTAGGGCTGCATTACCATTCATTAGGTGGCATATTGGAGTTCCATCACTCATATGAGTGGATTTTTGGTCAATTATCAGTTCATCCAAAAGCTCGTTTGTGACTAGCGAGAGTGTCCATAAGAAAGATTCAGCGAATTAAGGTTCTAACAGGTTTCTTCTTCAAAAACTTATAAACATATTTAGGGGCACCTTTATATTGTTGGCAAAAGAAGGGAATTTATAGGATGGAATCACTGTGAAGATGTAGGATAGGATTTCTGGTTGCGAGAAAAAAATATCTTTCACATATTTAAAAGAGGGGGGCTTCGTAATGGATTCTACTACTACTGGATTTCTTCTTGCCATCTTTAGTCTCAATTACAACATTCACGTAATCTGCTGCACAAATCCACAAAAATCAATGAAGCATAGAATGTAGCAAACAACGTTAATTAATCCAATGTCTAGAAATAGAAACAATATGTTCATTAGAGAGAGAAATATTATGACAGATGGATATTTATTATAAACACACAATTTCTGCAGAAATAATCAACCCAACCATAATAATCAAAACAAGAAAATGAGAGATTCTTGATAAAAAAGAAAAAGAAAAAGAAAAAGAAAAACTCACGTCTTCTTTTGGGATAATCGAGCAGAATAAACCTTTTCGAAGCGTTCTTGAATTAGAGAAAACAAGAAAAACAGAACAAGAACAAGGGCTTTCAACCACAATTACAAAGCCTCCAGCCCTTTAACTTATGATCAACAGCTCCAGTTTTTCAATCTTCCAACTCCAATATTTTTCCAGATGCAAGAAAAGAGTAAACAAAAAAAATATCAGTAAAACAAGTATTTACTATGTATTTCAGCAATAATGAACGCGTGAAGTGAAATTCAGACAACTGACCTTCTTAGTGTAAGCGATGACAGGGGATTCTGGAGGTAGGCCGTCGGGCTTAATCTCTAGAATGGAACTAACGTTCTCCTGAGCAGACGGACAGCGGATGAGATGACAGGCGGCGACTGCCGGCGGCGGATGGTGCTAGGTTGTTGGAGGTGGCTGGGAAAGAAATAAGGAGAGAGAGAGAGAGGAAAATTTCAGAAATGGGGGAGGGGGATTTCGTGATGATAAGCCTTAATTTACAGTCACTGGCAAAATTCAAAGACGCAAGCCGACGGCGGATAGTGGCTGTGTTGTCGGAGGTGCGTGCCTGGGAAAGAAATAGAGAAAGAGAGGAAAATTTCAGAAACTGGGGGAGGGGGATTTCGCGATGAGAAGCTCTAATTCACTAAGTTAGCGGTGAAATTCAACAACTCGTTGCTAAGATTAAATCAACTTTTTTTTTAAGTTTAGCAATGAGTTAACAAGATTCATCGCTAACTATAAAATTTAGCTGCGAAATTATCTAACTCGTCTCTATTTCACTGTTCTCTTGTAGTGCTTTCGCGATGAAAATGGGAAACATCATCACTAAAATAGAAAAAAATATATAAATTTATATATTTTTTATAATTAGCGACGAAAGTTCCACCGCTCGTCGCTAATATTTAATTTTAGTGACGATAAATTTTCACATTCGTCGCTAATATTTTTATAAAAAAGAATAAAATTACATTTACAATTTATGGCGATATGCTGGCATATCGTCGCTAAAATATAAAAAAAATAATTATATTTTTCTTTATTTTTAGAGATGCTGTTAGTTCATTTCGTCGCAAACATTCAATCCTAGCGACAAAACTTTCCGCATCCGTTGCTAATATTTTTATAAAAAAAAATAAAATTACATTTATAGTTAGCGACGATGTGCTAAGTTGTCGTCGCTAAAATATAAAAAAAATTATTTTTACTTTTTCCTACTTTTAGCGACGCTATTAGTTTGTTTCGCTGCAAACATTCAATTTTAGTGACGAAAATCTGATGATTTCGTCGCTAAACATCATCGCTATTTCTTCTTTTTTCTGTAGTGGAAATCAATGCCTACTCAATACATGAGTACGAAAATGCCACTTTCAATAAACTTATGGTACTAAAATTGCTACTTTTAACAAATTTATAGCAAAAATTGTCACTTCCGCCGTACAAATCCCAACCCTAATCATACATGTGTGCTTTATATAATAAATTTTAGGGAAAATATACTTAAAAACTTACCGCAATGGTTGATGTTATTTTTGGCCGTTTCTAGGAGAGTGTTCCACGAGAATGTATTTTCGGTTGTTGATTCAAAAAAAGTATAGAGAATGAAAAATATATTGGTACTCTTAATGATGTTGTTTTGTTGTAATTAGTGAGGGTATAGTAGGGTATAGATTTATTTAAATATTGTATGTAATGAATGATTGATGGGATAATGAAAATACAATTTTCGAAAAATGTAAATGGCAAACATATTTTTGTCTCCAGAGAAGAAAAATTGTTGGGGAGGAAATGAAACCAAACATAGTGTACGTTTTTCCTAATTCCTCAATTTTCAAAGTCAAAAAAATCTTAGTTTGATTTAACATTAAATTGCAATTTTCCATTTATTTTTCTTTATTTTTCTTCCCTGCTCTTCATAATCTTGTTTTTTTCATTTCTAATAATTGTTACTCTTCGCTACTTCTACCCACATCATACTATAGCTAGCACCAATTTTTTCATCTCTCCATTACACAAACCATAACCTCAAACCCTAATTGTCCATACTGCGACATTCAATCTAATATATATACAGTTCAGTATTATGTATCCTTCACTCCAAAATCATATATATATATACATATAATTTAAGTAAGAGATAAAGAGTAGGGCGTTGACGGCTGCTGATGGATGCTCCACCTTCGATTGGGGGATGTTGGGGCTTGAACAATAGTTGGTTGAAGATGGTGAGACAGGTTGAGTTTACAAATAAAATTTAATTACATTTTAGAGGCATTATAGTTTTTTTTCCATATAATTCGAGTCAAAATTGGATGGTCTATATTTAGTAAAATAAAATAAAAATTAATTAAATCAGATGTCAATAATTACTATCGAGTTTGAGATATCGTAACTAATTTTGACTAAATATTTAATAAGCTAAATTTTACAATTTGGGGATAATGAGGGTTTTAAGTATGTTTTGCGTATATAAGTGAGATTGAATTTAAATTTTTTCTTCAAAACATCACGCATACTGATTAGGGTTGGGGCTTGTGTGTTGTAAGTTAAGGGAATGACAATTTTAGTCATGTAAATTCGGAGAGAGTGGCATTTTTGGTTAGCACGTGTTGAAAAATATCCAAATTGAGATATCACGTAGCTTTTTCTCATAAGATTCAAAATCCTTAGTCAAATTTGTCCTCAAATTGCGACAAATGAAAAAATCAATGTATTTAAATTTGGCTATTTTTAAAGGAAGAAAATGCCAAGCCCCTTCATTATAGGACCAAAATTATAATTTTATTAATTTTTATCCCCTTTTATCCTTGTTGAATGCTCTTATTTTGGGATGTTCATACATAAATAATGGAGAACAAGTAACAAATTTCGAAAAATACCTTCACTTTAGATGCTTTCACTTTTAGTACAATATTCTGGACCATTTTTTTTTTTTAATGAAATGACATTTTAAATTTAATTTTTAAAAAATTAAAATTTAAGAAAAATAGTAGAGAATAAGATAAACAAAATACAATAAAAGAACAATAAATTATTCTCTCCATTCTTTTACATAAAACTCAACCCTTTAGAAATTAAATTGAGAGTCTCATCTCACTATTTATATTTTCATAACTATTGCTCCCTCTCCGAGTGTATTCTAGTTCTTATTTTTGTTATTGCTGATATGGCACAAAAGATTACCAGAATTTGCTAACATGGATTATAATTTGAAATTTTTTTAAATTTGGAGGAAAAACTACACGATGTGGCAATTGTGTTGACAAATAAATGAAAATAAACAAAATATATAGAATTTCCAAGTGGACCTAAAAAAATTAAATAATATTTTGTTTAATATTTCTTTTTCTACTTGCAAAATTTAAAAGAAATCAATTTTTATTTTTTTCTTCTCCATCTTCAAAAAAATAAAATAGTTTACATATTACTTTAAATAATTTCTTAATTTAAAAATATAAATAAATTATAAAATAAAAAAAATAAAACGTTAGTCAATATTTATATTAAAAAGTTAAAAAGTATTTGAATTTCAATAATAAATAGTTTATATAATATATTAAATAATTTATTAAGTATCAAAAATATAAAATAAAGAAAAATTTACATAAAATAGTTTCCATAATATACTTTTTTTCTTTTCTTTTTCTTTTTTTAATTTTAAAAAAAGTTTTAGAAGAGGAGGAAAGAAAAGAAGGTTGGTGGGTGGCGTGGTGGCAGCGACATGTGGATGGTGGCAGGTGGTGGTGGTGGTGGTGGTTGTGGGTAAGGAAGAAGATGAAGGAGAAAAAAAATGAAAAAAATGAATTTTTTGAATTTTTACAAAAGACAAAAAAAAATATAAATAAATTATTATTTAATTTTTTCCTCCCATTTTTTGTCTAGGTGGTATAGATTTTTTTTTTTTCACAAAATAATACACATAAGCGCCGCATAGCTATTTTCCCTCCAAATAGTAGAAAAGCCCCAAATTGTAGTCCATATAAGCAGATTCCAGTTATTTATTGTGTCATATTAGTAATTTTCAGCCAAAATTATATTTTTTAGCAAAAATCGGACTAATTTTGAAAAGTTAGTGTATTAAAATCAAATAGTATTAATTTAAAGAACCAAATGTCTATGTAAGCCAATTTAAAGACCAATTTTGCCTTTTTTCCTTTTATTATTAAACTAAAAATATTTATATATCTTACTTATATAGTAAGTTATAATTATTTGATTTTAAATTTATACTAACATAGTGATAGAATTTAATTAAGTTAAATGATATATTATGAAAAATTAAATGCATACTTGAAGTTATATTAGAATTCAAAAGGATATATCTATCATCATATAACAAAATTGGTGAAAATTTGGATGTAAACCATCAAAATGTAATAATTTGACATTTGTGGTAAAACTTGCTTATTCTCTATACTATTTTTCTTAAATCTCAACTTTAAGAAATTAAATATAAAATCTCATCTTCTAAATTTTTATTTTCAAAACTATCATTCCCTAACCAAGTGTATTTAACTTTTGGGTTTCTTATTCATTTGATACTCTTAGATATATGGTTGTTTATTATTACTCAATTTTATATATGTATTGTCTGTGGCAATTAGAATTATTTAGTCAACTGAATATATCATGAAAAATAAAATAGATAGTAGAAATTAAATTAGAATTTAAAAGGGTATATCAGTTATTATAAAAATTCTACATGGAGATTTAGATGGATTTCATCAAATATGTAACAATTTGTTATATATAGCAAAACTCGATATCAATTAGAGTACTTTGTAAAAACTCACGCACCAATTTGACATTAATGGCAAAATTTAGGTATCAATTAAAGTATTTATAAAAATCTCATCTAGCAATGTGACATTAATTGGGTTTTTACTCCATTATTATATAGATAAGTTAGATTTTATCCATTATTTTTACTGTAGAATTGCAAATATGCAAAAAATAAAAATAAAAAAATCAACAGTATTTTTTCTTGTCTAAATTTTTATGTCAATTAGAATAAGAAGTGCCAATTATTGGTAGCATTGAAAATCAAATGAAAATAGAAGTTTGAGATATTGTAGAATCTTTTCACTTCTTGTTTCTAAATCTTGGTAATTACTTGGCACTCAATACTCAGTAATGAAATAGGTAATTCTTTTACCATAATCTTCAGAGTTATAATTTAAATAGATCCATTGCATTAGGTAATTTTAGAAAAAAAAATAGCAAAATTCTTCAATGCACTCACTTTGATCTGTCCTTATTTTTCCACATTCAATCGTGCAATCGAAAAGAAACCTCATAACTCTAACAATTCCACATAGGGTTAAATAAATAAATAAAATTATTTGATACTCGACTCGAGATCACACTTTAAAAACTTATTTGAGCACGGTTCATTAACTTAACAAAACAAAATAGAACATATTTTTTCGTTAGATAAGATTTGAAAGTCCAATCGAATTTGACTCGATTAGTAAAATAAAAAATATATATGTGTAACAATATCAAATTAATCAAGTTTGATTTGTGTTTGAATCGATTAAAGTCCATTCAAGCTTGATTCGATTAACAATCAAACCAAAATCAAATACAATTTTTGAATCTTGATAAAAATTCAAATAAGTTTAAACCATATTGTGTTCGATTCGACTCAATTCGTTTACACCCCTAAGTTTATATCAACATTAAAAAAAAAAAATCTTGCCGAGACATTTTCTAAAATTAAAAAACAAAGAAACATTCTTATTCTTTTAACTCAATTCCTATACACATAAATATATTATTTCTTAACATATTAGTAAATTTTCCACTAATTAAATGGTATGTCTTTCTTTGAAAAAGTGAAGCTCTCACACGTTTAATTACACAAGTTTTTTTTTAATAATAGTTCTTGAAAATTAGTAGTAGCTAGGCACACCATCTATTTGAAATTGAAGCAATTTAGAAAACAAATAACGTGTGACATTGTTTGGGAGCATCCCGAATTTTCTGGGTAGAAAATTGAGAGTATTCATTAATTGGTGAGAATAAAACTTCAGCAAATTTTATAGCAATATTTATTTCTTATCAAAACTTAATTATCTATTTTTTTTTTTTACGTTTATGTTGCAATGGAATTCTGGAAAATCAACTTTTATTTGTACCAAGGTACAAACAAATTTTATTGGAATGGTCCTGGCTTTCTTTGTACTTGTTTTGAATTTAATAAATTAATAAGGGTTCTGCCAAATTTTCCACTACTCAGGTGGTTTTACCACACACACACACACACACAAAGAGAGAGAGAGAGAAGAGAGAGAGAGAGAGAGAGAGAGAGAGGAGAGAGAGAGAGAGAGAGAAGAGAGAGAGAGAGAATCTCTTATAATGAAACTTACCTTTGGTAATTAATGGGGAAATGTTCACCATATATGTGTGAATAATTGAAAGACCCGCAATTGTCACAATTATATTAAAATCAAAGTAGATTTTCCATGGTCTAAAAGTCAACCCTCAAACCCAAAATTTCCTGAGCTTTTATATGATGGCCAATGATTAGTGAAATCATATATTCATATCCAATCTAATTTCGTATAAGTGGATCAATGATTAGCTTCTCACTTAGTGATAAGATCTTGTTCAAGCCATCAAGATATCAGACTCAGACTGAGGCCCCAAGTCCTATAAATATGAGATATTGATTCATATCTCACCAACTATGAGTAATTTTTGTTACTCTATATAAATGTAAGCATTTTTATCTCATTATTCGTGGCAATAAATTGATTATTAATGAGTGTATTAATTTAATTATTGATATCTTAACTAGAAATGACAGACTCACCTCGTTTGTGGTATTTTTTTAATATAAATGAATTTGGATCGAGTTTTGAATTTTTATTTTTATATCCGACTCAACTCAGATCCTATCGATTCATTTTTTTTGTATTTTTAAAATTTATTATATTTACATTTATGTGATGTTATTTATTAAAAAATATATTTTTTTAGAAAGTTTTACAAGTATTATTATTAAAAAATATCATTTTTAATATTTTTAAAATTATAAAGTGGATCTATCGGGTCTATTTAGTCCAATCTACCCAATCCAAGTATAATCTCTAACAATTTTAGTGGGACTGAACCTTTCTCGATCCCGATTCATTGTCAAACCTAAACTTGTATAATCACTTGAATAATGCAATTAATCACTTGTAGTAACATTAAACAAAATAAAACGAAACCTAATACACATAAAAGAAAGGAAAATTATTCATTCATAATGAATGGTTTTGGTAAGTGAGGAGTGACGTTTTCAGCTAAATAAAGAAGATTGCTACTTCTTCTGCATATAGAAGCTTTAAAATTTAAAATTTTCCCCCAAGATAATTAACATTTGTTTTATGTTTAAATAAAGGGTTTGTTCTAGTCTTCTACAAGGCCGGACAAACCAGCAAAAACCCAAATTTCACCTAACTTGTTTGTCTGGTCCCGTTATTTTAGAAAGGGCGACAACACTAGCTTTCTCTATTTTGAAAGTGACTATGAAACAGGTGTGTACCTAAATAAAGTGTAGTTTTTCATTCCACAATCTCATTTTTTTAGTTATTTATATATTACAAGGAAACGAGTGATGATTTTTGCATTCCAATTTATTTTTTATTCGATTTTATTTTCTTGTATTTCGTTCAGTAAAATAGAGTGCAAGAATCAATATCCAAACGTATTAGCAGAATTAAATTCACTTTCTCTAGCGTGATTTGAAGAATATGTAGATTATTTGTCTATGATCGATAGAAAATAGCATACCTTAATTTTGGGTTTTTCTAGTTTAGCTGCAGAACATTGTTCAATACTTATTTAACGATTCTTGTCGACTTAGAAGGATTATAACCTCTTTAGAAGTTTATGATAATGTTTTTCGGACCCAAGGATACACTAGTGTTGGGACTAGAGAGTTGGCCAAAAAACTAAATTGTTAGAAGCAAGACTCCAAAATTTGAAGTTTTGAGTTTAAATTTCACTAAATTTTATGTGCATTATTGGTTGTTGATACTTAGTCTGATTAACATTCTTGATCCATTATTAGTTGATATATGATACAATGATATAGTTAATCGCTTTAATAAAAAAATTAAAAAAAAAGAAGAGATTTTATCAATTGTGATTGGGTTGACAAGACAAACATACGTACAACTCAAATTGATCTTATATTTAAATCATTAAAATTTGAATGTATGCAAGTATATATATATATTATTTTAACCTTTTATTTTCACTTTCCCTAAAAAATTTCACATAGGATTATTTTTCACATTGGAAAAGACCAAGAAATGACACATTGATTGTTGCATGCAACCAAAATTGGCACCTTTGAGACAACTAGTTTAAAAGCCTAGTAATCTAAAAATTAGGATAATTTGATTATTCTTTTATGAGTTTCATATGAATTTTACACGTTATCTTTGCTACCAAACCTACTCTATTATTTCATTCTTCAATACATTAGTCAACAAAAGCAAAACCTAAATTATTTGAGTTCCACAAATTTGGTAACTACTGATTTGGCAGTGACCATTTAGTACAATATTTTTTGAAAGCAAATGATCAACAATTTTGTGGAGCAAGTTAACCCAGGTCTCTATTATTGCTGAATAGTCAAATAGGTCATGATCAACTTTACAAGTAGACTGAGTATTGAGTATTTATTTAGTCCTATATGTTAATCTTATTTTATTTTTTGTCCTTTAAAATGTGGGTTCGATAATTTATATACATTATTTTTTAATGTTTGTCAATTTCAGTTTTTTTACCCAAAAATTCAAAAGTAGTTGGAAAAAACTATGTGCCTAGCACGTGATTTCAAAATTTGGAATTTTTTTAATTTTGGAGAAAAAATTGACAAAATTTTGCCAATTGGCATGCCAAGTGACCATTTGGAGGGAAAAATTCTCCTTTTTTTTCTCTTTTCTTCATATTTCTTTCTCTCTCCCTTTATTCCTTGTCTTTTCTTTTTTGTTTTTCTTCACTTTTTCTTGGAAAAGAAAGAAAGAGATAATTTGGGAAGAGGAAAAAAGAGAAATAAAATAGAAGAAAAAAGGGAGAGAAAAAGACAAAAAAAAGGAAGAAAAATATTGGTTTCATTTATTTATTTATTTATTTTTAAACTTTGATCAATAAAAAAGAGAAAGGAAGAAGAAAATGGATTTTAGTTATTTATTTTACTTTTAATCTTTGATTGTAATTACATAATAATAATTAAATTATGTGACAACAAGTGACTAAAAATTATTGAGGAAGGAAGAAGAGAATTGATCATAATTATTTATTTTATCTTTTAAATCTTTGATTACTTATATAATTAAACTTAAGTTATGTGATTATTTATGTGACTAAAAAGATAGAGAAGGGAAGAAGAAAATAAATTTTATTTTTTAAATTTAAATAATTATTTACCTAATGACCAATAAGTTATGTAATTATTTAAGTGAGTAAAAAGATAAAAATTTCCTTCCAAAATGATCCACTTGGCATGCTACATGAGTAAAATATTTTCTCCAAAATTGTCCTCTTGGCATGTCACATGAGTAAAATTATCATTTTTCTTGCCAAAACAAAAAAAATTCCCAAATTTTGTAGTGCATGTACTTGACATATGATTTTTTTCGGCAGATTTTGAATTGTTTTGGCCAAAGAGGAGGTGGGCGGGTGGTGGTTTTGGGTGTGGTGGTTTGGAGTGTAACTTTGGAAGTAAATTTGGGTAGAAAAAGAAGTGAGTGATGGTTTGGGGTGTGAATTTGGGTGGAAGAAAAGGTATGTGGTGGTTTGTGGTGTTGATTTGGATGGAAGAAGAGGTGAATTGGTAATTTGAAGTGTGGATTTGGGCAGAGGAAGAAGAAGAGAAGGAGGAGGAGAGAAAAAAGGGGTTGGGGGTGGTGGTGGGTGGTAGTGGTGAGGAAGAAGATGAAGGAGAAAAGAAAAAAAAATAAAAAATTATTTTTTAAAAAAAATATTATAAAATAAAAAAGAATAACTATAAAGTAAATTATTATTAAATTTTTCCTCCCATCTGTTGTTTAGACGGCACAACTTTTTTTTTTCCTCCCAAAATAAAACACATAAGTGCTATATAAGCTATTTTCCCTCAAAATAGTAAAAAACCCCAAATTATAGTACATGTCAGTAATTTTCAATTAAAATTAAATTTTCCAACAAAATTTGAATTAAATATGCCAAATTTAAAATATATAACATTTCAATTCCACATATAATATGTAACATATGAGAGAAGCATTCTAATCAAATAGTATGAATTTTTTGGTTAAAAGATGCCAATTCACTATCATTTTCGCAAGTCCAATGCGTGTATGACAAATATCATTAGTTATTGACTGAATGATGGTGTTATGCTGGCTTTTTAATTTCATGGGGGGTTTGTAAAGCTATGTTTTTAACATATGTTTTTTTTTTTTTTAATAATTTTGTAAGAATACAAGATGATTTTATGCATTTTACCCTTTTCTTTTATAACACTTATTTAATATATCTTTTATGTGAATCCTAAGAAATTTTGAAAAAGAATGATTTCTCTTCGTTAACCCCTGTTCCAATGATAAATTTACCGTAAAGTAATATTATGGTTTTTCAATGTTAAGTCTTGGGTATAGATGGGACCAAACTTATTTTCAATGAAATGTTAAAAGTTGTCCCGAATCAAGACCCTTTTCGTAAAGTCACAATATCTTATAAAATAAAATCTAATATTTGATAAAGTAATATTATATAAACTATGGGTCATAATATTCACTAATTTTAAATTAAAATAGTAAATTAAAAAATAATTAAAAAATACCGTATTTGACAGGGGTTTAAAAAAATAAGTGAAAGCACGTTTTGAAACGCGCTTTCACAGGAAGCGCAATCTTAGATTGCGCTTCTTGTCCGAAAGCGCAACCTCAGCTTGCGCTTCTGTCAGAAGGCGCAACCCCAGTTTGTGCCTTCTGCAATCAGAAGGCGCAATCGACTGCAATTTCCCCGCCCTTCTCCCTTTCTTCCTTTCCTCCCCCCCCTCTCCTTTCTTCTCTTTTCCTCTTCCCTTTCCCCCTCCCTCCCGCGCGCACCTCCTCCCCATTCCACCATTATTAACCTCCACCTTCCCCCTCCTCACTTCCTCCATTTTCCTCACCCACCAACTTCCTCCATTCTCTCTCTCTCTCTTCAGCCTTTCACTTGAGTTTTGATCAAATTTTATTTTTGTAATTTTTCTTTCATTTGAATTCTCCCATTCCCGTCTATTTTCGCTTATTTCGGTAAGTAATATTATTATTATTTTTTAAAATTTTTTAATTAAAAAAAATTACTAATTAACATTTATATGTTTTTGTTCAGGTTAGTACGCGATATATTAAAATACGATGCAGATCATATTGGAGTTGTGACTTACAGGTATCATATTTCAATTATATAATATATATATATTATATATATATTATTGTAATAATTGTGAAGTAAATGTATTATTATATTGAAAAAATAGATTTGATTGTATTGAAATGTGATTAATAT
Source organism: Paulownia fortunei (assembly GCA_019321725.1). NCBI lineage: Eukaryota > Viridiplantae > Streptophyta > Magnoliopsida > Lamiales > Paulowniaceae > Paulownia > Paulownia fortunei. The sequence continues at coordinate 14,093,576 of CM033117.1, forward strand.
TATTTTTTATAATGATACATGCAATTATATTTTTAATAGGATATTTTATATGTGGAGAAGCTAATGTTTGCAAATTTTTTTTTGTATATTATATTTGTTATTTGTTATTTGTTATTTGACTTGAAAATGTGAGTGAAAAATTATTAAATTATATAGGAATCTTTTTTACAACTATGATAATTTTAATTAAATATTATGTTTTTAAAATTATTATTTAAAATTAAAATATTAATACTTTTTTTGATGTAGTTATGGCAAATAGAAACAACATTGATGTTCTGGTATACTTTGGTGGTCAAATTATACAAGATGCTAATTCAGTGACATATGATCGCCCTGCAATTGGAGCGAGGAGAATGTCTCGTAGGACAAGATTTTCTGAATTACTATTGAAAGTGTATCAGATTACGGGCGTTTATGATAAACAATTCTTATTGAAATTATTTGGTAAGTACTGTTGTGGTAATGTGCCACAACTAATATCAATAACGGATGACGAATGATTGGAATTTTTCTTAGATCCGGGAAGAGAAAATCAATTTGTAGAATTTTATGTTGAGGCAGAACAAATTGTTCACAATATTGTGCCTGAGATACCAACAACCAATGAGTATTATCAGTATGCATTATTTTTAAGAGATGACAATATGTTTGAAATGACTACAATGACGTAAGGTATGACAAGTGTTGGCATCAATGAGTTTAATGCAGGTGCTTCAAGCGCTGGTCAAGAGCATTTTCAAGGTACAAATACAGAACCGTATAATGCATACACTGATGAATTATCCGACCCACTTGCCGACAGTTTAGGTGCTGAAGAACATATTAATTCCGAACCCGATGAAATTGCTGATGAAGATGATGATGGTGATGGTGATGATGATGATGATGATGGTGATGGGGTCGAAATTGATGATTTGGAAGAGATGTATGAGCAACATGATAGGGCAACTCATCCCAACATCAAGTGTCGTTTTATACCTCATTGCCCTCAACAACAAATGAATATGACTCTAATCGTACTATACCATTCTTCATCACATGTTACCCAGAAATAGTTATTGATTCTATTGATATTCCAAATAGAGGAAAGTTTTATGATTCTAGTATTGGAGAGCTTGAAAAAGGTATGGTCTTCAAAATAAAAAAAATCTCCAAGCTTCAGTTAAAGATTACTCTGTACGAGTTGTCAGACGTAAGTATCGAGTGGTTGAAAGTACACCAAAATTATGAAAAAGTGGAATGCAGTCATAGTACATCGACCACGTGTGTGTAATTGGGGTTTCGAGCATCATTGAAAGCAAAGCTCGGTTATGGAAAATCACCAAGTGGGCGCCCTCATACCTGCCTTATGAATTCAGTATCTGTGGATCATCGCAACCTATGTAAAAACATGATCGCAAGGTTGCTTACTGGTATAGTTCAGTGTGACCCGGCCTATGAGATTAAGTATGTCCAACAAAATGTGAAAGAGAAGTATCAGTATGAAATTTCATATCATAAGGCCTGGCACGGTTTGAAACGCGCAAGGAAAAATGTTTATGGCACTTAGGAGAGCTCAGTTAGAAAATTGCCTAATTATTTGGGAGCTCTGCAAAAATGAAATCCAGGCACAATTGTGGAGTGCATCACATACATACACCGAGTTCGCAGAAAAGAAAAATATTGAAATTGTATTCTGGGCATTCAAGCTATGTATCGATAGGTTCCAAAATTGTCGTAAAGTAATAAGTGTTGATGGAACATATCTTTACATAAAGTACAAACACAAGTTGTTGATTGCTGTGGGGATAGATGCAAACCAACAGGTTTTGCCTCTGGCTTTTGCAGTTGTTGATAAGAAACATTTACATCTTGGAGATGGTTTTTGCATATGTTGTATATGTATGTTGTCCGCGGATTGAGGGTGTCTGTTTGATATCTGACCGACATAGTGGCCTACTTGAAGCCGTTCAATACATACCTGATTTTACGCCACCTCGTGGAGTGCATCGTTTTTGCTTAAGGCATGTGTCATCTAATTTCAACAAGCGGTTCAAGAGTATTGCATTAAGGGATTTGTGTTATACAGCTGGTTCACAATTGACAATCAGACAATTTGATAAGGTCATGGAAAAAATAAAGGCTCTTAACGATGATGCACATACATACTTGAAGAATATAGATAAATGTCAGTGGACTCTAGCTTATGATGGAGGATGGCGATGTGGCATTCTGACAACAAATATGTCAGAATGCATTAATGGAATATTGAAAGGTGCACGACGGCTCCCAGTCACTGCTATTGTACAGATTACGTTCCATCGTGCTATTAAATATTTTCTCGATCGACTATCCAAAGTCGTCGAATGGTGGAGAATAACCAACCATGGCCTATAATATATTACAAAGGTATGAGAGTTGGCAGAATCTATCTATATGCATATGGTACATGTGTTTGATTACACAGATCAATCCGCGTCTGTGATAACACGTCGATCAGGATCATCCAGGAGTTTTACACATGTCGTGAAACTAAGGTCAATGAGTATTCATGCGGTAATTGGAGTCAATTGGAATACCTTGCTCGCATGCAATGCATACTTGTCGGCATTTTGGAGTTAATCCAGCAACACTCATGAAATCGTACTATAGCACTGCTTCTTATGTAGATACTTACAAAGGGAAGTTTGAGCCTTTGCCAGATGAAGTTTATTGGGATGCGCCCTATTTCGAGTTGTGGCATAATCCAGCATTGTGGATTCAGAATCGTCGTGGACGAAATACTACTACTCGAATTCCTAACGAGATGGATTGGCCTCAGACACGTGCTAGACAACAAGCACGAGCAAGGCAAAGGGTCAATGCAATAGAACGTGGAACAGCTTCATTTCCCAGCATAGATGATGTCATTATAGTTAGATTAGTATTGCTTTTCTGCGGGAGTAATACTCCTTATTTGTATGAAATAAATTTGTAATGATATTATATTTAACTGTTGTTAATGATGTATGTACAATTTCATGTTATATGTTAAAATTTGTATTTAATTATTGTTAACCATATGGTTAAATTTCATAATATATGTAAACATTCATGTGATGCTATTAAAAAAATTATCCTTGACACATGGTCCATTTCATTTGTAAACAGGATGGATATTGTTTCTTTATATGGTCCACGGGATACACATTTTTATCCCGGCAGGCTACTCACCGTTCAGAGAGTGTATTTGCTGGTGCGGTTGATAGGACACTTACAGTTAGGCACGCAGGCGCACCATTTTGGAGTCTTCATGGTGGGGAGGGTGCATTGCATCCTCGTGTAGTTCATATGCTGTATGATATGGGATTCTATGGCATCTACCGATGTGGACACTTTGATATGGACTTTCATTTGATTACTGCTCTAGTCGAGAGATGGCGACCTGAGACTCATACATTTCATTTTCGCATTGGTGAGGTGACTGTCACACTACAAGATGTTGCAGTTATTTGGGTTTACCAGTAGATGGTCAGCCTGTTATTGGAGTTGATCCGAGGAGAACTACCGAGCAGTGCAGGATTATTGCCACCATTACTTAGGATTTCGACCCACTTCACAGCAGTTTAGGGTGGGCGTATATTGTTGAGTGCCTTGAGGGTTATCTTGAGGCTAACCCAGTGACAGATGACACTCCCCACGATGAGTTGGAGCGATATGCACGCGACTGTGCATTGATTCTACTCGGTAGCATTATGTGTCCTGATTCATCAGGCAATGGAGTGTCGTTGCTATATCTACAGAGTATGGAGCAGATTAAGGATGTTGTTTATTTTAGTTGGGGCAGTGCAGTACTGTCTTTCATGTATCGTGAGTTGTGCAATGCATCGGATAAAGACAAGAATGTTATTGGTGGTGCGATGGTGCTTCTACAGGTAAACTTTATATAAGTATTGTTACTTTCTTATGTTATTATATATCAATATTGCCTTGTACTATAGATTAATATATATTTTTGTAGATATGGGCATGGTCTCGCATTACCACGTTGGTGCCAAGACGATTACGTTCGCGAGTAAATATGGGCCCACTCATCGGCGCTAATGATCATGAGCTTCCACTTCCTCCATATGGTGCAAGGTATAAGCCCATTTATTACCGCTAATGATAATGAGCTTATACTTCTACTATTATTTGGTGATTATTGTTTCATGATTATTATTTCATGATTGTTTTTATATACATATAGGTGGATGCAGTATTACAGCTTCACGCATACAGCGAGTCATTCAGTCAGGATTATTAGGGATATACTAGATAGGATGACTGATAGAGAGGTGAGTAGAATTTAAGACACTTGTTTAAATTTGATTTGATTTTTCTTTTCATATATGTACAAATAATTCAAATTTATGTATTTTATAATTGTAGTTTATATGGGAGCCATATGATATGAGTTCACCGGATATTATGGTGTTGGGTCCAAGGTGTAATACGCCACTGTGGAGATCTCGTTGTCCATTGATCAACTACGCTATCGTCGAGTTCCATCACCCAGAGCGGGTCATGCGCCAGTTTGGCATGCGCCAGTACATTCCACCAGATATACCAGCGTATGAGCATACTTTACATGATGTAGACCGCAGGGGACGCAGTAGAGAGAATTGGCTCGATATCACCGGGAGTATGTGTCGCAGTGGGCAAATAGACATCAGTTTATTATCATTAACCCTCCATTACTGGGTCCGATAGTACTGAGCCTCGCTATATGAATTGGTACGATGGCATTACACGCCGTCTGATATCACCATCCCATTTGCCTATGGAGGAGGGTACCAGCCTTCACACATATCAGATTTGGAAGCTATGGTAAGATATTCATTAATAAAAAATTTTATAATGTGTATGCATCATGTTTATGATATTTTTTAATATTATTCCTTTTTTACATGTATTTTAGAGTATGGCGGTCGAGAGGATTAGACTCAGTGCTGATGGCGCGAACGAGCAAGATATAGCTTCACTTATGCAGTTGAGGAGTGAAGCTATACACGCCACTGATGATCTTAGACGCCTACTTCGTAGACAACAAGATGCTGTAAATATACCAGTGCCACCACCACAAGACACAGCCAGGAGGACGAGGAGGCGTACTAGAGTAGTAGATGATGCGGGTCCCTCTATCGAGACACGGGGTGCATTTACTAGCCATGTTTCTACATCTTACGACATTCCTCATCCACTTATGTCTAGTGTAGCAGATGAGGCAGGTCCATCCACCTCGACACATCGTGTATCACACGGTTTGGATAGCACCGCCGACTATTATGTGCCTCAACAGGCACAACAGATGACTCATTCACTCCGTATTGGGGTATGCCACCATCTACGATGTCATTTTCTACACTACTCACTTCAGATTTAGACATGGCGCAAACACCGTTTGTTCAGCAGCATATAGGATACGATTTTGGACGTGGAGATTTTACTGTCTCGCCTATTGCATTTCCACATCTAGACAGCGACTATCATGATCGTGGAGAGTCGACCTCCATAACTTCATCAGACCAATCACATGATATTGCTGTTGCTCAGGGTGGACGTCGAGGTAGACGCCAACCAACGACGTACGTGTGGCACTGGTGGTCATTTTTAGTATTTTTTTTATTCTTGTATTTTTCAAAAATTTTAAATTCAATACTGTAATTATTATTCAAAAAAATATTTGTCTGATTTATGAAACAAAAATAGTATTGTTATTATTTTTATTAAAATATTTACATACATATACTAAAGTAAAAAAAAAATTAAACAACATAACTTTATGTTATTTATTATTATAATAAAAAATATTTACTTAAATACATGTATATATATTTATCTAAAATATATGTATAAAATATCAATCATCCTTAATTACATCTCACTCCTTATTTCTCCACTCCCACAAATTTATATATTAATTATATATAAAATAAATATAAATATATATATATATTTAAAAAATATATTAAAATTTGAAGGCACAGTAATGAATTGCGCATTTAAACTGAAAGCGCAATCTAAGATTGCGCTTTCAAAAGACGCAACTCACTGTTGCGCCTTTAAGCAGTAAAAAAAAAATAATAATAAATAAATTTTGAAAGCGCAAACGGGAGTTGCGCTTTCAAATAAAGTCGCAACTCCACTTGCGCTTTCACTATTTTTTTACACCACCATCTTTCTACAGTATTTTGTTAATTTTAATATAAATTTACTATTAATTATTAATTGACTCCATAATATTCTAACATCATCCTCCCAGTCTGCCCGTAATTTGATTTTACAATTTAGAATAAACATAAAATGTGCACAATAAAATTATTCAGAATATTCAATTACATTGTCTATATTATTATATCATGATTAAATCAAAACTAATGAGGGTCATGAGGGTTGTTTTCATTATCTCAACATAGTTCTTTCTATGTACAATGACATTAACTTCTAATTTAATAATGACCTTAATAAAGAGAACAACAAAGGTCCAACTTTAATGTCTTTATTAAGGACAATTCCTATTAGATAATTCTAATTCAATCACATATAATATACAGAAAATAGAAGATTTTAAAAAATCTTAATTGAGCTCAAGAATGTCAAATAAATAAACTAATAAATTATAACATGATTAAATCAAGAATGCCCATTTTCTCAATATGCTCACTAAAAATCTTGGGCAATAATCATTTTATTAAAGAATCTTGAATCATAAAATTGGTGCTAACATGTTCAATTGACACTCTTAGAGTAAAAAGAGAAGAGAGTCATTTTTAATAAAATGTTAAAAGTTAATTTCTATCAAGATACTTATTATAGTGTTCGCAATTATTCAATAGTCAATGTAATTAAAGTATATCTTATCAATTAAACTTCGCTATTTAATAAAATAATATTATATAAATAATATATGAGTAATTTTAATAGAAAGATTAATTAGAAAAATTGCACGACAAAATTCATGTGGCAATGCAAATATTATGTACGATGTGATACACTAAAATTCGATTATTCTTACATTAAATCTATTTGATATTCATTCCATATACACACGGTGTATGAAATGTCACATAAAATATTTGAAAATAAATACATGCATGTATCTATAAGACCCAACGCAATGACACATTTGGGATGAGTGAAGATAATATTTACATCAAACATTAGCTATTCTTGTCGCCACTTTAACAAGAAACATTAATTAGGAAAATCGCACTGAAAAATCCATGTGGTAATTACTGTACATGCAACTATTCTATATGACGAGATACAACAAAATTCAACTGGTCTTGATAATACAGTGAGGATGGAATCATGGGGTTACTTCTGTCCTACAATTTTAGATTTAAGAAAAATAAAGTCTCATTGGTGTGTTGCTAAAAAATTGTTGCAGCATAAATATAAAATAATTTTCCCTGGCTGTGCTACAATATACCCAAATGTACATCGAGCTCACCAAATCTGTTCTTCAATAATGATAGAAATTTTTTCAGAGGTTTGATGTAAATACAAATAGATTGTTTTGAATTTCTAAAATTATATCCATCTCCCCTATACTGACAACCGTTTGAAAATCTTTAACATTTTTTGTGAAATAATTTTTTTTTTTGGTTTGGTTAAAAATTAATTTTTCCAAAATTCAGGGACTTCTCCTGAAATTTGTCACGTAAGAATCACTTTCCTTGAATTCTTTTTCATTTTACATTTAGATCTCCTGTGTTTTATTAGTGTTATAAATATTTAAAAACACTTTTAATTATAAACCAAGTTCAATGTCCAAATCCACGACACTATATTTAAAATCTAAATATAGAATTAAGTCATTGTTTCTTCTTCTTAGTCACAAACATCATACTGGCCCTCACACCTAAAAAATTCAAGTTAATTTCTAAACATGAGATTCTTAAATATAACGGAATGATTGGTACGCGAGAATAAAGTGAGAATAAAATATGCATTCTCAAATTTATTTTCATTCACATGATTAGTATAATTGAGAAATAAAAATATTCATTCTCATAGGAATCCATATTTCCAAAACTATGGATTAGTCACAATCAATCAGAGATAAATTTATATTTATTTTTAATAAAATTATCCTTCTAAACATAACCAAATTATGGAATAAAACTCTAGACTCGACCCATCAACATTTTTATAAACATATTTGATTATTTTAAAAATATTAAAAACTATTTTTTGAAAAGAATATCACCTTAACTTTCTATATTTGAGAAAATATTGTAACTCATAAAAATTTAATTATTTATATTTTAATAATTAAAAAATTAAAAATCTCAAATATATTTATTACTTTTACATATTCTAGCATAAACTATTTATTAATTTTATATTTTTATTATAAGAATATTAGATTTATATTTTAGTATATATGTGACATGCATATATTTTATATATATAGATAAATATACATCACAAAAATACATACATAATAAATAAAAAATATATGTATAATATTTTAATGGATCATATTCAGAATCTGAAACTTACTCCGAGACCCATTTATCGAATTTTTGTGTTTTTATAAAAAAAATTATATTAGTATAAAATTTTATGTATATTATATATATATATATATATATGTATATATATATATATTATATGTATATTTTTGCATAAAATATTGAATATAATTTTTTTTAAAAAAATTTCTATTAAAGGGTAATTTGGTCCTTCAAAATATTTTGTTCTATTACTATCATCCATTCTTAATTATCAATCATGATATTGGAATCAAGTAAAAAATGAAAATTCCATTCATTTATCATTCTTTAAACATACCAAGTATAAGAATTATTGTATTCATATCATTCCATTCCCATACTGAGCTGGTATTCATTAATTTAAAAAAATAGAAGATAAGGTGATAAAAATATATTAAAAGTATAAGAGATATGTGTAATTAATTTTCTAAATATTCATAATTTTAATTAAAGTAATTTAGAAATCACTTATTAATATGTTAGAGTGTAACTTTAAAATTTTATCATAAGTTAAAAATATTAAATCTCGAAAAGAATTAGTATAAATTGGATAAATATCATAGGAATGTGAGTAAATATAAACAAACTTGAAAGGATGTTACTGTAAATTAGAAAAAATATCAAAGAGGTTGAAAACTAGTCATTTTACAAATTACTGATTTCAGAAGTATAACAAACAGCTAAATTATATATATAAGGGTAAAATTCATTTTACCCTTTTACTATTGATTTTGTATCAATTACCCCCCTCTATTATTAAAACCTTAAAATACCCCCTAAAATAATAAAATTTATATTGATGGACAAAAATACCCCTAAGTTAAATAAAAAATTAAATTTATTTTTCCCTCTCTCTATAAATTATATAGTATTTTGACTCCAAATTTTATTCAATACCAATTTTATTAAATAAATTAACCTTCAATTAAATAATAATTAAAAATAGCAAAATATAATTTTATTAATATAGAGAAAACACATTAAGTTTAAATAAATTATCTCACATAAATTTATATTACTAATATCTCATATATGTTGTTTTAGAAAACATCTCATTTTTCTTTTATAATTTCACTCAAAATTTCTTAATTTCATTAATATATTTTATGAGATTTTTTATTTTTTATTTTCTAATTTTATTTTTTCATTCATAAAAAATAATCACACATTTAATTAGATTTGTTAATATATTTGACTTACAAATGTCCACCTTACATAATACAATTATTTATACCATTAAATATTATCAACTAATTTGATTCTAAATTTTAATTCTTACTCACTAAAGAAATATATAAATAAATAGTAGTTGTATAAATTTATGTGATATATTTCTTTTAAATTTAATGTGTCTTATTATATTTTTCTACTTGTTTATTTTAGACTTAATTGAAAGTTAATTTATTTAATAAAATTAATGTTACATAAAATATGAGATCAAATAATTATATTTAATTTTAGAGGAGCAAAATACTATATAGTTTTTAGGGACAAAATAAATTTAACTTTTTATTTAATTTAGGGGAATTTTTATCCATCAATATAAATTTTATTGTTTTAGGGGGGTATTTGAAGGTTTTATTAGTAGATGGGGGTAATTGATGCAAAATTAATAATAGAAGGGGGTAAAGTGTATTTAACTGTAAATAATTTTATTATGTAAGGTGGACATTTGTAAGTCAAATATATTAACAAATCTAATTTAAATGTGTGATTATTTTTTATGAATGAAAAATAAGATTAGAAATTAACAAATAAAAAATCTCATAAAATATATTAATGAAATTAAGAAATTTTGAGTGAAATTATAAAAAAAAATGAGATGTTTTCTAAACAACATATATAAGATATTAGTAATATAAATTTATGTGAGATAATTTATTTAAACTTAATGTGTCTTCTCTATATTAATAAAATTATATTTTGCTATTTTTAATTATTATTTAATTGAAGGTTAATTTATTTAATAAAATTGGTATTGAATAAAATTTGAAATCAAAATAGTATATAGTTTATAAGAAAGAGGACAAAATAAATTTAAATTTTTATTTAATTTAGGGGTATTTTTGTTTATCAATACAAATTTTATTATTTTAGGGGAATATTTGAAGATTTTAATAGTAAAAGGGGATAATTGATGCAAAATTAATAATACAATAGGGTAAAGTGTATTTTACCCTATATATAATAACAGGAATCATTATAAGAGGTAGATGTAATTTCAAAAACATTAGGGGCTCTATCAGTATGAAGACCAAACCTCAAAAGGTTTATGTAATTATCCCCAAGGATAATTTGATTCGAAAAAAATATCAAAAGCTTGAATCAATCAAGGCAAGGGCAAAATTGAGTCTTCATTAAAATTTTGGTGATATCATCATTTTCCATCAAAAATCATAATGGTTGGATCCATTTGTTAGACCCGTAATGAAAATCATTATCCAAACCCAAGGAAGTTACCCATATTTACACTAACCCTCAGGGTGGTCTTTGTAATTATCCTAAAAACTATCACAATGATTAATCTTGATATACATTACAATCTTTTCCATTTTAGAAAGTTCACTCATCCTGCAATGTCACAAATTCTAATCAAAACAACTGATTTCATTTGAATAAAGATCAACAAAGAAAAAAAAAACAAAAACAAAAACAAACACAAAAAAGAAGATGAATCAATGAAATGCAAGTATCAATCAAATCAAAAAGTTCATCAAGAAAAAACCAAAAAAGAATTAACCAACTCTGTTTCGCAACATCACAAAGAATTTGCACCTCCTGAAGTTCCTGAAGACTCGGCAACATCCTTTAGTCTCAGTCCCTCTTCAATCATTTTCCCCCGTTCCGCAGAGCCATCGACAGCCCTATTTAGTCTCTTTAGCCAAACATCATAATCAACAGCATAAGGTGTCCCACATATGCTGTCTACATAATCAGCAAATGCCTTTAAGAGAGGTGAAACCTCGCCTAGCTGCTGCTGGATAACACGCTTTGCCCAGCATCTCTGCCTCCACTTCAATGCTGATTCGATCGAATCTTGCTGTTGCATGGATCCACCACAAACAAAATAAATGAGGTAAATGAGGCTCTCGACATCTGATGATGGACAAAGCTTTCCGTGCTGAAGTGCATGAGCTGATGAGAACTGTAAATTTAATGCAGGGCTATCTCTATCCTCCAAAACTGCACGGCCCCATGAGACCAGTACAAACATACTATGTGCTCTCAAACCTTGTTCGTCAATAATGTGTATTATATTTTCTGGCTGGATATCACCGTGAAGGATATTTGCCATCTTTGCACTTCTCAAAGCTGCTAGGCAATCTCGGCAGCAACGGGTTGCTTCTTCAGCAGAAAATGGACCATCATGGGCAACGATGGATGAAAGTGGTTCTCCCACTGGACATGTGACAAGCATTGGTGTTCCGCACCATGGATGATCACAACGTCCCTTTGGACTTTGCTTTTCACAAGGGCCAGAGTGCACAATTCTACCTGATGCTATTATTTCAGGGAGATATTTACTTGAAATACCCTGCTCTTTTAAGATATTCAATACTTTAGTTTGCCTTTGGACTTGGTACCATAAATTCATGTCCTCCCACGATGGCTCCAAACGGGATGGATGAGCTCCAACATATAAAGTCAACAATTCTGCATGACATTCTGCAGCAACAGCAATATATGAACAACCATTCCCATCATCAAGAAACTCTTGTATTTGAAAACTCTTTAGACCCTGGTTCTGATCTTCCAATAATAATATTTCACCCTGACTAAGGTTCAAGCGTGGTCCTTTAGTCTTAGAATTCTGATTATTTTCATAATCTAGTTCGATAATTTCTCCATTGTAATTGTTACCATTTTGATAAGGAACTAGAGTGTTTTCATTCTCCATGAGCCGAGTCTCCATTCTGCGCTTTTGGAGGCGGAGACTATGGTTTGCTGCAAGTGATGCCATTGACTTCCTTGGTGGTCCATTCCATTGGACGATGGAGTAAAACATTGCCAGAAGTATCTGCAGGGTTCCCAAGTCCCCCCAGTTTACATTTCCCAGCTTGTTCCATATTCGGTCTACGTGGGAAATGCTGACTTCTGCATGACATGTGATCCACTCTGCCATGGACTGATATGGGTTACTTAAATCAACTTCAAGATTCCCAAGGTCACCACCAAGTTTCACAACAGCTCCGAATTTAGAGTCGATAACAGATACAAAAACATAATCAGTGGTAACAGTATTGTATTTACTCAAACTCCTAGAGAACAGTATATGAATAGCATAGAAGAGAGCTTCACAAACAACCGAAGGGGAAAGCCCAAATTGTTCTCCTTCCACAAGATTTTGCTTGAACAACACAAAGTTGACTACATCATCCCAACGAGCATGTAGATTGCCCTTATTTTTTGACATCAAAGCAGCACCACATAGCCCCCCAAGTCTTCCCCTTGATATTGCTTTCTCAACAATGTAAAACTTGGATCCAGGATAACGAGGACAAGATACAAAATATGGCAAGGGTTTACTCTTATGCCAAAATGCATGCCACAGTCCTTCAGCAGAAGTATGCAGAAAATCTTCCAGTGCCAGAAACTCATCTTCTTTAAGATTGTCAGAGGCATAAGGTGGGCAAGGCATACGTAGCAGCTGTTGAAAGAAAACCCCCTCCAATGCAAAGTCAAAGGTACGCAGGTCGTCAATTAAGAAGGGGGAGCTAAAATGCTGTTCCCCATCACTAGTTTTACCATATAAATTCTTCCTCACCCAATCCTCAAGATACTCGGCAAATATATTTAGGTCCACTAGTTTCATGGAATACTCCTTAAGGACTTTATACACCCTTTTTGAAGTTGGGACGAATTTGCTTGAAGTGCTGGATGTTGTATGAACAGAAGCTGCTATGGTGATGGAATTTTCACATAGTTGTTATTTGATATTATTAAGAGAGGAAGAACAAGAAATGTAAAAGTAGAAAACAAACTAATCAGAATACTAACATTTACAAAGGTATAATCGACCGAGTTTAGATGACCAGCTCAATTCTCAAGTGGAAAACTTCAAACCAACAAATTTTTGTAAAGTACATTTATCAACCTCAACATACCAATTTTATTGGTTTTCAAATCTGTGATTTCTTTCACTTAATTATTGAGTGAAATGTTGCAGTCATGGTATGTTAGAAACATCACTTATTGAATACTCCAGAAAAAGTTCTGGTCCATTTAGATATAGGATTTAATGAAAGCAAATCATCACTTTATATTATCTATTCCAATTTGATTTGATGTTTCACCTTGTATGCATCGTGTGAGCCGACGGATGGAAGGAAGAAATATACACTTAGCCAGCATATGTAAAGTATAATACTTGATGAAACATCAAAATGGAATAGAGGATTCGAACTGCAAATTCAGTGAGTCACTTTTCCTCCCATGTTCATTTATAACAGACTATCAGTTTTCCTCCCGTGTTCAATTATAACAAAGTACTAGTAACCTTTTAAATATAATTGAGCATTATTATAAAAGAAATGAAATAAATATAAAAATCCACAAATATCTCTAATAATTATGTCTGTACAGACTTTTCCTTTGTATGTTCCTTTTAAGTCAAACAAAAATACATTTTTCCTTCATGCTTTCCTCTCACAAATCCAAGATCCAAATGGAGTGGTAAGAAATTTCAAGTGATAATCATATAAGATTTGGGATAGATTTGGAGAAGTTATTTCTTTTCTTTTGAAGAAAAATAGAAGTATCATTCAATGGGTACAAAGACAATGTTCAAGCTACATAAATATGAGGCTCATCCAAGATTCAACTCGATAAGTACAAGCACAACTATATGTTTTAATAAAAAAAGGTCTGCAAAGAAATCCTTTATTGTAATAATGTTTTTCAGGTTGCCACCAAAAGCATGGATTTTGTTTCCTTCCACAAAATTAAGAAAATTACACTGCAGCACAGGTATATTAACATAAAACTTGGTATGGCTGAATTGTTCAGTAATAATAGATACTGAGATCAAAAAAGATTTCAACTTCAAGCAGGTATATTTACATTCTTGTTTTTCCCAAATCACATAAAAATGGTTTTTCTTCCAATTTCTTTTCTTTATTGTTCTCTTTTTAAGCAGTAAACTCAGCAAGCATGTTCACCAAACATTTCTATATTGAATTGACATCGTTATCAATTTAGATGCCGAGCCAATAAGTTTTCATTTTCTGTGAGCAAAGACAGAGAGCAAAAATAATTAATAATTGAAAGAACATACCAGATCCAGGCTTCCTAAAACTTCCATCCAAACTTGGCCCAGGGGACGAGTCAGAATCATTTTTCTGAATACCTGTACATAAAAATGAAGACCATTACAAGTCAGACAGCGAAATTCCTCACAATACTATGTAAGAGGAAAATCAACTGGTAGAGGAAAAGCCGTCTTAACAAATGAGAAAAGCAGGGACAATGAAAAAAGTAAAGAGAATTCAAAATGTTCAAACTTCAAGAGCTGAAGCATTAGCATGAGTGCTGTACACTGGTTGAGAAGCCAAAAATAGCAGAAGCACTCTCATTTATTTGAAAGTAGACCAAAACATGGGCAAGCAGGATATCAAAATTTCAGTCAGATATTTAATAGCTCATATCCGAGTATAAAAATTTTGTTACTTGATAACCCAACTATCAGACTCTCATGTCTTTCGGCAAAAGGTCTGCTGAATTATTTTGAATAGCAATGCACAGAAAGAGAAGTTCAAAAGCAAATTAGCTCAGAATGAGTATTCTTAGACTATCAGTATAACCTTTTTCCAACTCAAAGATCTCACAACGACATTAAGATTAATATCTTAATAATTTTGACTCGGTTCTGACACTGAGATTGAATGCATCTACAACCGTTAAACAGAAAATTTTACAGACATTCCTTGAACAGTTTTGTTTAAGGAGATGCAATAAAATTCAGACATAATCTGTTCCATCATTGATACATAGTTTTGAATTTGTAATTAGTTCATTCTGTGCGCACTATAGTTTTGTTGCATATTTTTCTTATTTGAATCCTAGCTGCTGAGTACTGATACCCCACCCCACCCCCCTCCAAATAATCCCGTCGGAGCAGATCTGAACAACATCGTCACATGTGAAAATTATCCATAAACCAAAAGCAATTATTACATCAATGTTGTTTACTGATTAAAGATTGCTAAAATGTACCCTACTGTAGCTTTATAATTGTCAAATATCTATCTAAATTTCCTTTCTCCAGTTCACTCCTAGCCTGGAGGGCAGGGGGAAGAGAAAAAACAAAACTAAATAAGAAATGTATAGCAGTAACTTCACTTGTCATCAATAAATGACAGCATAAACTATAGCAGTCCATGCATCTAGAGTCGAAGCCTAAAGAAAATAAATAAATAGATAAAGTCTAACTTAAGTGATGTCAGATTTTAATTTACCTACTCTCATTATAAGCCCAATGTACAAACAAACCATTTAAAGCAGAGGCTTAACTAGTAATTAGAAGTCAAAATCAAGGACAAGAAGGGCAAAATACTTCCCTTCCTCATTGTTTCCAGCATTCATGCCCAGTCTAAGGTGACATTCAAGAGCAAGGTACAACCTTGAAAAGATGAAAGTACAACAGTTTTTCTCAACACTGCCCACAAGCTAAGATGTTATCTTAACACTTCTCCTCCACTTGCTCTCCTATCTTCTTTCTTCTTTCTTCTTTCTTCTTTCTTCTTTCTTCTTTCTTCCTCTTTTATTATTATTATTATTTCTTTTGATAACAGCCCTTTCACTACTCTAAAAAAAAAACTTTCTCATGTAGAGAACACTAGCAATAATTTGAAAGAAAGAAAAAAATAGAAACAAACAACCCAACAAACTTAACAGGCAAATGTGAGTCAATCTCTGTGTGTGAGTGTGTGTAAGGAATTTAAAGGATGCACAACAACAACAAGAACTCACCTGGTCTCATCTTGAAAGCTGCTCCAATGGAGATCTCAGACAAGACAACCCAGCAGGGATTTCAAATTTTAACTTCGAAATCTTTGATGAATCTTGGCTGGCAATATTCTTGAAACTCAACTACTACTCTCACATACTGCCAAGGCATAATGTGGACCAAAATACAAGGCACAAGAATGTTTGGAGTAGATTGCAAAGTGAGGGGGGGGGGGGAGAGAGAGAGAGAGTCAAAAAGCTACAAGCTTTGGTAATGGAAATGAATGTAATGAAGTGATTCTGAAAGGTCGAAAACGAAATGAATTGAATACTTGAAGGGGGTTTGAATGATGATGTTGATGGTGCCTCCCACAAGTTTCTATGGCATTATTTTAATGTGTGTGGTGGTTGTTTGCTTTTGTTTTCATGCTTCTTCTTCTTTGTCTGCTTTCTGTTCTCTCACCATTATTATTATTAATACTAATATAGAATATTTGGCCATAGAGGAAGAAAGAATTCTTGCATCATGGGCAATGTAGTTCAGATAATTATAGCTGCAACCCTTCAAGTTTCTAAACTTTACAAGAATTCCCTTTTGAGTTTGACAAAATGCATTATGCTTCAACATTTTCATTGACAGATTGTCAAGTAGTTATATGCATCATTAAGAATTGTTGATTCATTCTATCAGAGTTGGTCCTTGTATGAGATCTTCATTTTTTTCACTTAACTGAGTCTTAAAGATAAAAAATTTAGCTACCAGCAGAATAATATAGCTTATTCATAGATATAGATATTATAAAAAGGGGGGTTTTGTGTAATTGACAAATCAAACTTTGTTCATTAGCTTATTTTGCTAAATGCCCTTTGTTTGCCAAAGTGCAAGCAACATAAAAAGGGATGAAACACTAAAGTGCAAAAACATAAATGAAAATGAGTATAACAAGGATGTAAGATTTTTTCAGATGTTAGCGTATTTAAAAATATCAAATCAAATAAATATAAAAAGAAGTGAGAATCAAAATTTTACACCTTTTATTCTTTCTTTTTTTAAAAAAACAAACTCTTTTTTACAATTGACTAGTTAATTTGACTATTTTTCTTATTACAATAATAAATAATCTAGTTAATTTATAAAAAATAATATAATATATTAAATAACATAAAGACTTTAAGATATAAAAGTTTGGAAATTTCAATGTTATCAAAAATTTAATATGATAATTAATTAATATATTAAAAAAATTCATTTCATACTATAGCAAATTAAATAGTTATTTTCGAACAGAGGGAGTAATAAACAAGATACATGTATTTAATTTTTTCAAAGAATGAATAAAGAAAATTGACATGGGCTTCAATGGAAATTTTAAAAGATAAAGGGTGGAGTTACAATTACATGTGAAGCTACATATGTACATACAGTTCACGGGCACCCAAAACAGGGCCAATGGCTTAAGCTCGAATAAAAATATGTGGGAAACAACACCCAACTGCCGGTTATATCATCTCAACCTTAGCAGTTGGTCCCACTTTAAAGTGATGCTACACATGTCGCCCATACGGGGCTTCTTCTACGCGCTCAGTTGGTTCGTACATTACACTTTGATTTTCCTTTTAGTTTGGTGATCATAGGAGTTGGGAGAGAGAGAGATTTGACTTTGAATAATTTTATCTTTAAATTCTTTACCACTAACTTTGAGTTATTTTTTATTATCATGGTGAATATCAATCCACCTATTTTTAGAGTTATTTGAAAATTTTAGTTTTGGATCGAATAATTTTAGAGTTAAGTATTTAAATTTTAATGATAAATTTATTTAATTTATTTGAATAATTTCAATTCATAATATATTTTAATTTTTTTATCACAAATATTGACTTATTTTTTTATTATTTTTATGGATTTCAAACCATCCTATCGTTAAAATTAATTAAAATCCTTCGTTCCAAATTCCATAAATCAAATCTCTCCTTCCAAAAATAACCTAATTCAAATTTCTCCGCTCAACATAAAGTTATCCAGTTATCAATATTTTCATAAATGAATCGGTGATTAAATCAGTTTTACTACTGATCAGTGGTTCAATCATCGATTCGATCGATTTAATGAAAATCTATTATATTTTTATTATACTATATAAAAAAATAATGTAATAAATTAATTTTTACATATAAGGTAAAAAGATAAATAACCAACTATATTTTAAAAAAAAAAACTCAAATCCAAATAAATAAATATATATAATTAAGTAATAAGTTTAAACTTCTCATAAAACAATGAAAAAGAAAGATTTTGACCCATTTAATTTATTTTAATCGATTTGATTGAATTTTTTATTTTTAAAACTCAGATTGATTTGACTCGAACTTGTTAGTCCGATCCAAATTTAAAATATTGCCACTTGTAGTATTTTCAAGAGTGCTCTTCACGCGCCTATAGAGGAATGGGTGGTAGTTATCCAATTCTTCATTTTGTATGGTTCAACACTTTTCTCTTTGTACTTTATTTTCTAATAAAATTTATCAGCTTACTAATACACTATTTAGTTATTTTGCACCAATCCTTCTAAAATAATCCAATATAGTATTGGATATTTCCCAAATATGGATATGATTTTGGATTTGAGGAGTATATTTATTGGATATAGTTATGGAGTATTCAAAAATCAATGAAAAAATGGATACAATGCTGGATAAGATGAAGATGTAGGGTATTATATGATATTCTAAAAAAATTTGGAGTCCAACTATAAATAAAAAATAAAAATATAAAAGTATTTTAAATCTTTTGAATTACTTCTTTTAGTTCTCTATCTTCCATAACATCTTTACTATTTCATTTAAATTAAAAAATGAGCCAAAATCATAAAATTAAAATAGATTATGAGTTAAAAATGAATTAAATGAGCTGAACAAAGCTCTTATATTGTGTGTGTATATATATATATATAATTCTTTCTGGTTAACAATGACCTTTTTTTTTGTTATAGTTAAAGATATGAGTTTTTAGAAAATAACAAAGAAAAAGATAGAATGAGCTAAAATATGAACAGTTAAAAAAAATATTTTTTTAAAATTATCCCAAGATAAATTCATCGTTGTTATATTTATGTATATGTATATTATGTAAACATAACCACCCTTATCGTATTCTAATTTTTTTTTAAAATTATCATATCTCATCATGTATCGTATCCTATATGTATCCCATATGCATATACCGCATTATAGTTGTTCAGTTCATCAATTCAATTTTTATTTTTTTGAAGATTTTTTAGGATCTCCCAAAAAATAAAATTTCTTAAACTATTTATTTATTTATTTATAAATTAACCTCTCAACTAAAGTAATACTATATACATCAATACTCAACTACTATTTTTTAGGCCAATATTATAAAAAAAAAAAAGCTTAAAACTTTCACATTATCAACTTTTCTCCAAAAATTCAAGTTAAATTAAAATGGAAATAAGACAGAGAAAGTGTTGTCTTTAAAATTTGAGAGAGTAATTTTTATATAGAGAGTAATTTTGATATCCTTCTACTAGTTTTGTTCCAAAAAGCTTGCCATGAACAAAAGCAACTGAAAGGGATTTTTTTAAGTATAAGATCTATAGGAAAAATTATTTTTCTTTTTTCTTCAGGAAGATAATGATTGATTTCTAAACTTATTTTTAAGTTGATTCAAACACATTATCAATAAAATCGTACATGCAAGGAGCTTACTAACAAACTATTTTAACTAGTTATAGAAAAAAGTAACATACATAAATTTCTGATAAGAAGTGTTGATTATCTTGTTTAACTGTAAATATAAAATGAAGTCCAGAAGTGCAATATAAAGTAAATGTAGCTTGACAAAAGGGGAATTCATGTTTGTAATTCCTATTCATTACCTTTTTGTGAAGTATTTTAGTGTATATGTTGGGTAAGGGTGACAACTTCAAAATCTCAGCAGTATATTAAAACTCTATCCATTCATGATGAGGACTTCCATACTTAAATTTAAAGATGAGTTGTTACGTTAGTTACTTATTCTTTTTCTTTTAATTATAATAAAATCCATATATTATGGAATTCTTTTTTTTTTCTATTTGTTTTTTGAACAATAAGAGGCCCTTTATTTAATTACTTGAGTAATAAAACGATTACAGGGAGATGTAGTCTCACTACAAAAACAAATAGAAGAAGATAATATTAATGACAAAAGGTCAAATAATAACATTAAAGTTGTTTACTTATATATATTAAGTGAAAAAAAAATTTATTTTATAACTTACACCAGATTAGTTGCCCCATGGAAATGGTCATTTTTTCTTACCTTGCTTCTGGCCAAAATTATTTATTGCCTTAGGCCGAATTTCTTTCTCTATATATGTCCTTCCTTTGAACTTCAATCAGCTTCCCTCGTGTAAAAGCTAGGTTGACGGAAGTCATTTCATCGGGAATCATCTTCACTTCAAGTGTTGGGTTTGATTTTAAGTTTTTGCCTGCAATATAAATAGATGGTTAGGGGTATTGGGATTATCTTGGTAATAAACCTCCAACACACAAGTTAGTATGTGAGTAGAGAAAATAGTAATAAAATTCACAAAACTATCAAATGAATCAGACGTGGATATTTATAGTTGTCTCCATTGTGGTTGTGTTTGCATGTGTTGGTGTGCGTGCACCTATTGCGCCACTAGGTTTATTGTATCTATAGGCATAGATCAACTTGGATTAATTAATTAGGTTTGAATTATTGTATTGATCATAATAAAACCCTCCACTTTCGGGTAGACTTAGCTAGGAGTAGACCGATTGGGAGTTAGTAATTTCAACTCTTTGGATGACTTATCCTTTCTTAGGGAATCGACCTTCGGAGCAAAGGTCTATTCTCTGTTCGAAAGTTGGTGTTTGAGGTGACAGCTTGATAGGGCTGAACGAGATAGATATTAATGGATCCATCGATGGAGATGGGGCGAGTCCGTGCCTAGCCAATTGTTTTGTGCCTCGCCTGATTCTTGCTTCCCAGGTGAGGCCTTAATTTTTAAGTGAAGCTGGCTTTTGCTTTCGGTTTCGCAAGGTTGTGCCTTGCCCGAATGTCGCTTTATGAGTGAGGTCGTGCCTTGCCCGACTTTTGCTTACCGGGCGAGGCCATACCTCACTAGATTCTTGATTGGGTGAGGTGCCTCACACAACATCCTAGGCGATGTTGTGCTATGTTTTAGAGTTTCTGACGTAAGTTTGTCTTTCCTAATGACTGTTGTGAGATCAAGATTTTTTCCAAGAGGAAATCTCTAAATTCAGAGGGTGTCAAGGCTCTTCTCTCCCATTCCAAAAAGAAAGTTGCTTTGGATTTTAAGTCTTCTCTTGACTTTAAAGATATAGTTCTGTGTATGAAAGTTGTCATTTATGACTAGATTGTTTGCAATTGTCGCCGCATATTGAGGGAGGTGGGGCACATTACTAAGGAGAACATCATGCTTTTGGATCTTTCCATATCCGACTTAGAGGAGTAAGGATCCACAACGAAGGAGCAATTTGAGGGTGTCGCTGAGGTGGGGAATGCGCCTGTTGGAGCTTCAGCCCCATAGAACTATGCTGTTGAGAAGGCTTGATGCCTTTTAGACCGGACTTGTAACACCCCAAATACTACACACACATATATATTTATAGATATAATAATTTTGACATGATAAATCCTGCGTTTATGTACAATTTTTTTTTCTTCCTATAACAGCATAATAAATAATAAAATATTTTTCTCACTCACAAACTAATATATATATACTTGCAGAGGACCCATAACAACCATAACATTTACATACCCATGTACATAATTGTTTTAAAAGTAACGCAGTACAAATCCCAGAACCTAATACAATAAACTCCAAAATCAAATAAGTTAACAACCAGGCCAACAGGTCGTCATCCATGTATACTGATCCTTAAAACCTGTAAGAGCTCCAGCCGCTCGCTCAGTAAGTCCATGGCTTCAAGTATCATCAAACTCACCTAAAATGCATGAACTATGTGAGCTAATGTTCAATAAATGAAAATCATGCATACTGAAGGGGATAATCCAACATAAATGCAATGCATTTCTATGAGATCATGACAAGAATGCGAACTCATGCATCAAAATTATTTCATTCAAAATTATTTTCCATCATTGGGCCCTTGGTCCACCTACTATGTACCGGATAGAGCTCTCATCATGACAGTTTAGTTTTGTCTTAGTAACACCCAGTTCCTCTCTCTCCCTCATGTTTATTCAATTATTTTTATTGTTATTAATAGAGTTGCCGCAACTAATAAGTTCTTTAATTTTTTCACTTGTCATTATTTATTAGAGTTGCAACCAATAACAGGGACTACAAGTAAAACCTAAAATTGCTTTGTGGGACATGGCCCAACATTAAAAAGCCCAAAAAATATTCCAAGAAACTCAGCTAGGATAAGTCGCCCATATGGGTTCCCCAAGCCCAAGTGGTTCATGCACCATGTTATACCGAATAATAATCCTTATTCATAGCACTTTAAACACCCATTTTCCCATTATTCTAAAGTACATAACTCAATTTAGTTTTCCACAAAATTCAGTTCTTTATTTCTGAATTATTCACCTTCGTCTGGTTTTAATTGAGCGTGGAAAGTTTTTGCCAGCACACTTAGTGTCGTAATGACTTGTTGTGATGCATACAATGCCCATATAGTAGTTGAAGTTAGGATTGAGGAATTGAATTAATACCACATCATCCTCCAACTTGATTACTAAATAAATCAAACTTGACCAATTCAAATTACTCAATTTACAATTCAAAAGATAATTGTGCATATACAATTTAATCTTTTGTTAACTCATACATATTGGATCAGGTTGAATTCTAAATCATGTAGCAACCCAAATCTAATGATATACACCCCTAGTGTGTGTCCATGTTAAAATTACAAAAAACGAGACAAAAGGGTTTATGAATTAATGGAGTAAGCTCTAAGTGTTAGACTTTAACATACATATTATTAACAATCATATAATAATCAAATCTTAAAATTTTATATTTCACCTCAATTAGAATTTTTTAAATACTTTAATTTCTCGTCTTAAATTTATTTTAATATTATTTAATTGATATGTTATAATTTTGTAATCAATCCCCAATTTAATTAACTCCGTCATCCAATTAATACAAGATAATAAAATTGAATATTTTTAACTAATTTCAAATTAAAGGTATTGTCTCACAGGTAGATAACTAATTAACTTGGATCAAAAATTTTCTTTCAAATTAGAAATAAACGACATAAATATATATTTTTATACGTACAAAAATAAGAAGGGACTTATCTAAAATTTTCTTAAATTTGTACGGTGAAAGTTTGTTCGTGCTATTTCTTCTTCCGCCCTTTTTTTTTCTTCTCTTTTCTTTCCTTTTCTGTAGCCGTATGTTTGTGTGGTGTGTTTTAAAATAGATTTGTTAAGAAAATATAATGCAATATATTATATATATACTTATCCTTAACATTAGTATTAAAGAAATTTAATATAATATATTACATATATACTTAACCTTAACGTTAGTATTAAAGTAATCTAATACAATATATTATATATACTTATCCTTATCATATATATATATATGTATACACTACATATGCTTATCCTCATCATATATATATATATATGTATAGAGTACACGTGTATACATATATATATGTATTATATTTATATTTATATTTTTATATATATTTTTTCTATATAATCAATACAAAATATTATTTATTTATTTTTATATATATTTATTTATAAGCCCCTAAATTTATTTTATATTGAAAAATTACACCCTCTTAATTAATATGATAATATCCTTATTTTCTTTTATTATTATTATTACTATTACTATCATTATTTTCTCCCTAATTAATTTATTTGCATAGTTTATCCTACACCGATAAACACAACGATGCCACCTTTCACTTACGTGTATCATAATATTATTTGATGGTTTACACCTAAATTCTCATATTTTAGTACCAACTCAACCAATTAAAGAATCTGGAAACTAATATCGGTGACAACTTCAAAAGTTTAATTATTAAAATACCGTATAAAATATAATGCATTATGAAATATCAATTAAAATGCAATGACATATACATAGCATAAAATGCATGAACTATATTGGACAAGTGAGTAGCGCGAGGTTCGGGTATTACAGGACTTAACCTTTTTTGTTAGGATTTTGAAAATATTTTGATCTTTCAATTCAGACTTGTGATATTTTAACTTTTAACTTTATGACAGTTGATTTTCCTGTTATTCAGTTTATTTTTTGAAATAGGATGTCGTGTTTTGCTAAGTGCATTTAATTACTTTATGTTATTATTCTTGATCGATGTGCTATTTTCAGTTATATTCCCGCTTAAGGGTGATATTTTTTTGCTCATGTTTTTTTCCTCTTATGGGATCAATTGAGTCACCAGGAGTTATCTTAGACGACTGCTTACGAATGAAGGTTTTAATAAATTACCATGAGCTACATTAGATAACTTCTAATAGGCAAGTTTTTTAATATGCTGGCATGAGTGTACTTGAATTCTTAGAGATTGTTATTTTGATATGCTACTCCAATATATTAATAATCAAGTCAATATGATATTGAAAAAAAGATTTATGATTGAAATACAAATACTGCTATCAAGAACACTACAATATGGGTTCTTTTCAACTAAGTATTTGTTTCTTTCTATTTTCTTCTCATGTTTCTATTACTTACAAGATTTCATATTAAAGTCATAAAAAGTAACATAAGCACTTGAAAAGCAACCAAATGTTAATCAAAATGAATATGAATTGTTTGTAAAAATCCAACTTATCAACACTCCAGAAGAGATGGAATGGAGAGCCTTCGTTTACCTCTGTCCAGTTTTGACTCAGCGGGATTGTGCGACATCTTTACTTCTCTAGAATTCCTTAATGTGTTGGCGTAGCATTCTCGCTCCATCCTCTAGTCTCCAAATGTAAGATCAAATGTAATTTTTTCTCAGTGCTCCTCGAGGTAGTATATCTACTTAGTTAGGATTCTATTTTGTGAGTGCATTTCTTCCACCACCCAGGGAATGCCTTTATAAATTTGGGCGAGTCTCCATTAGCTAAGCCTCCTGAGTTGACACATATTATTCATGTTATGGGGAGGTTGCCATTCTTGAGGTTTCTCTCATGGCCCTCACTTGGGTGCCCTTGTCCAACTTTAACCTTTTAAGGCTATTTTGCAATCTCTTGGGGTTTTGGGTTACCCCTACTACTCCACCTCCACTAGGATTTTTGCTATTTGAGTGTTCAATAGTGTGTATCAAGACTATTCAAGAGGGGCTTAGCACCACTCTCATTATCTTCCTCTTTGTGTTTGCATTCTGATCCCACTTGTATGTGGGTCGTCTCTTCTATGTGAATGTCTCGGTCCAAATAGCAACAGAGAATGGACTCCAATTTAGTGGTACTACTACAAGTAGCTAGTACTAGTCTTCATGCTCGGTAGTTCTACATGGGATTGTATGTTACAGATAAGTCTTTATCTTTCTTACTATTTTTTTATGTGTGACCCGCTCCAGGGAGTGACACTTTGCTGGAACCTTCTTCTTGAGTAGCGACTCCTTCTAAGCTCCCTCTCTCTAAGGGGAGGGATGAATACCGACTCCATAAAAAAGACATTGAGAGATACCCTCCATGGTAATTTCTGGTATATTGGGCTGCAATATTTGGCACTGCTCTCGCTGAGGCATCCTCTAATTAAGCAAATAGGGCTTAGCAATATTGTCATTCCAGCAGGTGGTCTTTCGACTGGAGCTCCTTGCTCTAGTGGCGTAGGATCCTAATGGAGCGGAAACTCTTGATGTTGTTGCTATGGAGGCTCATGAGGCCGTGAGCTACTAGGATCGCTAGGGCGGAATCTCCGACGCCGTTGGTGGGGCTACTGGGTGGAAGCTCCTAAAACCGTTGGGGCGCTGTGGAGAAAGCTCCCGGATGTGGTTGGTCTACTCTATTTCCGTTGATTACTCTCTCTTGATAGGTGGCTTGGGCATTAGCTTATCTAGCTCGGGATTTAATCTGCATTATCAGTGTTGAGACAGGATTTCCCATGGACAACGCTAATTAATGCGGTATGTAAATACCTGGATTGATGGAAGTTAACTCCTCGAGAATCAACTCCACTCCAAGTGCTAGTTTGAGTACTGGGTTCCTATCTACAATACGAACAAATGATTAGGGTGCTAGAATTGTTCCGACACTCAAGTCAATATGTGAGTAGAGAAAATAATAATAGAATTCACAAAGTTGTAAAATGCCAAGTGAATATGATGCACCTTAAAATGAATTGGAGGGGTATTTCTAATTCTTCACCAATGGGGTTGTGTTTGCATGTGGGTTGCGTGCACATTGTGCCACTACGGTTTATTGTATCTATGGACTTGGACTCATGGGACTGAGTTTTCCAAGAATTTGACTTGGATTATTTAAATTAATTGGGCTTGAATTATTGTACTGCGTGTCAGTTACTATGTTCAGGATTATCATTATATTGGGAAATAAGAGATTATAATTTTGATATTTTGATTTTGAAGTTTTTAATTACTTTTTAATATTATGATATTGAAGTCTGTAATTACTTTCTTTAAAGTAATATTTGTTCTCATTATTAGTTTAATGTTGGGTTATATGATAAAATCACTTACAGCATATGATAAAATCACTGGAATCCTTTGAATAGTAATTTCAAATGCCTCCCTGCATAAACTTCTCAAAAATGTGAAAATGAAAGAGAATTAGGAATGAGTTAGAATTCTTTATTGCGGACTTGATTTTTATATAGAATAAAAACACTCTTTTATGACAAATGTGTGTTTTTTCAATAAAGAACAACTCTTAGATCAAAAGCCACATGAAAATAAACATTTATTCTCAAATCTGCTACTCACTAAAAAGACACGACTTTTAATAACTTTCATTTTTAATATTAAATTTAATATTGTAGTCAAATTGCAAAAATCCCCTATTTTTATTATAACCTTGAAAATCTGCCACTTAACTTGTGAACATTTCATAAGACTAAATTAATTGTGGCTGGTCGCTTAAACAATGATTCCATATGTTAAACTGAAAATATTGCACATATGAACACTTTTTGCTTTCAAGAAGTTCACCAAAAATTAAAGTATATAGTTCATTGTGTTCCATTCCCGTATGAACATTTATAAACATTTTTCAAACTTTTACAAGAAGTCCCATCGCTCTTATCAATCCCTTTTAAAACTTTAACATGTTAAACTAATGATAGTTTCAGGGAAAAGAGTTTTCCCATTATTGATGATTTTTTCCGAGTTTGAGACCCTAAAGAAATGACATGTCCTATTTTATTCCACAACTTCATTATACTTGACCAGTCTCAACGGTGGAGAGTTGTTTATCTCCTTTACCACCTATCAAAGTGCCTTAAAAAAAATATTTTGGTAGGATATAACTTATTTTCAATTAATTAGCACCCCCACATATAACTATTGATTTTAAGATTTGCATTGGATACCTTACAAGAAATTTATATTTTAGCGACGAAGTAATAAAGACTTTTTCATTGCTAAAATATATCAACGATAAAAAAGTTCCATTGCTAAAGTTGCCCCCACAATAAGATTGTTAGAAAAAAAATTGGCCACAAAAATGTCGGCGAATGTCAGAAAGTTTTCATCGTTAAACTTAGCGACGAACATCCATAATTCGTCGCTAAGTTAATAAAATATTCCAAAAAATATAAAAAAAATATTAGCGACAAATTCTGAAAATTTGTTGCTAATATTATTTTTTTTAAATATTTTTTTTATTTCGATCATTTTACCCTATTTTAAACAACAAATCCATATTATATCCTATTTTAAATAACAAATCCACAACCTGTTTGTCACAACTATTCACAAATATTCAACAACTTTCCACAACATATCCAACAACTATTCACAATACATTTATTATTCCAACAATCTAAATATCATTAACTAAAAAACATTCATTAAAAAACTTATTGTATATTAAACAAACCACTATAAAAGTTAACATTAAAAGTAAAATATCTCCATATATAAATTAGACAAAAGTCTAATACACCTAAATGAGAATTTTTAGGTGTTGTTCTCGCCATGACTACAAAATAACAAATCAAATATGTAATTAGAAAGAAATCAAGACTATATATTAAACATAATCGTATATATCAAAACAACAACAACGACTAATATGAATAACATTTACACAATAATTAATCCATAAAAAAGGTATGAATAACTGTACAAAATTGAAACATTTACACAAAACTAAGTATGATGCGGTGGAGGCCAGAGTCGAGCTGAGGAAGATGATTGCTGTTGGTTCAGCGACTATATCGCTTGCAATGCACCGGGAGACACCTTATCAAGAATTTGCAGAATCATGGCTTGTTGTGACTCCATGACATGCAGTCTGTCTTTATAAACCAGTAGCTCGGTCCTGGTATCTACCAGCTTGGTTCTTGTGTCTGCTAGTTCGGTCCTTGTGTCTACTAGCTCGCTCTTGGTGCCTGCTAGTTCGGTCCTTGTGTCTACTAGCTCGCTCTGGTGCCTGCTAGCTCATCTTGTGTTATATGAAGCTGATCTCTAAGCGCTGCATTAGTCGTCCTGGATGATATAGCATCAAAAGTAGTCGACCTGAGAGGATTGAGCCCATTTTCAAGCCCACGTACATACCTTGAATGTATACCGATGAACTGATCACATACTCTATCTGCAATATGTACGTCGTCTAAGGCGTTAGCATCATCCCTGGTATCTGTGTGAGCTTGTGACTTTCAGAACTCCTCTCAAAGTGCACAATCTCATCCTAAAATTAAAAAAATATGTCAACATATTTAGTTTTCAAATAAATTGAAAAGAAACAATTGAATGAATTAATTACTTACATATGCGTTTTGAACTCTATCTCCTACCTAACCCTTCGTAGTGTTGTAGTGAGTTTTATTAAAAATGATAATCAGATCTTTTCTACTAGTTCTATCGGTCTAGAAATAAATATGTCATATGTTACTTATTGAATAAAGTAATTATTTAAATAAAACTTAAGATTTTATATACTTACATAATCATAATTGTACTGCACAAATGATTTTGAATCTCTGCGATGATTATAAAGCAACTTTGCTCGATTTACAGAGTTCGTCATTGACCGTTTCTGCAAAAAAAAGTTAAAGCAATAAATATCGTAAGATTAAATTAATAAATATAATATTTCATTAAATAAATTAGCTAAAAATTAGTATTAAATTTACCTTAAACTCCTCTGACTCGAATAATATATACATATACTTCCAATCCGCCTGAGCCTCATAAAAATCATGAGGCATATGTTTCAGTCACTCCTCACTAGGTAGGTCTGTGAGACTTTTGTAGTGTTTATGCATCTTTTGGCGGTTGTCCCTATATCGAACACTCATCAGCTTGTTGGTCTTTTTCTTAACTGACTCTAGTCCCTTGCCAAAGTTTATAGTAAACATATCCTACAAAAAACAAATGTGTGTTAGCATTTAATATATCAAAGAGAAAGTAAACCTAGAAATAAGATAGTTAATTATACTAATCAACAACCGATCAAATATGGGTCTCTTCTGCTCCTCTATATTGTGCCTCCAACCAGCCACTTGTAACGGTGCAAACTTCTTCATTTCTACACCAAGCTCTGTCATAAAAGAGGATCCATGCTGCCCTATAGGATGGCCATCAGATTTGCGAAATATGACTGGTATCCTCCCCATCTCCTCTATATAACGTCTGAGTTTATCATCATGTGTGGCTCTCGTATCTCGATGCTGCCTCTGCGTACAAATTGTAATAGTAAAAAAAATATGTTAGATTATTGTTCAACATAATTATTAAATCAAATTAAAATCTAAATCTTAGCGACGGAATAGAATAAATCGCCGCAAACTTACGACAAAACTAAAATTGTCATCACTAAATTTTAAAAATTTAAAACAAATTAAAAAATTGATTAAATGTTAGCGACAAAATAAATATATTTCGCCGCTAAAATAGAAAGTTAGCGATGAATGCTAATCCATTTCGTTGCTAAAATAGAAAGAAAAATTATTTTTTTTTAATGTTAGCGATGCAGATAGATCATAGCATCACTAACTTTTAAATTTTTTTTAACCTTAGCGACGAAATTATTAAGCTTCATCGCTAAAATAGGAAAAAAATATAAATTTATATATTTTTTATAGTTAGAGATGAGAATTCTATTGCTCGTCGCTAACATTTTTTTTTCCTAATCTTAGCGACGAAGCTTCTGAACTTCGTCGCTAACATTTAAAAATAAAATTAAATTAAATTTATAGTTAGCGACAACGTATTGATATATCGTCGTTAAAATATAAAAAAAATTAATTATACTTTTTTCTACTTATAGCGATGCTTTAAGTTCACGTCGTCCCAAATATTTAACTTAACGACGAAAATCTTATTTCATTATTAAAATTTCGTTGTTATTTCCTCTTTTTCCTATAGTGATATTTTCACTTAACTATATCCATGAATGAGAGTATTCTTTATATTCATAATTCATCCATGCTACAAATCCTCATAAGTATTTTGAAATACTTATGATACAATTCAAAGTTATAATATTAAGGGATTGTATAAACTCTCTGTGCATAAATGTTGGTTGCTTTCAATTTCCTCGCCGGATAGATGCTCAGGTGGCCCACCCATAGGCACAGTGTCCAGAGTTGAGCCCTGCAATTTGACGACGTACTTAAAGGCCACCTACAGATCAGAGGCCTTGTTCCATTTTCTCGGACGATAAGGATCATGAATCAATTGAAGATTGGAAGTAACCTAGGTCAGACGAGGAGAGAGTACATGCTTGGTTTCTTTTTCTATTTTGCTTTGCAATGAAGCAACTTTTGATATACAACATACTAGAGAACGCAATCAAGTATTCTTTCACGATACGGCACCCTAGCATTTAATAGTTACATCCACATATAAAAAATCCATGAAATTTCGTTGTGGGGCATCAAACCATTTACTATTTCAATCTCCAACTACCAAAATATGGAGCAGTCTTACACTTCCAATGATGATGACATATCTCCTCGCAACACCATAATATAATTCCAGTGGGTTAATTACATATAATTTCAATTTATCCCCTCTGAAAAATATAATGTTCAAAAGTCCCACTGTAAATAAAATACCAGTTAGACTGTTTGTGTCTATTAAAGAAAATGTGTAAAGAACACATAGAGCAAGCGATGAGCCAGATGTGCGCTTTATGCGAGTTTTTTAGGCCTTTTGGCATGTAAAAAGACTTTCATATTTCTATTTGTAACAAACATTGGATCATTAAATATAATATTTAGAAAAATTATATATTTATATATATATATATTATAGTATATATATGATATACCTTTATAATATATATATATATATACATATATAGTCATATACTGATATATATATTTTATACATATATATTTTTATATATACCAGAAAAATTAGTGTCTCAGACTATGCCCACGACAAAAAAATTTAATAATAAATTTAACATAAAGTGTATATATTTTTCTAACTTAATTCTTAGTATTATTGTATTTTAGTTTTTTATTTCAAATATTTGTTTAAAAAAAGCTCTAATCATATTTTAAATAAATATCCTTCTATCATTAATAATTTATTTATAAAAAAAGGAGTAATAAAATATATGACCTTCCTCTATGTACTACTGACATATAAACTTGATTGAGTAAACATTTAAAATATACAAAGGTTGCAAATGAATGAGATAACAAATCGATCAACACAAATGATTAAATAAAATATTTAAAGAAATAAAATTATTGAATGTTCAAAACTTAATCAGTAACTTACTTAAGTAACTTTTTACTCTATAAATTTTAATTATTTAAATTCTTGGTTGCATTAGTTCTTTTTTTGTTTGACCTTGATGATTCGAACTATTCTCATAGAATATTTTGAATTTTTCTATTTGATTTCTCTACTATCTCTTCTCCCTTACTCAAAATTTAGTTGTTGATTTGGATATTTCTTCTTCTTTTTAATTGATAAAAATGGAATGAAGTCATCAATAAAAGAGCATCAGCATTTTTCTTCTTTTTTTTTCCCCCTATTCTTTAGATTTTAAGTCCATCTTATAAATTTAACATAAATCATTATAAATTAAAATTCTGAGATATTGAAGGTAAAGTTAAAACAACAAATGAGCGTCTTGATGAGAGGGTTTTATACTTATAAATTAGTTATAGTTTGTTTAACAAGTAGTTAGATTTTGAAGTTTTGTTTCTTGAATGTTTGTTTTTATGTTTATTTTGCAGAAAAGGAGTTTGGAACGAAATGAGGAGTTTGAACATAAACCACCAAAAAATATTATTTTTCTTCCAAAAAGTGGTGACTAAGCACCGCAAAGCAGAACCATGAGCACTTAGGCGCTCCGGAACCAGTAACAGGCACTCCGAGGTGGAAGTTTTACTCTTGGATAGAAGTTTGAGCACCGAAGTGTTCAAAAAGCACCGCCTAGTTGCTATCTGAGGAAAAATCATATTCCTACTCTAATCCCAACTATTAAAAGCCTATATAAAAGGAGTTTTTGGATGGATTTTCAAGGGAGAAGAGGAGAGAAAGAAAAGTTCCGGAGAAAAATTAAGAAATCTTGCAATGAAAAATGATAAATAAGTTTGGAGGAAAATTTGCTCAACTCAGGGATGGAATTTATTCAGCTTCAAATTTAGTTTTTTCTATTTTCTTACTTCTTTAGTTATGTTTATATTTATATTTAGGGTGTTATTTACTTTCAGTATGAACTTTTTTTTAAAGTTATCATGTAATTTAATTATGATGTTTTAGAATTTTTTATCAATATTAGTTGATGATATACTTTTTCTAGTTGAGTGTTCTACATAATGCTTAATGTTTTAAACTTGCTACTAATTAGATGATATATTAATCATAATGATACTGAAAAAAGATTTATATGTTTTAGTTCAATTTGTTGAATATTATAAATTGCATGTGAAATAATAATATACTTGAATAATCTTATAGTCGCCATATGAGTTCAATAATTTTTAATTATTTTAATTCATATGGAACATGTGGATTAGCAATTAAGAATATTTTTATTACACCTTGGGATAGGCTAGTTGAAAAATAAGAGATTCTCAACTTTCAACATGAGACTAAATTTGGACTAATGAGATAGAAGGTTCAACTTGGATTAATTACGGTCAAATCAGAAGCCCTAAGTTTTTAATTGCTTTTGAGTCATTTATTTTTTATTTTATTTTATTTTAGAAATAATCAATTTCATCTTCCCTTTATTCAAATAAAATTGTGTGAATAAAACTTCGGTAGCTAATAATAGTCATTTCTTGTGGGAACAATACTCTATTCATCACTTTATTACTTATTAACGATAACTTGTACTTGTGTTCCCAAAAAAATGCAATAAGTTTTTGGCGTCGTAGTCAAGGATTGATTCGTTTTATTAATACAGATACCAATTAACACTAGTTTTATTTAAATTTTACTTTGTTTTCTTTCACTTTCGTTCTTTATTTCAATTTTTTAGGCTTACTTGTAGGTGAAGAAGTATAGAACAATAGGGTATTTCATGATTACGCGATGCCCATTGGCACTAAGACACTCTCTGGAATAGACGCCCTACTATCCAGGCTAACAACTTTGAGATCAAACTAGCTATAATCCAGATGGTTCAAGCTAGTCAGTTAAGCAAATTATCCAAGGAGGATCGAACTGATCATATAGCTAGTTTTCTTGAGATGTGTGATATGTTCAAATATAATGGCATTAATGATTACATAATAAGACTTAGATTATTTTCATTTTCACTTTGGGACAAGGTGAAGTACTGGCTGTATTCCATACCAATGGGCACACTTACTAGTTTGAATATTTTAGTCCATTAGTTTTTGGCAAAAAAAATTCCTCCAATAAAGATACCCAAGATGTAGAAAGACATCATTACTTTTACATAGTAAGATATGGAGGTACTATTTGAAGCCACAGAGAGATTTAAGGATATGTTGCGTAGATGTCCACAACATGCACTCCCTGAGTGCTCTTTTAACAAGACTTCCTATAATGATTGAGTAGCTCTATTAAGACCCTTATAGTCTCATTTGTTGGGTGGTTCCCTCATGAGCAAGATGTTGGATTCGCACGATGCCGGTAAACATATACACAGCGAAATTTAAAATTAGATTGAAAAGGAAATGAGGGACAAATTTTTGAAAATCTGCAATAAAATCCCCAAAAAAAAAATGTCCAAGAAGATTGCCAATAAAGGCTACCACAAGTCCTTTCCATATAGGATTTTTCTTCATTTCTTAACTCTAATTTTTTTAGTAAGTTTCCAACTTTTCTTCTTTCTTATTACCTCCTACAAATCGAATTCCCAGTTCAACTTTCTCTAAAAATTAGATTCCCAATCCAATTTCCTAATGGGTTTCCTACAAGCCCACACTAATAGGCCTAGGCCTAAGTAATTAATTATGCCCTACTTTAATTGATCCAATCAATTAAATTAATTCATTTAATTAATTAGGCCCATCTTAATTAATTGATCCAATTAGTTAATTAAATATTCCAATTGAGTTTCCTAATCCAATTAGATCCAATCAATTAATCTAATTAATTAATTGAATTAATTCTACAATTGAATTAATTTAATCTATGTTAATTAATCACATTAATTAATTTAATCCAACACTTGAATTACTTTCTAGGTTAGAAATGAACTTATCCAAGTTTTGTGTGTGACCCCTTAGGTTCACTTTAAACTAGCTGTGGGCTTACAACTCTAATGAGTTAGTTGAACAATTAATTGTTCTGATTAATTAATCTAATTAATTAATTTTTTTGGAATTAACTCATTAATTCCAAGAACGCACAAGATATGAGAAACACCTAGTAATACATCATGGCTCCTAGTCTAAGGTGAATGTGCGAACCTATTCTAATTACGAATATCATGCAAGTACGGTCCTTCTATCATCTAATCTCCCAATTGAGCCTAGGACATGGATGTTAAGCCAAAACTCCATTAGCTCAATAACTATGTTTTCATTTCTAGTAGTTTGACTCGATGATGAACAATTAGAAAACCCCACGTCTAATTTTCATCCAATCTTGGCCAAGAATTTTAGAGTCAAATACAGTAGAACACATAAGAAATTCACCTATTCATCTAGATAGGTGATAGATCATTTATTGGCCACTCATTAATCTCTATACATGAAGATATTATACCCAATATAAACCCCTTGTGATTGTCATACAATTGGAAAATACATCAAAGTACAATATGTTATGCACAAGGTTACCATGGTACCTTAAGTTCAAGGACTAATTCTTGCACTATCGTAATGAGAAAATTCCCATTTGACAATAGAATATTTTCAAATTAGGAATTTTTAGGTGGAGTTGTTCAATGTACTTGTTCCCAACAAGCACTTGCATACATGTACTAGTGTCTCCACACCAATATCTATGGAACGAAGCATCCTTCTTTCGAGCCTGCATTATATGCGAAAGTTTCAATGGGATTAATGATATCCCATCTCATTGATTTTTAACTTGGAACATTTTAAGATCACAATCTTAGAGGCATATTCCACGATCACCATCATATGCGCTACCATGCCACATAGCTATGTGTGATCGAAGGACTTTATCTAATTCTTATGATGAATTTAAAATAAAGATTGTTATTTAAATGATATTAATATAAATAAGAATGATTCACAAGAGTATAAGAATGACTAGATCAATTGGGCACTACTCTAACAATTTTCCACTTGCCCTAGAGATAATTACCCTCGTATTAAGGCCTATCTTCCCCAGATGTCCTTCAAATATTAATCTAAAGGGTTAAATCAGTGGGTCTACTATGTTTTCTGTCAAGGCAAATCTTTCCATGATGATGTTGCATCTACCAATGATTTTCAGAATCATGGTATCACTAATCTATTTCTGCTTGGATCATTTGATGAGATCTTGGCTTCTTTACTTGTGCAATAATCCCCATTGTTATCGCAGTACTCTACTACTTAATTAATAAGGGTTGAAACTATATCTAACACTTGAATTAAGTTCCTTATCCAAACAATCCATTTTTGCAGCATTATATGCCTCGATATATTCAATCATGATGGTGGAATCCACGGTTGTTATAAGCTTGGAACTCTTTCCAACTAATCATCCCATAATTTATGATGAACATAAATTTAGACATAGACTTCAAGTCATCTATTTTAGACTAAAAACTAGATGAAACATCTAAGTTTTAGTTCTCCATAACTATACTTCAAGAAGAAATCCTTAGTGCTTCATAAGTACTAAAGATCGTCTTTACGATTTCCAATGCTTTTCACATCGAATTGATTGATATTTGCTCGTAACACTCAGCGCATTTTAGATATCAAATCATGTACATAAATTTGCATATTTTCTGCTTTTTTTTTTCAAGAATGCATAAAACATGTGAGTCATTATTTCTCTTTCTTTCGAAAGTCTTTAGGGATGAGGACTTCAAAAGAAAAATTCCATGACTTATAAACAAGAATCTCTATTAGGATTCTTCCATGCTAAACCCTTTTAGCATCTAATCTATGTACTTGGATTTAGGATAGTCCATTTAGATCTCATTGAAGGTTGTGTACTAGAAGTTTTAGTAATTTATTTATACACCATTGCCACTTGTGAGACAAACTATGATTCTTGAACTGTTTCAAGTTCTATGATCTAGCAATTTCTATTAGATAGAAATTCCTTCTTCTCAAGAAGGTGGTATTGATAAGTACATATTTTTATATTTATTTGTACCAATTCTTCTATGTCTTATTTTTTTTGTTCTTGTTAATAATACATTTTTATTAATTTTTTGTGTATGATAGGAGTTTGAGAATGAAAAGATTGAAAATGAGCCAAAACGAAGTTGAAAGAAGCATTCTTGGGCCAAATTGATACGGTTCTACTGTGGCAGTATTTATATTTTGGGTATAAATGTCTGATCCAAAGCTCTATTGACCTAATTCTTAGATTATTGGAAAGATAAAAGATGTATGTACAATTTTCATGTTGGAAACTTGTCCCAATTTAATTGATTTCAAAGAGTAAAATTCGGTTAAATAGTCAAACATGCACTGAAACTTTCAGATCTGGCAGTCTTGGTATATTTCACATAACTCTCTCCAAAAATGTGATATTGATATGATTCAAGGGGCTACAAAAATTTAACAGATAGAGCTACAATTATTATAAAGATACCGAAAACTAATTCCATATACAAAGAGGTCAAACATCAGTTGAAAAAGGCTAAACCGTATCCGAAACTGAATTGAAGGAACAAAAATAGCAGTAATGGCGCCTAAGCTCCAAAATCAGGGTACCCAGGTGCCAAACAGAATAGAAAGCATGGCACCTAGGCATCGAAAATAGAGAAAATGGCACCTCAGTGCCATCCATGTGACAAAAGTGATATTTTTGTTTGGAGTGGTGACAAGTGGCGATCCTTTACACTTTTGGCACATGTTTGTGATATGTATACACTAGATACATATATCAAACCACACACATTACATACTTTACAACACATATTCCTCACTTTACACAAAATACACAACACATCTTACACACTTTATACCAAATCACATCACCATCTCACACTTTATAAAAGACCACTATCATCTCAACACAAACATCAATTTTTCAGATTCACTCACTCTCTACATTCATTCACATTTTGAAAGCACTCTTGGAGTTTTTGGATTTTCAAGGAAGAAAAAGTGGAAGATGCTTGAAAGAGGAGACATCCATAATCTACCATCAACCTCAACTATTTTCTTCGACCAATAAGTTTCTTTGATTCCCAATGTTGTTAATTTTTATTCTCTTGTCATTTCTTATCATGTTAGGCTAAACTTTTTTATTGGTTGAGGTTGATTTCAAAGCCCTAGATATGAGTTTTTATAATTGAATGTTTGATATTATTAATTAAGTTTCCAATTGAGGTTATTTATGTTTTTCTATACTTAATGTCTTATAGGTATTTTCTTGCTTTGTTTGGGTGCGTAACCAAATCGAGTTTGAGAATTGCCTACAACTAGATTAGAGATTTTAGATCCGTAATTATCTTAAATTTCTAGTCATGTGTAGTAAATTGTGATTAATGATTATGGGATATTTTTGTTAATTGCAATAGAAAATATAACCTAAGTTAAATGACCCGAGCTTGTGTGGTTGTTACTTAGATCAATCTATCTTTCTTATTTTAATACATCCATTAGATTAAATCCAGAGAGCTTATTCTATGTTGTTTGGTAGGTAGAGAATTAGATAGAGAGCTTGTTCTATCTAACGAGAAACTAAAGAAAGACTGGGGTAGTAGAGCTTGTTATTACCTACGGTTGATAATTTCATTGACAAATTGTTCATAATATTGATATAAAATTAGAACTCATTGTCTAGTGGTGGCGAATGAAACCTCAACCTACTTTAATCGATTGTTGATTGTTGTTTTGATTTTGATTGATTTATATTTTAACTAGTTTTAATTTCTGTGACTTAGTTAATCAACTCAATCCCCACAAATATTTGTTGTTTATTTTTAGAGTTTGTTTGTTGAAGTTTTAGTTTTAGGTTAGTAATTTTGAAGTTAAAATTCTTAGTAGTTGAGTTTAATAGTAAATCAATTAGCCTTGATCCTCGTGAGATCGACTCTTATTCGCATTATACTCATTAAAAAATTTATTGAAGAGTAAGGTTTAAATTTGCTAGGGTTATGACAACTGATCAAGTTTTTGGCGCCGTTATTAGGGACCAAGCGTCTAATTGATTCATTATCTGTTTTGATTTTTCATTTTACTTTACTTACTTCTTTTTGTTAGTTTATCTTAGTTTGTTTTCTTGTTATTTTTAGATTTTATGTCATCGGAGAACTTGAGGTTGAGACTTCAGCAAATTCGGATTAATTTGAAAACACCGCTACCACTATTACCACCATTTCCACCATTTCCACTTATACCTAAATCAATTCACCACCCAAGCTCGAGTTTGAAACTCCTCCTTCAAATTTTAAAACTTCTCATCAACCCAAAACTATTGAAATGACACATAATCATAGAACATTGAAGGAATTAGCTGCTCCCAATTGGAAAAATCAACCATTGTGTATCACATATCCCAAATTGGAAGCCGACTTTGAACTCAAATCTGGGATGATTCATTTTTTGCCCATATTCCATGGTTTTGCAGGTGAGGATCCAAATAAACACTTGAAGGAATTTCTTGTCGTGTGCTCTAGTATGAAACCAGCTGGCATTTCAGAAGAAAACATCAAGCTCATTGCCTTTCTTTTTTCATTGGCGGATTCAGCAAATGAATGGCTTTATTATCTACTGTCTGGCACGATTACCACATGGAATGAAATGCAAGGGTATTTCTTGAGAGTTATTTTCCAGCTTCCAAGGTAGGGAGCATCTGAAAAGAAATATGTGGGATTCGACAATACAACAAGGAATCTCTCTATGAGTATTGAGAAAGATTTAAGAAGTTGTGTGCCAGTTGTCTTCATCATCAAATCAGTGATTAACTTCTCATTCAATAATTTTATAAGGGGCTTATGCCAATGGAAAGAAGCATGATTGATGCTGCAAGTGGAGGGGCTTTAGTTGATAAGACACCTGCGAGGCAACAAGGAATCTAATTGCAAATATGGCCACAAATTCTCAACAATTCATTACCTGTAATGATCCACATCACTTCTTGAACAAAAGCTTTCACACCTCACATCTTTAGTGCAACAAATGGCAGTAGGGAAACAAGTGAAAGCATGTGGAGTATGTTGCATGGTAGGGCATCCCACGGATATGTGTCCATCTCTCCAAGAGAGTTCTATGGAGCAAGCAAATATGATTGGTGGTTTTCCAAGTCAACCAAGGCAAAGATATAATCCATTTTCCAATATTTATAATGAAGGATGGAAGGATCATCCTAATTTGAGATACGGGAACCAACAACAACAACCTATTCCATTTCAAATGCCAAACCAACCACTCGATTTTCACTAATTGAATGTGCAACCACCTTTTCAATCTCCACAATAATTGGGCGCATCCTTGGAGGATCTCGTGAAAGCACTTGCTACTAATACTATACAATTTCAACAAACAACACAAATCCATCTCCAACATATTGAGAATCAAGTAGGGCAAATAGCTACTAGCTTAAGCTGATTGGAAACACAAGAATCAAGCAAGTTACCTTCCCAACCCGTGGTGAATCCTAAGGAAAATGCAAGTGCTATAACTCTTAGAATCGGGAAACAATTGGAGTCTCCTAGCTTGCCAACAAAAGAAGTATCCAAAGAGGTTGAGAAAAGCGAGTCAAGCAATATCATCCCTTCCTTAAATGATTCTCACTCTCCTACTCATCTACCACCCATAGTCAAGGAGAATCCAAAGTCAGTAATCACTCATAAACTTCTCTCTCATAATTATATAACACCTCCATATTTTTCTAGTAGGTTAGCAAAATCTAAGAAAGAGGAGCAAGAAAAGGAGATCCTTGAAACTTTTCGAACAGTGGAGGTAAACATCCCTCTTCTTGATGCCATTAAGCAAGTACCTCGCTATGCCAAATTTTTCAAGGAGTTATACACCAATAAAAAAAAGTTGAGAGGGGATGAAAAAGTAAGTGTGGGAAAGAATATTTCAGCAGTTCTTCAAAGAAAACTCCCTCCAAAGTGCAAGGATCCGGACACTTTCACCATCCCTTATACCATTGGTAATACCAGGTTTGAAAAGTGCATGTTAGATTTAGGTGCATCAATTAATGTCATGCCATATGTTATTTATGTTTTCTTAAATCTAGGCCCTTTAGAAAAAACTGGTGTTGTTATTCAATTAGCGGATAGATCAAATGCATACCCTAAAGGAGTTGTGGAGGATGTTTTGGTACAAGTGAATGAATTAGTTTTTCTTGCGGATATTTATATTCTTGAGATGAAAGATGATAGATCCTTATATCTTACACCCATTCTCTTAGGAGACCATTCCTAAAAACAGCTTGGACTAAAATTGATGTTCATGATGGCACATTGTCTATGGAATTTAATGGTGAGATAATTAGATTTAAAATTTTTGAAGCTATGAAGTATCCTAGTGATGTGCATTTTATTTTTGCAGTTGATATTATTGATTCTATAACCCAACAAATGTTTGAATTGACTAGCAATGATGGATTGAATATTGCATTGAGGAACAATCTTTACATGGAGGACTTGAAAGAGATAAAGTTAGATATGCAACTATTGGAAAATGTGGAGAAAGCAGTAGAAGGATTGGACTTATTTTCAAAAAATACAAAGTATGATATCTCTTACATTGCTTTGCCATTGACTAATGAGAAACTTTTACCTTCTGTGGTGCAGACACCTACATTGGAGCTCAAACCACTCTCGGAGCATCTCAAATATATGTATTTAGGAAAGAAAGAAACACTTCTAGTTATTATTGCTAAAGATCTCACCGATACACAAGAGGCTAAACTTATTAGGGTGCTCCGTGAGTACAAGACGGCTATTGGATGGACCATTACCGATATTAGAGGAATTAGCCCGTCTATGTGTATGCACCAAATTTTACTAGAAGAAAGATCCAA
Source organism: Paulownia fortunei (assembly GCA_019321725.1). Classification (NCBI taxonomy): domain Eukaryota; kingdom Viridiplantae; phylum Streptophyta; class Magnoliopsida; order Lamiales; family Paulowniaceae; genus Paulownia; species Paulownia fortunei. The sequence goes on from CM033117.1 coordinate 14,135,791, forward strand.
ACCCATGAGGGAGGCCCAAAGGCGATTGAACACGCCCATGATGGAAGTTGTGAAGAAAGAGATATTAAAGCTTCTTGATGTTGGGGTCATCTACCCCATTTCGAATAGCAAGTGGGTAAGCCCAGTCCAAGTGGTTCCTAAGAAGTCCGGCATCATTGTAGTATAAAATGATTATCAAGAGTTAGTACCTCAAAGAGTTCAAACCGGATGGTGAGTTTGCATTGATTATAGGAAGCTTAACTCTTCTACTCGTAAAAATTATTTTCCTTTACCTTTTATTGATCAAATGCTTGAACGATTATCCAGTCATACTCATTATTGCTTTCTTGATGGCTACTCAAGGTATAATCAAATCGTCATTGCTCCAGGATCAAGAGAATACTACCTTTACTTGCCCATTCGGTACATTTGCCTACTGGCACATGCCATTCGGACTTTGCAATGCACTAGCCACATTTCAAATGTGTATGGTGAGCATTTTCTCTGAGTACATTAATAACATCATAGAGGTATTCATGGATGACTTTAGTATTTATGGTGATTCATTTGATAAATGCCTAGATAACATTATACTTGTACTTCAAAGATGCATTGAAACTAATCTTGTACTCAATTGGGAGAAATGTTATTTTATGGTTGATCAAGGGATAGTGTTGGGGCATGTAATTTCTGCTAGAGGGATTGAGTTTGATAAATCTAAGATTGATCTTGTGCGTTCCTTACCCCCACTCTCAAGTGTTAGGGAGATTCGTTCTTTTCTTGGTCATGCAGGTTTTTATCGCAGGTTTATTAAAGATTTTTCCAAAATAGCACTTTACTTGTGTAGATTGCTTCAAAAAGATATGACTTTTGAGTTTGATGACAATTGCATGACAGCTTTTAACAAGCTCAAAGAACTTCTCACCTCAATACCTATCATCCAACCACCAAATTGGGAACTTTCTTTTGAACTTATGTGCGATGCAAGTGACTACGCAGTTGGTTCCGTATTGGGACAACGAGTAGGGCGAACTCATCATGCTATTTACTATGCATCATGTACTTTAAATGATGCCCAACTCAACTATTCTACCACTGAAAGGGAACTTTTGACGGTTCTTTTTGCTTTAGAAAAATTTCATTCATATTTGATTGGTGCAAAAGTAATTATTTATTCTGATCATGCAGCCCTTAGGTACTTGCTCACCAAGAAGGATGCCAAACCATGACTCATTCGATGGATCATTCTTATGCAAGAGTTTGACTTGGAAATCAAGGACAAAAAAGGGTCTGAGAACTTGGTTGTGAACCATCTTAGTAGGTTAGTACATGAGGAAGATACATTACCATTAAACGAATATTTTTTGGATGAGCAACTTCTAGCAATGAGTGTGACAGCCACTTGGTATGCCGACATTGTTAATTTTTTAGTCACTAGAAAATTGCCGAATGAATTGACTAAGGCACAAAAAGATAAGATCAAGAGTGATGCTAAATACTATATTTGGGATGATCCATACCTTTGGAAGCATTATTCCGATCAAGTGATAAGGAGGTGTGTGCATGAAAGTGATTTTATTTCCATTCTAAAATTTTGTCATTCCCTTGCATGTGGTGGACATTTTGGACTAAAACAGACTGCCCTTAAGGTGCTTGAAAGTGGTTTCTATTGGCCCTCATTATTCAAGGATGCCTATCGCCATTACAAGTCTTGTGATCGATGTTAAAGGATAGGTAACTTGGGACCTAGGAATCAAATGCCACAAACTCCTATACTTATTCTTGAAATTTTTATGTTTGGGGCATTGATTTCATGGGCCCATTTTCTCCTTCTTTTGGTAATCTTTACATTATCCTTATTATTGATTATGTCTCAAAGTGGGTGGAAGCCAAAGCCACTCGGACTAATGATTAAAAAACTATTGTACATTTTGTCAAGTCTCATATTTTTGCAAGGTTTGGCATGCCCCGGGCCATGATTAGCGATAGAGGCACCCACTTTTGCAATTGATCAGTGGAAGCTCTTTTCAAGAAGTATAACATCACACATTGAGTTTCCACATCATACCATCCACAAACAAGTGGGCAAGTAGAGGTGTCCAATAGGGAGATCAAGTCTATCCTTGAAAAAATGGTTAAAATGAATAGAAAATATTGGAGCATTCACCTTGATGATGCCTTATGGGCATATCGAACAACTTACAAAACTCCCATTGGCATGTCCCCTATCGGTTAGTTTATGGAAAACCTTGTCACCTTCCGGTGGAGCTAGAGCATAAATCATGGTGGGCAGTGAAATAATGCAACATGGAGATGGATGCAGCAGGAGAACAAAAGAAGTTACAACTCCAAGAGTTTGAGGAGATTCGTAATGATGCCTATGAAAATTCCCGGATCTATAAAGAGAAGACTAAGGCATTTCATGATAGGATGATTTCTAGAAAAGACTTTGTTATTGGTCAAAAAGTTCTTCTATTTAATTCATGTCTTAAGTTATTTTTGGGTAAATTGCGCTCTCGTTAGGTTGGTCCTTTTATTGTTTCTAATATCTTTCCTCATGGTGCAGTTGAAATACGAAGTTTGAAGACAGACAAGATATTCAAAGTTAATGGTCATAGGTTGAAACCTTACTATGAGGATTTTCAATCAGAGAATGTAGATGAGACCCTCATTTATGAGCCAACTTATGTTGATGAGTAAAAAAAAAAAAAAGACGTTGTCGGACTGAGGATGTTAAACCAAGCGCTTATTGGGAGGCAACTCAATGGATGGAAAATAAGATATTGAGAGCTTACAATCAATATTTGATCTTTCTAACTCTCACTCTATTTTCTTTCTATCTATTTTATTTTATATAGTTCTTTTATTTTACTTTGTTTGTAAATAATTCAACCCTATTGCATTTAATTCTTTATTTTAGTAGCTTAGGCTTACATTGAGGACAATGTAATAATTAAGTGTGGGGGGAAGGATTTAGACTTACATTTTTTTTATTTTTAATTTTTGAGTCCTAGGTCTTCTTCCAATTTCTATGATCAGAATTGAGCATGAATGACATGGTTTGTTTGACGATAAGTGTTGTTTTTAGACCTTGATGTTATTCTTTGGTTGATTTATTTTTTCTGATGATCATACTCAACTTTTTTTGCACAAATAACTATGTTCTTTGGTATGAAAACAAGCATGTCAAAATAGGTAGTTTTTATACCCTCGCTTTAATTATCACTTAGGTTTCGACATGTGGAAGTTGAATATTAGAACTCTTTCGGAGGTCTATCGAGGTGAATGATTGATTGAGCATCACTTGAAAAACGATTATGGCACTAGGCTTTCTAGCACCATGGCCAAATCAACTTGTTCTCCTTATGATGTTCCAAGAAGAACATCCCCTATAGTGAGTCATTTTGAACATTTTATTGAATAAGCTATTTCATTGGTAACTATATCTTCTTACCTAACCTAAATATAATATTATCATACCCTTGTTTTAAAAATGAATTGGAACTTGAGAGACACTTCAATGACAAGGTGAGCTTGCAAAAGAAATTTAGGTTAAATTAAAAGATAAGTGTGGGGGACCTCAAAGAAAGAAGGCAAGAATGGAAAAATATTGAAAAACATATATATACAAAAAACAAAGAAGGAAGAAAGTTGAAAAAAAAAAAAAATCTTATTATAAGTTGCAACTAAAATGGGATATTGCAAAGTTGGTAAGAATAATAAAGGATGGTTCAACACAATGATATTAGGCCCCAATGTTGAAACTTTTGAATTATGAGAATCATTCCTTGATGAAATTTATGTCTCTCATTCCATGAAGTTTTTAGAAGTTTTGTTGCATCCTATTCATTTTTTTCTATGCCATACATGGCCCATTACAACTATTGTTTAAGACCTTTTAATTTCATGTGGTGCCTTCGATGTAGTGGAGATATGTGCTAAATTAAGAGCCTATGATGTTCGACTCTTTCATTAGAAACTGGGTGATAGCTTTTGTGAGGTTCTTTGAGAATTCACTTATTTGAATCATGTATGGTTTCATCACTATTGACAATGGCTATTCACACACACACACTTGAGTATGATTGTTATGAAAATTTATTGACTTTTGAATAACTAAGGGTTAAATTCAACACTCGTTTGATTCTATTATCATATTATTACTTCGTTGCTTCCTGAGAATTAATCGTTGGAAGTTAGAGATCATAGGTGTTTATGGGTATCACCACTTGAAGCCCTCACAAGACTACAACTCGTCCTCTATGGTCCACTTAGGGGTTTAAAAGCTTGTTGCATGTGCTAAATGCAATCTTGATTTCCTACTAAAGTTGATTAGCTTAGTTTGTGTTTATGTCTTATTTATTTTAGGTTTGCTCGAGGATGAGCAAAGGTTAAGTATGGGGAATTTGATAAGTGCATATTTTTATATTTATTTGTATCAATTTTTCTATGTCTTCTTTGCTTTGTTCTTGTTAATAATAGGTTTTTATTAATGTTTTGTGTATGATAAGAGTTTGAGAATGAAAAGACCGAAAATGAGCCAAAACGAAGTTGAAAGAAGCATTCTTGGACCAAATTGATACGATTCCACTATGGCAGTGTTTGTATTTTGGGCATAAATATCTGATCCAAAGCTCTATTAACCTTGATTTTTGGCTTATTCGAAAGATAAGAGATGTATCTACAACTTTTATGTTGGCAACTTGTCCCAATTCAATCGATTTTAAAGAGTAAAATTTAGTTAAATAGTCAAATATGTATTGAAACTTCCAGATAGAGAAAATGGTGCCTAAGCGCCAAAACAGGATGCCTAGGTGTCGGAAATAGAGAAAATGGTGCCTAAGCACTAAAACATGTGACAAAAGTGATGTTTTTGTTTGGAGTAGTGACAAATGGAGATCCTTTACACCTTTTGGCACATGTTTGTGATATGTATACACTAGATACATATATCAAATCATACACATTACATACTTTACAACACATATTTCTCACTTTACACAAAATACACAACACAGCTTACACAACTTACACCAAATCACATCACCATCTCACATTTTATAAAAAGGCACTATCATCTCAACACAAATATCAATTTTTCATATTCACTCACTCTCTACATTCATTCACATTTTGAAAGCACTCTTAGGGTTTTTGGAGTTTCAAGGAAGAAAAAGTGGAAGAGGCTTAAAGGAGGAGACATCCATAATCTACCATCAACCTCAACTATCTTTTTCAACCAATAAGTTTCTTTGATTCCCAATGTTGCTAATTTTTATTCGCTTGTCATTTTTTATCATGTTAGGCTAAACTTCTTTATTGGTTGAGGTTGATTTCAAAGCCTTAGACATAAGTTTTTGTAATTGAATGTTTGATATTATTGATCAATTTTTCAATTGAGGTTATTTATGTTTTTCTATACTTAATGTCTTATAGGTATTTTTTTGCTTTGTTTGGGTGCACAACCAAATCGAGTTTGAGAATTCCCTACAACTAGATTAGAGATTTTAGATCCATAATTATCTTGAATTTCTAATCATGTGTAGTAAATTGTGATTAATGATTATGGGATATTTTTGTTAATTGCAATGGAAAATATAACCTAAGTTAAATGACCCGAACTTGTGTGGTTGTTGCTTAAATCAACCTATCTTTCTTATTTTAATGCATCCATTGGATTAAATCTAGAGAACTTGTTCTAGGTTGTTTGGTGGGTAGAGAATTAGATAGAGAGCTTGTTCTATCTAACAAGAAACTAAGGAAAGATTGAGGTAATAGAGCTTATTATTACCTATGGTTGATAATTTCATTGGCAAATTATTTATAATATTGATATAAAATTAGAACTCACTGTCTAGTGGTGACGAATGAAATCTCAACCTACTTTAATCGATTGTTGATTGTTGTTTTGATTTTGATTGATTTATATTTTAATTAATTTTAATTTCTGTGACTTAGTTAATCAACTCAATCCTCTCCCAAACGTTTGTTGTTTATTTCTAGAGTTTGCTTATTGAAGTCTTAGTTTTAGGTTAGTAATTTTGAAGTTAAAATTTTTAGTTAGTTGATTTAATAGTAAATCAATTAGCCTTGATTCTCATGGGATCGACTCTTACTTGCACTATACTCATTAAAAAATTAAGGTTTAAATTTAGTAGGCCTACAACAACCAATCAGGTGTCCCTAAAAAATAAACTCCTTTGTTCTTAGAAACTACAGAAATTGTATCCTTTAGATTCATTTAGATACCCTACAGATTTGCATAAGCTGGATTCACATCCATCCTATCTCCCACTAACTGCTTTAAAGAAGTAGGTCCCTTTATACCCATAGGTACATATGCGAGAGGTCTTTTACCACATCATATCTCATATGATGTTTTGAGCACCAATTTAGATGATATCCTTACTTGATAAGAATATCATCAATTCTAGGGTGAATTTCCAGAATGAAGGAGGAAATAAGTGAAACTCAACTTGGATTCACTTAAAGTGAGAATCTAATTCTCCGTTTTGATAATCAAGAACTTACCACCTTTGTATTCTCTTCGTCGATCACATCGATGGATTTAATACTCTAGCCGATTTAATTCTCTACTTCATGTCTAAATTCTTTAAACCCTTCAAATGATCTTAGAATAATGAAGTAAGAATAGTTTCCTTGTACACTAACACTTAGTGGACTGCTTACGTCCCTTTGAATCACATCCAAAGGCGTGGTTTGCTCCATTTGTCCCACAAATGGTGATTTGGTCATGTTTTCCTAGAGATAAGATTTACAAATTGACACCTCATGCAAGTCCAAAAGGTCAAGCAAATGTACCATCTTTTGAACTCTTTTTTTAGAGATATGACCTAATCTAGCTTACCACAAGTATATATGCACTATTTTTATTATCTAATTCTTAGATTACTTTGTTGATTATGTAGCATGGAATGTTGGGATTGTATAGTTCATTTGTCAATGTAGCAAAGACAATTAACTAATCCTATCCTAATTCCATCCAGAGTTAAGTGGATCATTCATATAGCTAATATAGCAACGCTTACTTTATTCTCAAGCTTAAGGATCGTCCTTTATCTTAGTCTCCATTTTTCTTGTCATCCACTGCAACCCCTTGCAAAGATGGGATCATATCCGATATCTAATACCCAAAAAAAAAATTACCAACCTTAATGGTTGATATCAACAAAGTATAAACTTGAATTAGAACCCCTTCTAATTCAATAGAGCAAGTCAATACTTGTGTTTTCTCTTTCTTTGCCCTAAATATCCACAATAGTGACAAACATCTATATTGAGCTGGTAAGTTTATTTGTTTGTCTAGATTATCCTATGTGGAATTACTAGCGATAACCATGCGAGGCAGAAATTTAAGCATTTATTCAACTAATATCCATTTATGATATGGTCTTTAATCATAAATATTTTCTACTATTTTATTCAAATCCCATCACCCTCTAAATGAAAATTAGGGAAATCTAAATTTTTAGTGGGCTTGAGGTCCAACTAGTCTTGTCATACACCCCAATTTTATGAACCCATGCAACAAAACTAAAAGGTAGCTAACAACATTAGCAATTGCATCCCCATGCAACCCGCAAGCTATTTTGTCTCACCACTTTCCATACACCCCAATTTTATCAGCCCTTATAGTATTGAGTGTCAAGAATTACCCATCAAACATCAATGTAGATGGAGCATCTAAAGGTCCCATGACTCATGACCAACGATAAAGTCGAGTCCACCCCATGGGCATCTCAATGCTTAGTAGTGGTCTCAACTTGCCAACACTTAGCACATCCCATGATTTATGGCCAACGGACTAAATATGGTATAACATATCAGCATGCCACTACTTTTGATGGAAGGCATGGATAATTGGGTCTCACCCAATATTGCCTATTTATGTTTGATATCAAACTAATAAAGGTTCTCAACTTAAAATATTTTCAAGTGAGGGTCATACTGGATTTATTATACAAGGTCTCATCATTTTCTTTTCTTATTTATTTAATGTTTACTATCCTAATGATGACAAGCATACATCATAAGGACGCATTAAATAAACACAATATGTATCACATACATACTAAAATAAATTGATGATCATGAGCCTTTAATTCTATGCGTGTGAGGATTAGGTATTACATCCTCCCCTTCTTATTAAAATTTCATCCCCGAAATTTTACTTAGCTAACAAACTCTAGATACTTAATTATCATTTTATGCTTCCTTTCCCAAATAGCTTCTTCTGTTGATTGACTTCTACTTTGTAGTTTAACTAATGAGATATTCTCATTTTGAAGTTGCTTTACATCCCTTGATCTACTCAAGCCAAAGTGGATCTAGGTCAATATAAGGGTGATAATTAAAATGCAAATAGACCTATCTATTATATAAATATATCTCATACATTCATGGGCCCTGTTTCCTTACTTTTTCTCAATCTTTATTCAATCTTCTTGTAATGTCCACCAAATTACAAAAAGATTAACCTCATCGCCTAATTCTACTCTCATTACATTAGCTAAAACTACAAGAAACCTTAGAACAATTCCAAGGGGAGATACATAGGAGGGAGATAGAAGCACATCGAGAATAAAACAGAGAAAGGTAAGACTCGCAGGTCTCATTTTAATTAAAATCCAAAAATAACCAATTATACATAAAATTAAACCAATCACATTGGCCTAGACTCCATGATCATCAAACTAGCATGCTTAACATGAATCATTATATGATAATGAAAACATATAAATTTACCGATTATGTTATGTGCAATTTCTTTCAAATTTGGGATTTTTATGAAAAATAATTTTTCAAAAATTAAGATTAACATTTAATTTTAAAATGAAAAATCATAAACTTCATGTAACAATTACGTAACGAGGCAGGATGGGACAACAACTCAAGAAGGCTGCTGCACGTCAAGTGGCTGGGCAGACCACCCGTCGGGTGGTTGGGCACCCGCCCTGGGTGCCTGGCAGCCTACCAGACATCACGCATCGGGTGGTCAACAGTCCAATTTATTTTTTTAAATGTCCAACAATTCAAGATTTTCACAAAATCTTGATTTCATAGTTTCTTGATCTCATAAAAAAATATTAAAAATGTGATAAAAATTATTTTTCTTGATCAAGAAATCAACTTATTTGATTTTTTTTATTTCTTGCCACGTTTCAAGAAATTCAAAATTTCACAAATCTTGAAAATTTTGAATCAAGAAATTCAAGATTTCACAAATCTTGAAATTATTGAATCAAGAAATCCAATTTCTTAACTCGTCTCAGTTCTTAAAATATTTTAACATTTAAAACGATTAATAATATCAATCTCAAATAAAGAAATTAATTGATTCAAAACCAATCACACATATAAATATTTAATCTATTACATATATTAAATAAGCATAATCAAAAAGTATCAGAAATGCACGAACCTTAGTTTTGATACCAATATTAGGTTCGCACGATTTCAAAAAATATATACGCAATGGAATTTAAAATTAGATTAAAAGGGAAAGGAGGGACGAATTTTTGAAAATGAAGAAAACTATTTTTCTACACAAAAATCTGCAATAAAATCCTCCCCCCCCCCCCCCCCCCCTCAACAAAAAAAAAACATCTAAGAAGATTGCTAATAAAGGCTATCACATGTCCTTTCCAAATATGATTTTTCTTCTTTTCTTATTTTCAACTCTTTTAATAAGTTTTCTTATCCCATAAGAACTTTCTTTTTTCCTTATTACCTCTTAGAAATTGAATTTTCAATTCAATTTCATCTAGGAATTGGATTCCCAATTCAATTTCCTAATGGGCTTCCTACAAGCCCACACCTAATGGGTGTAGGCCTAAGTAATCAATTATGCCCTACTCTAATTGATCCAATTAATTAACTTAATTCATTTAATTAATTAGATCATTCTTAATTAATTGATCCAATTATTTAATTAAATATTCCAATTGGGCTTCCTAATCCAATTAGGTCCAATCAATTAATTCAATTAATTAATTGAATTAATTCCACACTTGAATTAATTTAAGCCCCGTTAATTAATCACATTAATTAATTTAATCCAACACTTGGATTACTTTCTAAGCTAGAATGGACTTATCTAAATTTTGTGTGTGACCCTTTATGTTCACTTTAAGCTAGTCGTGGGTTCACAACTCTTGTGAGTTAGTTGAACAATTAATTATTCTAAATTAATTCAATTAATTAATTCTCTTGAAATTAACTCATTAATTCTAAGAACTCATAAGACATAGTAAGCACCTAGGAATGCATCATGGCTCCTAGACTAAGGTGAATGTGCGAACCTATTCCAATTACGAATATCATGTAAGTATGATCCTCCCGTCATCTAATTTCCCAATTAAGCCTAGGGCATGGATGTTAAGTTGAAAGCCCATTAGCTCAATAACAATGTTTCCATTCCTAGTAACTTGACTCAATGATGAATAATTAGAAAACCCCACGTCTAATTTTTATCCAACTTTGGCTAAGAATTTCAGAGTCAAGTACAATGGAATACTTAAGAGCTTTATCTATTCATTTAGATAGGTGACGGATCCTTTGTTGACCACTAATTATCTCCATACATAAAGATATTACACCCTATATAAACCACCTAGCTTTCGGGCTGAATTGCAGCCACAACTACCAGCTACCAAGGTATCGTTGGAAGACGCTCTTGCCCAATTAACTATGAACACAACCCAGTTCATGGCAAGAACGGATGTCACCTTGTGGCAAGAGGCATCTATTTAGAACCAAGCAATATCTATCTGGAACATGGAGGTTTGAATGGGGAAAATAGTGAATATTCTCAATACAAAATACTAGGGTTCTTTGCCAAGCAACATAGTGGCAAACCCAAAAGAGCACGTGAATACTATTATACTTTGCTGCAGCAAGAAAATAAAAGAACTGAAAAGAATAGTGGATGATCAATAAAGCCAACAAAGAAGGAGCTACTTAATACATCTGAAGACACTCAAACCAAGGATGCTAAAAAGCCAAAATTAAAGCTATTTCCAAACAATCCTTTAGCATGTATTCCGCTAATTTCATGCCCTCAATGGTTCTAAAAACAAAAATTAGATAAATAATTTCTAAATTTCTTGATGTTTTTAAGAAATTACATAATATTCTTTTTGTAGACATCTTAAAACACATGCCCAGTTTTATGAAGTTTGTGAAGGAAATCCTCTACAATAAAAAGAAGTTGGAGGAGTATGATATCGTTACACTTATTGAAGAGTGCAGTGCCATTTTATAAAAAAAACTGCCACCAAAGCTGAAAGATCCTGGGAGCTTTATTAACTAGTGCACCATTGGAAACTTATCCTCTGATAAAGGTCTTTGTGATCTCGGTACAGACATTAACTGCATGCCTCTATCAATGCATACGAAATTAGGTTGGGGGAAGCAAAACCAACAATAATTTCTTTCAAATTAGCAGACAGGTCATTAAAAATCCAAGGGGAATTATTGAGGATGACCTAGTAAAGATGGATAACTTCATATTCCTAGGGGATTGATTTGTTCTTAACAGGGAGCAAGATCAAGAAATTTTGATCATTCTTGGTCGACCATTGTTAGCAACTAGGGGAGCTCTAATTGATGTGTAGAAATGCCAACTTAACTTAAGAGTTTAAGATGAAGAAGTCTCATTTAATGTATTAAAGGCAATAAAGAACCAAATTGGAGTAGATAGTTGCTTACAAGTTGATACTATTGATAACAACATTGTTGAGTTGGTTTTGTACCTATAACCGGATGTTTTTAACTTAATAATTTATTTGTCTTCAAGCATTTTCTATTGCTTTTTTTGATGCTTTGTCTGAATTTTATAGGAAATAAAAAATAGTGAAGATGTCCAAGATATCTAAGAAAAAGCCTAACCAACATCTCCAAGACAATGGCGCCACAACTCCAATTTTAGGTTAGTTTTGTATTTGTGGCCTAACTTTATGGTCAGAAGGTCAATTGACCTAATATTTACTCCATTGGAAAGGATAAAGATAGAGATACAATTTTTATATTGAGATATAATTTCAGAAAAAAATATGGATTAAAAAGTTAGCAGTCGACTAAAACTTCTAGATGCAGTACATTATTACATTTTTGGTATAACATTCTCAAAAAAATTGATATTGAGCTAATTTAAGCACCTATAGAAAATATATAGGACTAAAACTCATATGAAGACACCAAAAGTCAGTTTGTCCAAAAAAGAGGTTGAAAACTGATTAGAAGATGTTAAATAGAGCAAAACACAACATATGACACCACTGTGACATTGTTTGGTATTGCAACTCCATTTTTTAGCGATGCAGCGCCATTTGGACAGAGAGTTGGGTGTCAATTGTAGAAAAATTGCTAGAATTTATGATGATTTGGTGCTACATTGCCCATTCATCACACCGCTGTGCCACCTGACGCGAATTATACGTGGATTAGGTTTTTTGTTATTGTTTTTTATGGAAGATATAAAAGGAAGACCGATCACACATTCTTGGGACTTTTGGTACTTTGAAAACACAAGAAAAAGGTTGGAGAATAAGGAAAAACACTTTAATACATCAATTGCAAACATCTTACACTTGGATATAGAGACAATTTTTCATTTTTGTTTATTGATTGTTTTTTTTATTTTTTTTTTCTTTTTTCAACCATTAACACAAACTTGTCTATGAGTTTTTCCATTCTAGTTATAAACTAATATCTCTTTTTAGGAGATGATGTAACTGATATTTGAATCAACGTTTTGATATTCAATTTATGGTATTTGAGTTATCTCAATTTATTTATATTATCTTGGTTGATTGTTTTCTTGATTAATTGATCATTAATCATGAATGTTGGTGTATGAAATTCATTACTCAGGATAGAGAATTTTATACATGACTTGGGGACAACACAAATTACGAATTCATATAGTTGGAGAGGCGTAGAACCTTTGAAGTCATTGACAAGAATCATAGCACTTGATAGAATATAATTCTTGATTTTTATAAGAATGTCGAAATTAGATATTAAGTTCACGATCACACAATTGGGAAAGAGAGTTGATTAATTTGGGATTATTGACTTATAATTTGATTATTTTGAATTCAATGAATTGAATTGATGAAACATAATGAATAACTAGCTGAAATCATACCTCTAGAGTTTAGACGTATTAAGTATTTGATAAATTGCCAAAGTAAAAGTTTACATTTGAAATTTTAGGATTTTTGGTTTATTAATTAGTAACACTCTTTACTTGAAGTTTTTGAATAAAATTAGGATTATTTCAACTATAATTTTCAGTGTTAATTTGAATTCAATCCCTATGGATACGACAACTACTCATAACTCTATACTAAAATTTGACACCGGACACTTACGGTAGGAAATCAACGAATAAGTTTTCAGCGTTGTTGTAGGGGATTGTGTAATATTATTTGCATTAGTATTGTTATTGATAGAATCTATTGCCCAATTTTTATAAAAAAATCCTTAGTGAGCGTTGTTGCAGGGGATTGTATAATATTATTTGCATTAGTATTGTTATTGATAGAATCTATTGCCCAATTTTTATAAAAAAATCCTTAGTGTTGTGTGATGTGTTATACATCTAGTTGAAACATGCAGAAATGTAAATTAACTCAAGAATTTTTAAATGCTTCAAATGTAAATATCCTACTGCATGAGGCCACGTTCAGAGAAAGAAACAATCCACTAATAGAATACAATATATAGAAAATCAAATCAATTTAAAGACTTCCTTTACAATTGAAGACCATTTTTGTCCATTAATTAATTATTTTCATGAGCTCCTCTTGACTTTAATCAGCACTACTGAACTTCATCAAACTCTAAACTCTCCGGATGACCTTTCACCTTTTTCTTCTGAAAATTGTTTATTTCGTGGCACTATATAGTTCATCCACTCAGTTTATTTAACATTGAGACTTGGTATATATGCAACAAGTTTGTTCCAATCTAAATTCACTTGAGATCGTGTTTTAATTGCTGCATATCCGAAAATTATTGATTTTCTTGATTTGTTGCCTTATCCATAAGATCTTGCAAATCTTGCTCTTCTTATCAAGATAAATCAAGAATAATTTCAGCACATTTAACACACATGTGATTTTATAGAATACTTAAAATAAGTATTTCAAAAATTCATAAATTATGAAAACATGCACATATTAATTATAATAAATTAAAATAATTAATTAGTCAAATTCTGTTCCGATTGTGTTGCAACACCTGTCTATTGTGCAAAATGTCAACTTTCTAACATTAACAATTATTAAGTAATCTACTTCCATAAGTAAGATATAAAAATATTATAGTGAAATTAAAGAAATTAAAATTACAATATATTGGAGGGAGAACAATAATTTTAAAACTAAGTTATAATTGTGCCTGGTTTTTATAATTCACGCAAAGTTATCATCGTGGTGTTGTCGATACCGTTATAATTTTTCTTTGGGAGCAATAATTATTTTAAATTCTTTATCATGAGCTGAAGGCAAGAAAGAAAGAACTCACAGTCCCAAACATCTCAGCCTGTATTTACTCAGTTCAATCGCTCCTATTCCTGATTCTTCCTTGTCCTGCTTGGCCAATATGATTAAGAAGACAAAATAGAGTGAAAGTATATGATTTATAAGTTGAAAAGTTTGGTTTCTTCCATGAAAACAAATTTCCAACTTTTTCTATTTTTGGCAACTAATGAGTCTACTAGGACTGGTATTGGTATTAATACTCATCAATGTATAATTTTTTACCAAAAAAATAAAAAACCAATGGGAATAAAAGGAGATAAAAGTTTGGGATCTTTTATTGTAAATTCTATTGAATTCTCTATTGTATCGCAATAATTGATGCTGTGTGTACCTTTTTTTTACACTAATCAATGCAACGCAATGCAATAGGATTTTAACACAGTCTGAGAGCCTAAAATTCTGTAGCAGGCCATGATTCCTAAATCATCCATCTCTTATCATGTATTATAAAGTGATTAATTGTCGTTGGCTCCACATAGGTTAATCACTCAACTACAATATTAACATTATGGGATCCTTCCACACAAGGAGTTCTTGTCATTTCCAGGCTTGTTTGTTTTGTTATCTGTGCATCACGACTCTTGAATTTTGACAAGGAGGCAAGTTCATGGACAGAATCTGTAATCTTCACAGTGCAAGAGACTATTTCGATAAGTAGTGAAGCAACTGTAACTGTGGGAATTATGTCGAGAAGATCTGTGTCGGGCCACAGGCCAGTTTTGAGCAAGGATTTGAGCATCTTGGCAGAAGTTTTTGCATTCACAATATGAAGATCAGCAGACAATGAACTAGTCATTGTCTTGATCCCCAATGCTAGTTCTTTCAAAGCATAACTGCATTCTGAGCTCATCTTTGTGCATGATTCTTGGATCTTCCTTCGAACTTCAAATGGTGTCTGCAAATTAAGATAACACAAACTTCTCTGTTATCTTGAATTAAATCAATGAATTGAAGAGAACGATTAAACCATGATGTTTAGAGGGCTAGTTTTACCTGCACATCTGAGTTGAGATAGTCATTCAATGCATCAATCTTGTATGCACATTCTCTTGTGAGGGATCCAATCTTAAGGTATTGGTCCCAAGGCTGCCGGTACCTAAATTTCCCATGCCTTGGCTCCCATTTTGCAAAATTTACCTGCAAAAGACAGAAATTCAATCAAGTTGAAGACATGGGGTTGAAATAATCATAATCTTAAACGTATTTTTGAGCTTCGATGACTCACCACCGAGTTTTCACTGCCTTTGGAGTTAAGAACAGTTCTGTATTCATCCAGTGATGCTTGGTTCTCTGGTTTCTTATCATTCGGAACCTGGAAGTATACGCCTCCAAAACCTGTTAAATTCATTCACATCAGACTTATAATTCATACTTCCATCAAAATAATGTAAAATAGATCAAGATTTCATCCCATACTGCCCAAGAGAAATGTCATCGATATATGTTGCAAAATTTACCTTCCAAGAAAATCCCAAGCTTTTCAATGTTAGAGGCAGTGAGTTTGTGAAGATCTTCACCAGCCCAGTTTGGGCATATGAATATGCAAATGAAAATTGTAGCAAAGCCACCTATGAGGATTGTTGACAGTCTTCTATATGCCATTTTTAAAACCTCATCGTCGCGAGAGCCCGATACCGTTATCAGACAGAATGTCAGGATGAATATAAGAAGACCATAGTCATATCTAGCCTTCAGCTTAGGAAAAAATCGAATAAATGTCACCACAGTAGCTGCAAGACAAGAAGTCCAAGGATTAATTACATGATACTACTGCATTTCTAATAATACTCAAATGGTTTAGATTTGTACAATGATTTTTTTACCTATCAAGAAAACAGACAGCCCGAGTATAACACATTCTATCTCTCCCCCTGTAAAACTTGCTAATCGATGTGCTGCAACCCCTAATGCGCCACCTAACAATGTTGCAATCCCTCTATTTACCCCTTTTCCAAGTGTTGCTCCTGAGAATTACACACAGAATTTGTCATGATTCAAATTCTTCCTCCCGAGTATATTCAAGAAAACAAGAACAAATTGTAAATAACTTTGCTACTTAGTGTAAAATAACACATCATCACATTAAAAGTCTTGAAGATTACAGTTAAAAAGAAGATGAACTTACCCACAGAAAATTCGAAAACTACAACGACAGTCATGACAGCCCACATTGCAGAAACACCAAAACCCTCGTACAAGAAATCAAAGTAGTTGAGTAAAGACACGACGGTTATGGCTAATCCCACTTTGAGTGAGTGAACGATTCTTCTTGGATCTTCCTCTCCAAGTTTCTTGGCATCCATTGCTGCACCAGTTACCACAGTCACAATCTTTTCCAGACAGCCCTTTAGCCAACCCCATAAACGCTTCAACCCTTTAACATCTTCTTGATTCTGTGATGCCATTTGTATTCAAATTTCTGCACTTTAAGAATCTGTTAGAATTCTTTTCTTCTGGATTCCTCTTGAGCTGAAAAGGTTTTTGTTTCTTGGCTGAGAAGTTATGTGAGACTATTGCAGACTTTCGAGTATTTATAAAGTGGGCTCCCTTAAGGTGAGAAGCGTGAGAAACAGAAATATCAATCGTACATCTGATGCTACGACGTAGTTTCATACTCAATAATGTGTTTGAGTGTGTGTTTATATGGATCTTTACAGCAGTAGTTTATTAGGAAAATAATTCTTTACACGGTTCACACGTCAAATCTTTAAGATTTCCTGACACAGTATAACTATTATATAAAATTCATATAATAAGTTTAGAGTTTCCCATACAACTGTAATAAAAAATATTAATAATAAGATATTAAATAACAATATGAAAGTCTTTATTAATGATAATAAAAATAATAATTAGTATGCCAATTTAAATACTAGTTGTAACAAATTTGTGAGAGCCATTATTATAAGGAAAAAAATTATTATCACTTAATGAATAGCTTTAATGCATAATTTTTATATTATTAAATAAATTTTTTCTCAATAATATTTTTTTGGTAATGTATTAGTAATATTTTGTGGGATTTCTTTGCTGCCTAAGTTAATTATAGATTGTGCTGTTGCATTTATGAATTGTCTTGAGAGTCACTCGCACAGAGTTAATGACTTGATTTGTGTATAATAAATTTGGATTTTATCAGTGGATTATTTATTGAGTTGTTAGTTTGACTCTTGCACAAGTAGCCTAAAACAATAATTTGGGAGGTACAAAAGATTGACACACCAAGGAATCAATGACTAAGACTTGAGTAGTTATTAAGTAAACAAAATGGAGAGAATCTTGGAATTGTTTAAACCATTTTCAAAGTTTAGTCCGATTATGGTACGGTATTATAAATGTTATAATAAATGTATATATATTTGGTGCATATATTTTATACTAAATATATATTTGATAAAAACAAAGAAATTTAATATAGTATTCGCTGCATCTAATGCATATAAATTGGGTCCAACATAAATTCATAGTTAAATATGGCCAAAATATGTCCTTACCAACTATGGGGACAAGAAATAAATCAATTGTTGTGTTGCATTTTCCAGCAAGTTGAAAGGGACTTGTAATGTTCAGCTCACTTAGAAGTTTGAGTTCATATTCAACTACGAATTTGATTGCGGGTTAGATCTTTTGGAGTAATAGAATTTTTATGTTTTTTTTTTTTATTTAAATCACACAATGATTGATATGGATAATTCATTTTTTTATATTTGATTGTATTAAATTTTTGAATTCTGACTAATATAATGAGAATTTCGATTATAGTTATCCCAACGAGTCCAACAAACTTGTCATCACAAGTTTATTGTCACGTTTCAAGATCTAGCTCTTATTATTTTAAGATCGCCGTTGACCCCAATGTATAATCCCAACGTATCAAGTACAAATCTGATTCATATCACACATTAACAAAGTATGAACAAGTTGAGTTGGTAATGTTGGTGAGTAGGCATCCCTCATTTTGAAATGCCTGTTCGAATAGCGGATTAATATTAAAATATAATTTATATAGTCTTATTAATGATAGGAAATAATGATTTAATTAATAGGATAAGGTTTAATTTAATTATAGAAAAAAATTAATTATCTTTTAAAATTACGAATATCTCTTAAAATTTGTCTTATTTTATAAAATAAAAATAAATGTCAACGATACATTTATAATTTATAAATTTAAATATTTTTTTATAAATAATCCAAATATTAAGAGTAGTTTTTTATAATTCACCCTAATTATTGTAATAACTTATTTACTTCTAGTCGCTTGACTTGAAATATATCATCTAAAATATTTCCTTCCCACCATAATGCTAAAAATCTAAGAGGAATTACACCTTGCCTTTGTGTCACCATCCCATATATTGCTCTTGCTACACATATATATATATATATATATGCAAGTCCAAATAAAACTGCCTTTATTTTAAAATCGACAAGGCTTTAATCAACTAGTAATTTTTTAAGCTCTCGTACCATTTCCTCTTCCGAATAATACTGAGTATGAACCAATTTAGCCTCGTTTTTCTTAGACGTGTAAGAAGAAGAAGAAGAAAGTATTAACAAAAAAATCTCAAGATAAAATAAAATAAAGAGAAAGGAATCCCACTAAAATTATTGAAATTATCAACTTCCAAGAAATCACGTTTTTCATACATATATTTACATACATATATATATATATATGCATAGTACATAAAGAAACGTGTGAACTGATATATATATATATATATTCATAATACTAGACGAAACATGTGAACTGCTATATATGCACAGCACCAGACGAACCGTGTGAACTGTTATAAAAGAATTAAAGGAGCATTAACGATGAGTCTTATCAAAGCGATAAAAAATCAGGTTTTAATACTCTGAAACGCAAGGTTTTGGGTTCAATCCTATTTGATGTGTGGTTATTGTCACACTGGGGGTGCGAGTATTCTTATTTTATAATTTGTTGTAATTAATTAGTTATGAATGATTGCGTTGAATTTATATTGTAATATAATTAATTAATTATTTGATTAAAACAAAATACAAAAAATAAAGAATAAATAATTATAGAGATAGAAATGACAATATATTCGAGTAAAATCGTGAACAATCATGAATTTGCTTCGCTCAAGGCAAAATTAGAATTTGGGTGGCTAAATAAATCTTGGGCTGATTAAATAAATCTTGTCTATTTAAACACAGGCAACAAGTTATTGGACCCGTGGACCCATTTCGCATAGGATTTTTCTCATTTCCTCTTATTTTCCTCCCTTTGTGTGCTGCCTTCACTTGTTTTTTGACCTTCACTACACATCCCAAAGAGCATGGCCTCCCACCCACCTACCACTATGGCACGAGCGGTTTCTTGACTCTTGTGGCCACGTCCTCCCATCGTGTCTAAGAGTCGATATTACCATGCTTGTCCCTGATCTTTTGCTTCTCTTTTCTTTATTTTTCATTGAAGCCCACTTGCCTCCAACAAAGGCCCATGCCAATGCCAACGCCAACCACTATGCAGATGTTTATATTGACCCTAACCCCTAGACTAGCATGTTGACGCCTAGCTCCGACCCAGTCAATTTCACATGTAAACTTAGCAGAAATACAAACTAGTGGGCTTAACTATTTGGGGTTGGGGTATAATTATCAAATGGACCGATCTCAATCAAATCGGCCTAGGCCCACATAGGCCTGCTTCCTAGGGGAGCTGTTTAATCCAAGGCCCAGATGTGAAGCAGTCCGGGCCGATTGAATACTTTTTTTAATAAACTCAATTTGATCCACTAGCCTAATTTCAGTGGGTTGATCCAAGCTTAGATGTCTACACGAGTTGGGTCTATGGACTACCTAAATGGGCTACTTTTTTTTTATTTATTAATTTTTAAAAATTTGATTATAATAAAGTAATATGTTTAATTCATATCTTAACATTGGATTTGAAAATTTTGATTTTGATTTTTTATTTTAAATTTTAGTTGAGTATACTTAGTACTATTTTACTTTATGTTGGTATACTTACTATTATTTTTATTTGATTATTGAGTTAAACTAAGTTTAAATTATTTTTATTTGATTATTGATTATCATACTAAACATTTTTTAGTTTAATATACTAAGTACTATAATATTTATTTTAGTAATACACTTACTTTCTAAATTTATACTTTATTTTGATGGATTTTTTTTAGTTTAGTATACTTAACACTATTTTATTTTAATTAGATATGCATATTACTATTTTTATTTCACTATTGAATTAAACTAAATTTAGATTTTTTTTATTTAACTATTAACTATCATACTAGACTTTTTTTAGTTTAGTATACTAAATACTATTATATTTTTTTAGTAATATACTTACTTTCTAACTTTATATTTTATTTTGATGATTTTTTTTTAGTTTAGTAAACTTAGGACTATTTGGTTTTAATTTGATATACCTATTGCTATTTTTATTTGATTATTAAGTTAAATTGAGTTTGAATTATTTTTATTTGACTATTGACTATCAGATTTTGTTTTAGTTTAGTATACTAAGTACTATTATTTTTTTTAATAATATATTTTCTTTCTAACTTTATATTTTATTTTGATGATTTCTTTTTTTAGTTTGATGTACTTAGGACTAATTTGTTAATTTGATATACCTATTACTATTTTTATTTGACTATTGAGTTAAACTAAGTTTAGATTATTTTTATTTAACTATTGACTTTCATATTAGATTTTTTTTAGTTTAATATACTAAATACTATTATATTTTGTAACTTTATATTATTTTAATGAATGTTTTTATTTTAATATACTTAGTACTATTTTTAGTCTAGTATACTTAATGCTATTTTACGAGACAACAAAATTTAAAAAAATACTTCAACTTTATTAACTTGAAACTATTTGATTATGTACATGATTGAATACAAAATTTGATGATAAATATTTATATCCTACTTTTAAATCACATAAAAAAAAAAAAGTGTTGTTCAATCCGGGATCATTTGCCAATCATATATAAAATTTGGCTTTGACTATATTGATATTCTGTATTCTCCATAGCGTGGATAATATTGGGTTTCAAAATCAAAATCTTGTCCTTCTCCAATAGTTGTTTAGCGATGGTAATTGTTGTTGTTTTAAATATTGTCTCGTCATCAGAGTCATTATCTATCAACATTTTTCATTTTCCTAAGTGCTCCAACTTAGATTTTCAATATTGTTGATCTAACCAATCATTCCATAAAATAAAAAATTTGATAGATTTTGAGTTTAAACATGATCTTTTATCTGTAATAGTCCTTATACCTGCATTAAAAGCATTTTCTAAAGCTATAGAAGACATCTAAGATGTTAGTAGATCACATGCGATACAAGAAAGAATTAAAAAAAAAATTGTTGGATTTCCACCATCCTAAAATATCAAAATTGTCACAATCATTTTCTAGTGGAAGTTGTAAATAATGTGTTAGTTCATATGTTGACCTAGTATTTACTGTACTTCTATTTTTCTTTATGACATCTACATAAAAAAATATAGATCCGCTAAATCTACATGATGATGCAGGTGTAGGGGAATAATCATATTGATGAGAAGTATAAATACATCTGTACTAACTTATTTAGCAAACTATTTTTTTTTCATTATTTATATATACTGAATCAAAAAGAAATTCATAATATTTTTCAACTAAATACAAACAAACTTCTAATTTACATATAGGATAAAAATACAAGCTAAAACACATACATAAGAAAGTTTTTTATAATATTTGGCCCATTTTATTTCTATATTTCCAATAATTTCATTACATTATCATCAAGTCTTTGATCATGAAATAATTTAATAATTGTAATCATATTGGGTAACATAATATTTGCAGTAGGACAATAACAACCAAACATAACTTTAGTCACTTCACCAAATATTTGTAAAAGATGAGCAATCACATAAATAATATCCCAATCAATTTCAGTAATGAACTATCTCCCATCCCCTCATGCAATTCTTCATTACATAAATGTGTAACTATTTTTGCTTATGGACGTGCTTTGGTTAATATTCTATATATAAAACTCCATCTAATGTCTACGGTAAGATATGAAAGTTCAAATTTCATATTTAATTTTTTTACTAATCGCCTATATCTTTGAGTTCTAGTTGATGCACTCATAATGTGTGAGAAAGTGGTTCTAATTTTGTTTATATAAGGCCTTATAGCAAGTAAACCACTTGAATACAAAGATACAAAATATGACAAATACATCTAATATAAAAAAAAAATCATCAAACATTGATTACAAGATAGCAACAAGATGTTCAACCGCTTTTGTGTTATTTGTTACACTATAAAAAACATAGATAAAATTTTATCTCCTATATTCCAATAATTCCAATAATCTATTATAACTTGATAAATATGAACATCGGTGTGTGTATGATTAAGTAATGCAAATTCAATTATTCTTTTTTCAAGAAAAAAGTTTTCATAAATCCAATGAGTAGTGATACAAAGACAATATAAGTTACCCCTACCATTCCACATATCGGAAGTGAAATTAATTTTTGAAGTTGAAGTAGAAAAAAGAGTTTATAATGCTACAATTTCTTTTCATATTTTTGTATCCACTTTATAACAATTATTACATTTGAATTGGGGTTGACAACATCTTATCATAAAAATTTTCAAATCTATAATTTTTTGCAAATCTAAAAGGAAGTGCAGCTCTAACAATTAATTTTGCAAGTTCGAATCTCATTTGCTCTTATTTATAAGTATAAATATTAATTGAACCACTTGAATCTTGATGTAAAATTTATTGTCTACTTCCACTAGGTGATTCTGCACCATCCCAACCTGGGTGAATTTTAGTTAAAATTCTTGTTAATGTGCCAATACCACTACCTTTTATTTTTTATTTTTTGTTTTTGCAAGTAATACAAGCAACCCGTTCTTGTTGATTATGTAATTTAAAAAAAATCATACTTTACTAGTTTTATTTATATATGGAGGTTTACCACTAAATAGTGTTGCTATATTATCATCGTCTAAATCAAGCAGGTGACTATCTAGTGGTGCAGTTTCTTTATCTATTGTTTCAAGAAAATGTAGGGATATTGTAGGGAATTCGGGAAGTAGTTGTCTTAGTCTATCTTGTTTTTCAAGACTAAAATTATTACAAAATATTTTCTTCTTGGATTCATATTAAAAAAAATAGGAGGATCATAAGAATAAGAAGATGTAGCAGGTGTACAGTGAGGGGAAGGGGAAGGGATAAAGGAAGAAGATTTTTGTGGGAAAACTCATTTTATTTTCAATTTACAAATAAAGCGCGTAACAAAATTTATAAATATTATAATTGTAATTGAACTACATAAATAGTAACAAATAATATAATAACAAAATGCAAATAATTAAAAAAATTAAAGAAAGATAATACCAAATAAATGCCGAAATCTTCAAGATGTATTGCTGAAAATTGGGAGCCTCTTGCAACTTCAATTTTCAAAATACAATTAAACATTGAATGTGTATAGAGAGCTTTTGATTGATATTTGAGAGAGAATTAGAAACAACATAAATTTTGACAGGGAAAAATGTATTCAAAAGGTTAGGTATTTATAAAAAAAAATTCAATCAATTTTTTAAAAAATAAAATAATTATTTATTGAATTAATGGTAATATTACCGTCAATCCAACATGAACCATCCAATACTAATGGCCAGATAAATCTAGTAGTCAAAAAGTTGAACTTTTTTAAAAAAAGAATTACCGGATACAAATGTAATAATACCGTTGCAAATTTTGCAACAATTAAACAAAGCTGGCAGTGGCAATTGACAGCTGCCATCCGCTGATCCAACTGCTTCTAGCTGGCTATATAAGATCAATAGCCAAAATCACTTAGGCGATTATGGCCGTTGATTTAAAAATTAAAAAATGTACAGAGCCTAGTGGTAGTGGGTCTTATGCCGCTCGGCTTTTTTCTCTAGGGCTAGCATTTTCCTTTCTTTGAGCTTCCATTTTTCCTTTTTTTTTTACATACATGTATATGTATTACATATGAAAAAAAAGCCCAGCCAAGTGAAGTGGGCCTAGGCTGGTTCCCGAATCAGTCTTGAGCCTTGACGGGTCGATTCGTGGGTTGGGCTGAATTTTAATACCTCGCTCAATAGGGTTCATATTATATGTCTAAAATCGACCTAGGTATCCCATACTATTCATGGTCCGGTCCTGAATTGATTCCAGGTATGCCAGATCTAGGTTAGGCATGTTCTAACTAGCCCATTTAACAACTTTAGGTTGGGGGAACAAGAGTTGCTTATGGTGGCTGAAAGAGGTCGAAGGACATGACATAGATGAAAAGATGGGAGGGGTAGGGTGGAGAAGAAACCTTAGGTGTTCGATCATATTTTGACTTTTATAAAATTAATTTTCTGGTTGGTTTTAGGATTTGTGTAAATTTGAAGTGCGAACTTGTGTTTGTTTCATCATTTTGGGGATGGTGGATGTAACGAGTCAGCAAGTCTAGCGAGTCAGATTAGTTGGGGTTCTAGTTTGGGACGAGACAAATTTGGGGTTAAATCAATGTAGGATAGAGTAAGTCTTAGATCTATTCTAATTTTATTAAGATGGATCTCAGATTTAACTAAACACATCCCATATATATGCCATCACTCTTTTCATTTCCCACAAATCCATAATAGGCCAAGAGGAGGCTTTTGGGTGATAAATTAAAAAAATAAAATCAAATGATAGACCCAATTGATTATACTTCTATCATTTGGTCAAGTTAAGAAGGTGCAATGCCCCCATGGTCCAACGTTCCGAAAATCTTTCAAAAGGATAAATTGAAAAAAAAAGATTTCTTTCAAGTAGAAACCCCATGAACATAGCTGTGCATACATACATATTAATTACATAGTTTTTGCAAATTAAACATACACATAACATAATGTTGACTAGTAAATAAAACATTTTATTGGTGCATAATTAAATGTTGTATTTTTTAAAAAATTGCGATAGATGACCAACTAAATCTTTATTAATTTTCACCTCAGCTCTCTTTAGACATTGAATCTATTTATGCGAATTGCAAAAACTCATCGCTTATATTATGGAATGTGGAAAAGAAGTGAACATTAGTTGATGATATATAATCCATTCACTTTTTTCTGGTAGCATTACGTTTGTTTTTTAATATGATATTTCTTTCAAAAATATTTTTTTAAGTTTAAATATAGAAATTTAGTATTAGAAAATATAACTAATAGGGAAAAAAGTAAATCCGAAGTATAGTCGTTTTTTGACTAAACTATCTAAACTATTTTTTTTTATATATATTTTACCACTTGAACTACACAGATTTTACACTTTACTATCTAAGACTCTAGTCGATGGAATATTCTACTGAAATTTCATTATGTGTGTGACACATAACGACAAAATTATCAAATTACTTAAAGTTATTAGACTTTGCAACCCAAATTTTGTACGTTTCTCACTTTGCTACCTAACTACAAAAATATTAAAAATAATTATGCATATGCATGTACTTGTCTCCTTTTCTATTACTCATTCACAAAAAACTAAATTTAATACTTATTATAATAAATAATATAATGTCAGTAAATTATCCTTTTTTGTTTATTTATTTTTTAACTTTCTTGTGGAATTATAAATTCTATTTTTTTACTTTATTAAATATTAAATTGAAACAAATTATAATTATAAATTTAAAAAATGAAAAAAAACATACATAGTCATTTGTCAGTTTTGAGTTAAATAAAATTATAGATATATAACAATGTAAATTTGAACATATTAGAGTGCATTTTGAAAAATAAATTAGTTTAAACTCAAGTAAAATTAAAAATATAAAAGTATTATAATTTTAATGTTATTAATTATTTTTATATTTAAAATTATTGCTCCTAATGTGAATAGAATTTTGCTAATTTATAATTATAATTTATTTTAATTTATAATTTAATAAAGTAAATTGAAGAAAAAATCTATAATTCAACTCGGAAGTTGAATTTGAATAAATTAAAAAATTTATTTTTACTAACACTGAATGAGTAATAGAAAAAGAGATAAGAACATGTACATATATAGTTTTCTTTTAAATTTTTGAAAGTGAGGTGGCATAATGAGAAATTGTATAAAGTTTGGATGACAAAGTGTAATAACTTTAAATGATTTTGCCCTCATGTAGAATTTCGGCGAAATATTCCACCTAAGGATGCTAATGGGAAAGTACAAAACTCGTATAGTTTAGGGGGTAAACTACAAAAATAAAAAATAAAAAAATAGCTTAGATAATTTAGCAAAAAACAACAATAGTTAAAATATTAGTTTAGATAATTTAGTTAAAAAAGGGCAATAATTCGAACGACAAAGGATTTTTTCCTAACTAATTACTACTCTCTACTCTTTTTTTGGTAAGTCTTAAAATAAGGCTTCATTTTTTTTTTTTTTTTCATATATACAATCTTATTTAAAATTATGATGTTTCACTACTAAGTTTTAACAATTACTTTTAAGAGCAATAAAATAAAAATACATAAATTTTTCATGTTTACAACTATATCTAAAACTTCTTGTCTGGTAGGGGTGTACATAAACCTAATCAAAACCTAGCCGATTGGTCCAAAACTCGCCAATTTTAAGTTCTTAATTATTAATGTCAATTTTATAATATTGGAGCATGCCACTTTTAGGTCGGGTGAGAGGTTCAATAATTGATATCCACCTCACCCACAACGCGACCAGTACGTATACACATCACATAGATGCTTCTATATACAAACACATACATATAATAGTTGTACATACATATGATTCATTTATGTATTGGCTTTTCTTTTTCCCAATTTATTTTTTATGAATACTCAAAACCTTTTCATTCCGCACCAATCATGAAAGTTTAGTTTTGTCTTAGTAACACCCAGTTCCTCTCTCTCCCTCATGTTTATTCAATTATTTTTATTGTTATTAATAGAGTTGCCACAACTAATAAGTTCTTTAATTTTTTCACTTGTCATTATTTATTAGAGTTGCAACCAATAATAGGGACTATAAGTAAAACCTACAATCGCTTTATGGGACATGGCCCAACATTAAAAAGCCCAAAAAATATTCCAAGAAACACAGCTAGGATAAGTCGCCCATATGGGTTCCCCAAGCCTAAGTGGTTCATGCACCATATTATACCGGATAATAATCCTCATTCATAGCACTTTAAACACCCCTTTTCCTATTATTGTAAAGTACATAACTCATTTTAGTTTTCCACAACATTCAGTTCTTTATTTCTGAATTATTCACCTTCTTCTGGTTTTAATTGAGCGTGGAAAGTTTTTGCCAGCACACTCAGTGTCGTAATGACTTGTTGTGATGCATACAATGCCCATATAGTAGTTGAAGTTAGGATTGAGGAATTGAATTGATACCACATCATCCTCCAACCTGATTACTAAATAAATCAAACTCGACCAATTCAAATTGCTCAATTTACAATTCAAAAGATAATTGTGCATATACAATTTAATCTTTTGTTAACTCATACTATTGGATCAAGTTGAATTCTAAATCATGTAGCAACCCAAATCTAATGATATACACCCCTAGTGTGTGTCCATGTTAAAATTATAAACACGAGACAAAAGGGTTTATGAATTAATGGAGTAAGCTCTAAGTGTTAGACTTTAACATACATGTTATTAACAATCATATGATCTATAATCATTATGTAAATTATCAAAAAACTGAATTAATACTAAATTGAAAACATACCTGAATCCATAGCAGTGAAAATAATCGATTATCGTCTTCCATAGTTAAATCACCTTAGGTGATCAATGGCTTCTCTTTTTAAGATGGGAAAGAGAAGAAAAATAAAAGATTGTATCATTTGACTTGGGGACCATAACCCTATAATGTTCTTTATATATTAGGTCAAATAGAAGCCCCTCAATTATAATTTTATTAGTATTGGGTTTCTACATATTGTAAATCTCATATCCAATAGATATTTCTATAGTTTAACTAATAGATTACTTATTTGAATCTACTAAACTAAATAACCTATAATATAATTATTATTTATAAAACCCAACAATCTACCACTTGGGCTCTATATTTCACCAAAAACAATTATATTACAATATTTTTGATGCACTGAAAATGCTATCTATCATTGACTCTCTTCTTAGTTACAATTTGGTCAATCTATTAAGTTAGTTTGGGATCAAAGCAACCTTCATTGTATTTATTTGTAACTAGACCCATCAATGGTTACCACACTACATATATCAAGTATGGATGTGTAGCATCGAAATTACATACAATGTGATCTCAAACATAAGCATTTCAAATTGGTTCTACTTTATTTTTTATGAGATCATGCTAAACTGTAATTAATTCAAGAGTATAAAAATAATCCATCTTTTTTATTTTGCAGAAAATAAACATATATTGTGTCCGAACTAAAAGAAAATCGAACTCCTACTAAAACTGCATATCATCAAATAATACGACACCCGTATGAGCAGTGTGCTCTTGAAACCCCTTGGCCTTGGGTAATAAACCCATGGTGAGTAGATCCACAATCATAGAATTTGTCCCAATATGTTTTACAGATACTTGACGACTCTAAATTCTTTCTTTAACAACAAAAAAGTTGATGTTTGTATGCTTTGACTTCAAGAAGCCTTAGTTGTTATTGGAATATAGCACGGCCAATTTATTATCACAAAATAACTCTAATGGACTTTTGATACCATCCACAACATGTAGCCTAGTGATAAAGTTTCACAACCATATCCCATTGTTAGATGCCTCATAATGGGTTATAAATTCAACTGCCATAGTAGAACGAGCTATAAATGTCTGCTTAATACTCTTCTAAAAGATAGCTCTTCCAGTTAGCAGGTAAATATAGCCTGAAGTGGATCTCTTACTGTCTTGGCATCTAGCAAAATTGAAATCTGAATATCCTACGATCTCCAAAGAGCCTGATCTCTGATAACATATAGTTTTTTGTTCTCTCCCAATAATGCATAACCCTTTTGGCTGCTTTCCAATGATCCATTCCTAGGTTACTTAAATATCTGCCCAACATTCCTACTATGAATGCTATATCCGATCGCGTACATACTTGAACATATATAAGACTTTCTACAACTAACGCATAAGGAATCTTTGGCATCTATTTCACTTTAAACTCATTCTCAGGGCACTGACTAGGACTAAACTTGTCTCCCTTAGCAATAGGAGTGTCTCCCAATGTATAATCTTTCATGCCAAATCTACCGAGAACCTTTTCAATATAGGTATTTTGTGATAATCCAAAGATCCCTAGGCCTCCCCAAGATCTTTCATCTCAAAATACTTACTTATAAATCTCTTGGTTTTGTGCAATAAGCTATATCGCTGCTAGCTAGCAGTATGTCATCGACATATAACACTAGGAAAATATATTTCCTCCCACTGAACTTATGGTATATACAATCATCAGTCCTATTTACCTCAAACCCATAAGAGATAATAACTTGATGAAATTTGTAATACAATTGACGGGAAGCCTGCTTGAGATCATTAATTGATTTCTTTAGTTTGTAGACATAAATTATTTTGTCAATATCACCATTTAGAAATGTAGTCTTTACATCCATCTAATATAGTTCTAAATCAAAATGAACCACATGTGCCATTATAATCCTAAAAAAGTCTTTCGATGAAATTGAAGAGAAAGTCTGTTTGTAATCAATACCTTCATTTTGAGTAAAACCCTTGGTGACTAGACATGCTTTATATCTAGATATTACCTCTTGAATCCCGCTTGGTCTTAAATACATTTACAACCAATGGGCTTCACACCTTTAGGTAATTCGACAAGATCCTATACCTTATTGTCATCTATGGATTTCATCTCGTCTTCCATGCCATCAATTTGTTTGACATGATGAAAATTAATTAGATCATCTTCCACCACTTCTATATCAAACTCATGTTCTTGTAGAAATATGGTATAGTCATCCGGAATCGCACGTCTTCTTTCTGTGGTGGATCTTCTCAATGGAATTTCCCCCTGAGGTGGTTGAGTTTGTTCTTCATGAACTTCTTCATTTTGGACAAGGAATTCCTCAACATTGTCTTTATAATCTAGATTTGCATTGAATAATGCCAGGAATAGGAGTCTAATCATTATCAATAACAACTGTAGGAAAAGAAATAAATTCCTCTTTAAAGATAATGTCCGAACTTTATTCCCTTCCTAAACTCAACTTTCTCAAGAAATCTCGCATTTTCAGTCGCAAAAAAGGACCTAGTCGAGGTATCATAAAACTTTTAACTCCT
Source organism: Paulownia fortunei (assembly GCA_019321725.1). NCBI lineage: Eukaryota > Viridiplantae > Streptophyta > Magnoliopsida > Lamiales > Paulowniaceae > Paulownia > Paulownia fortunei. The sequence goes on from CM033117.1 coordinate 14,166,684, forward strand.
TGACCGTTCATAGTGTATCCTCACTTCCGTCATGACTATGTGTAAAGTGTATGTATGTATTTTATTTCTATATGTGTTGTACAGCAACAACAAAGAACTCAAAATCTTGAAATAACAATTTATCTTAATAGGATTCTTTCACTATAAACATATGTTAGAATACAAACAACAAATCAAAACATGAAATAATAATTTTATGATCCGTAATTGACTTTCGAAAATCATTTTTTCATAAAATTATTCTCAAATTCTTCTTTCAAAAGGTTAAATTGAATATAATCATGAAAAGAAGAAATAAATTATTCTTGATAATCTAATATGATCTGCTGTAATATCAGTTGTTAGACTTAACGTACATGTGATTAACAATCATAAGATCGAGAACCATCATGTAAATTTTTAAGAAACTGATTCAATACTAAATTGGAAGCGTACATGAATCCATACAAGTGAAAGTAACTGAATTAGCATTTTCCACAGTCAAATCACCTTAGGTGCTCAATGGGTTCTCTTTTGAAGATGGAAAGGAGGAGAAGAGTAAAAAATCGTATGATTTGACTTTAGGAGCATAACCCTCTAATATTCTTTATATATTAGGTCAAATAAAAGTCCATCAATCCTAATTTTACTACTATTTGGTCTCTACACATTACAAAACTCATACCTAATAGATATTTTTAGAACTTAATTAATAGATCACTTTTTTTACTCTATTAAATTAAGTTAAATAGTACATAATATAATTGCTATTTACATATATAAATTAAAGAAATATTAAAATAAGTTGATGGGGTCATCAACGAGCACTGATCCAACCCAAGTATTTTAAATTAAATTTTGGTGTGAGTAATTTTTAATAAACCATCTTATAGCCAGTGTAAAGGAGAATTTCCCTTCATTTTCTCTCCCACTTTGACAAGAGAACAAAACTACACTCTGTTAAAAGAGAAAATGTAAAAAAAACTAGAGAGATAAAGGGGGTTGTTCTTAATGCTATTTGTCTTGTAAGAACAAGGCATAACATTGGAAGGTCAAGTTGTGAAGGAAGCATTTGGATTGTGGATCAACCTTCTATTGTAATTGACTTTGAATAAAAGTGAGCCACAAACGAGTAAGAAAATGTAAGTGATTCAACTATAGTTATTAGTCAGAATTTGGTAAGTTTCTTAAACTTACATCACAAAAAGTGCGTATAATATCCGTCACTAGTACCAGAGCCATAATGGTTGAATTCCTAATATTATTATCTTTTTCAAGTGTTAATATACTTCAATTCATGCCATTAATCATGAAACTCTTTTATAAATGCTTGATAGGTTTTTAATGAGAAATCATAATATGTTTCATATTATGCCATGATTTCTTTAGAAGCATACTAAAAAATGATAGCAATGATCTTTACTTTGTGTATATTTAGAAAATTCAACCTTTACCCAAAACTTTATTTGGATATTAGTGTTTGTATGCTACATTTTGGTACATGACACTTAGATGGTTAGATTTTACTTGTCAATCATTTTTCAACCATATATTATACATGAAAACCGGCCTTAAAACGAATGAGATATGACTTTTCAAAATTTAAGTCGAATTTTAGAATTTTTAAAAATTTATGAAAAAAGGGAAGACGAGGAACAATTTTGTTTTCCCAATCTCACTCTCGTCATCGGTGTGGGTAATACACACACACATACACACCCCATGATATGGTTCTTAAAATTGAAAATAGACACCATTATTAAATTCGAGAGATTAAAAAACAGGGGAGTAGCTAATAAAAAGTTATCAAAAATTTTGAGAAGACAGCGCATGTACTACACGCGGCACCATGGACGAGTGAGCAACCTCTAGCCAAACAACCACTTGAGAATGCATTCAAAGCATGTAGGCCCGTGAGGACTTTTTTGGGTGGCTCTTTTTGGCTGAAAAATATCATTATGCTCAAAATTTTATTTTCTAATTTTTAATAAGTTAATTCTAATTTTTTAGTTTATAAAAATAGTTTTTTTTAATTTTAAATTGTAATGTTTGGTAAAAAATACAGAAAAATACTTTTTGATAGATAAAAATTCTGAAATTTTTTATGTAGATTTTAAAAAATTATTATAAGATATTGGCTACTTAGTGGGAGTATTAGGATACTTATACATATTTTTTCCAATTTATGAAGCACATAGAAAATCCATTTTTCTATGATAAGTCTAAGTATAGATTGAAATATTATGATTATAAGTGTCAAATAATTACACAATATGATCCGGATATTACTTTCTGACCAAATCTAATATATATTTTTTCATTTTTTATTATTTGTGGTGGTTGTTGGGCTCATTGAGAATAATTTTTGGTAAGAAGTCGGAGTGAACGAATATTAGCGTATAATATTTTGAAAAGTTTTGGAAGCCTCAAATAAGATAATAAATTATATGTTAACAATTTAGTGGATTATGTTAAACATGTTTTGGTTGTTAACATGTTTTGTACCATAGATTATGCATGCTATATGTGTTTGAAATTTATGAATGCATGATTATGTTGAAATTTATGAAAATTATGAATGCATATTTATCTTGAATTTTATGCATTCAATATGACGGTGCATGTTTATCTCCTTATGTGAATAATATATACATTATTATATGTATGATTACATTATGCTATGTAGTCTATTGGGAATTCTAAGGTTGGAAGAATTTTATTAGTTCTTACTTAAAACTTATGAGATCTTTTGTACTATGAAATTAAATTTGTGATAATGAATATTTTGATACAGATGATTATTGGGAACAATAAGATCTTTCAAATCTGTATTTTATGGTGAATTATTATAAATGTCAATTTGCTAAATATGAAATCAAAGGTATAGATGGACATGTTGGGATATCTCTAAGATTGATGATCATGGCAACCAAATTAGATATGTGTATTTATTTATAAAAATGTTTTCATTGACAGTAGTTGTGACACTAAATGCCAATAGATTTGGTATACTTATGATTGAGTTAAATGCTCTACAGAGCATCAACCAAGTCATGTAAGACTTAGTGTCAATCATACTACTCAAGGTCAACAGGTTTACCAAATGTAGAAAAACAAAACTACTTATACTATTTTGGTGAATTATATGATTGATGGTCTAATATGCTATTGAGAAAATCAATTTTTTGATCTATAGATGTAACTAAGAGAAATATATACGTACAATTGACAATTGAGACATAGAATAAATGACGATAGTTTGACGGTTGCAAAAAACACGTTGTGCATAAAAAAAGGTGCACTTAAGGGTGGTGCCAAACATTTTTTGAGCCAATATTCAGGGAGCAATGTCTTCTTGGGTGAGTAGTAAGTTCAAGCTTTATTTGTCTCATTCCCATAAGTGGGAGCATCTGAAAGTTAAATTTGATTTGCTCAATGTAAAAATACTTTCTTAGATAATGTTTGTTATGTTAAGCAATTGGATAAATGACTTTTGGCTGCTAGGCTAATGGCTTATGCCTTATGATTGAGTCTAGTTTTTAAAAGGGCTTCAGATTCTTAATATAACTCAGATCAAAACAAAGGCAAGAATAGAAAGGAGACTGGAGATAAATCTAAGAAGAACAAACCTAACCACTGAATGAAGACAAGTGGTACAAGGTTAAAAGTGCTATAATAGCCATATTATTAGTTTATTTCACTCGTGAATGCACTGAGTTGAAAAGATCACACTTAGTGACACTTTTATAAGTTCTTTTTACACATGAAGCGCTATGTTACTAAACTTTATCCTATTTGGATTATTGATTTATAGTAACTAGAGATGGATATATGTAGAATTATATTGAAATAAAATAAAAAAATGATTGGCACTTGCATGTTTGGATTGCAAGATAACATACTATTATTCTATAAAATATGTAATATACAAGAACTTGTAGAACTTGATTCTTACAATTGTTCTTCTAAGATTATTTCTTTTGCTTAAATTTGAGTTGTGACTTGATTAATATCTACTTTAAGATACTTACAATGGTACTAGACATTTTGAATGGTTAGTGGTGATCAATTATGATCAATGCATGTTTAATTAATATGTTGATTGTTTTGTTACAAACAATGTCTCTCTTTTGAGTAATATAAATACTAATTTATGCACTATGTGCTTAATTAGGTCATATTGGATAAGGAATATTAACTGGTAAGAGAAAACTCATTAAGTTTATATCTTACAATTAATTGTCAACTTGTACTGTAAGTTCATATTAAAACCATTCAAAAGGCTATAGAGCTGATCTTTCTTTATTATTAATTCTTATAGATTTATGTGATCAAGTTAATGTAAAGGTTATGAAGGCATGGAATCTCATACTTCATTACATTTGTAAAATTTTCACTTGCCTTGATCTTATCTATTTGGCATCTTATAATCTGAAATACTAGAGTGTTTTAGAATGGGAGAGAGAATCAAATTGATATAACTTCGAGACTAGATCTAAGCTGTGAATGATTTTTGATCATTTAGATAATCTATATTATGAAGAAAGAGTTACAAAGTAATTGACTATTCCTAACATACCTTCATAGAATGGTTTTTTCAAGAGAAGGAATAAAAAAATATTTTATTATAACGAGATCCAAAAAGACTTAAGTTAACTTGTTGATTTTCTTTGAGGAATATTTTTTGGTTAACTGAAGTCTACATCTGAGTAGAACACTTTTATGATCAATATTCCCATTCCATAAGAGCTGTGCATATATCGATGACTGACCTAAGTTACCTTAGATGTTGAGATTGATTGTCTCTATACATAAAATTTTCAAATGAGTTTGAAAGTTATATCTTAGAGACAATTAATGTATATCTAGAAGATACACCAAATATTATAAGGGATACATTTTAATAAGTGAAAAAGGAGATGGAATAGTGATTTGCAATAGATTACAAAATATTACATTTATGGAGAGTGATTTTCTTAGGAGGAAAAATCTTAAAATATTAAATCTTGTTTAAGTTAAATGATTCACATGGTGGCTATGTGCCTGATAGATAACTTACGATGTAAAATAGTTATTGCTTCCCAAACTTGAGTGGGAGCAATTCTTTCTAAGTGATCAAGTTTTATCACTTATGGTGTAAGAATATTTTTTTGCTTTCTATTATGATTAGGAGTAACTTTATATAAGTGATCAAGCTAAAATTTGAATCAAAACTTTGTGAAAGTACAAAGTAGCCTTTACAAGATGATATAGACCCTAATACAGTGAGGCTTTATCGTCAATTAAATTAAAGCAACAGAAGAATACTATGAAACTATGAGATATGTTAGCCTATGTGGTAGTCTTGTGGAAAATTGTTAGGGAAGTGATTATTAGCCTGTATGGTAGTAATTGCTCTTATGAAAAAACCACAGCTAAAATGTGGCATTTGGGGTGTTGCACTCTTCAAAGATTTGAGTTGCAAAGTTGCTATAAGCCGCAACTTTAAACATAATGGCAAATGCTTGTTTCTACAAAATTAAACCAAGTTTAGATTTTTGTTAAATTTTAGAAGAAGGCTATTGGGAACTAATGTGTTCTTAACATCTAGCCTAAGGTTGATATGGTTATTATGAGGTGTATAGTTCACCTAGTGGTGAAAAGGTTATTCTTTTTTAAGACAAACCTTTTCATTGATGGTGATATATACCTCTATGATATTTTTTTAGTTATTATGGACATTTAAGATTTTGAAAATGACGTGAAATACCCTAAAGACAGCATTCTCAATGGAGAATTAGATATTTCTCCATAGAGAATTATATAAATAAACCTACATGGAATGCTTGGAAGATTTCATAGTCGAAGACCATGAAGATAAAGTTTATGAATTTTAAATCTTCATGCTCGAAAGATAGTTTTTGAGAGAATGGTACATGGGATTTCATAAAGAGGGTGATCTCAAGCATTTCCATTATAGTACATGAAGACCATTATTCTCTCGTTAAAAAAATAAAAAAAGTCTATTAAGAGGTTTGTGATTTTATTTCTTTATTCATGATATCAGATTAATTGGGAAGATAAGGAATAAGTATAAGTTGTGGATTTTAGTAAACGTAAGTTTACATTATCGTTAACAAGTAATAAAGTGATGAGTAGAATATTGTTCCCACGAAAACTATTGAATTATTAAGTATCGAAATTGTGTTAACTTTAATTTTATTTGAATAAATGAAAGTAAGTGTTTATAATTACAAACTAAGTTTACCTAAACTAACTAATAATAAAAATCAACTAATGACGAAATTCAAAAATCTAAAAGCCTAGGGTTATGATTTCACCATAATTAATCCGAATTGAATAATTTATCTCATCAATCTCAATTTAATTCTCAAGTGATAGTCGAGAATTCTTAGATTAATCACTAGCCTCTCCCAATATCTAATGAAAATATCATCAATTGCTAACCCACTATATTCCTATATGAATTACAACAATCAATAATTCATTAAGTTCTATGAATTTCAAATAAGACTACATAAATTATATAAGTATATTCCTATCTCACATGCAATTTATGATTTTCTACACATAGAACTAGATATATATATCATCTTCTGGGTCAATATGATTAGCAATTATTCAATTAGTGGCTAAGTAATTAAAAGCATTAAGAACAATGTAGAAAACTCAATTTGAAAATTAAATCAAGAATTGAATTGATACAAATATTCAAAACATCATAATTAGATTACATCACAACCCTAAAAAAAGAAATTAGTTCATAATGGTAAAAATGAATGATAACTTAGCAATATTCATAAACATAATCAAAGGAAGAAAGAAGAAAATAAAATAGAACTTGGAAGAGGATGAGTTTCTTCCCTTGTAGATGTCTTCTTCTCAAATCTTGAAAGAAATCTCTCATCTTCTTTCTTCTTTTTCTTCTCTTCTTTTTTTTTTTCTTGGCTTGTTCTCTCTTCTCTCCCCTCTCTCTATTTGATTTTCATCTTTGGAGGCTTTTGGAATGTTAAAAATCAAATAAAAAATGCCCTAAAGAGGGCAAATATCTAATCTTGTTTGTCTGCCTGGTAGTGACTAGGAGCTAACTGGTGGCACCTAGGTTCAACACATTCTATTTTGGCACCTAGGCGCCATTGCTATAGTTTTTCTCCTTTACTTTAGTGCTTTCACAGTGTTCAACTTTTTTTAACTCATTTTTGACCTCTTTGTAGGATGAATTGGCTTTTTATATCTTCTAATAAATTGTAGATCTATGTCTTAAGTTTTCATAGCCACTTGAATCAACTTGATATGAAATCTATGGAAGAGTTATGCCTACAATACCAAAATATGTCATACTAGAAAGTTTCAATCAAGTATAGACTTTTTGACCCAATTTTTCTCATTAGAATCGAACAAACTGGATCTTATGGTAAGCATGGAAGTTATAGATATATCTCTTATCTTTCCAATGGTTTAGAAGCAAAGTCATAATGATATCGAATCAAAGAGTTATGATTGAAATACAAATACTACCCTTAATAGCATCATACAATGAGTTCTTCTAAATTTTAACCAAGTTTTATGTTTCTTTCCATTTTTTTTTTCTTTTACCATTACCTACAAAATTTAAAACTAAATGAATAAAAATTAATATAAATACTTGAAAATAAATCAAATATTAATCAAAAGGCATACGAATTGTTGGTATAAAATTAACTCAACATAAGTCATTGAGACATGGTTATCTTTTAACTTATGAGTTAAAAGGTATGATGAGTAAAACTCTATACATTGTGTTAAAAATCCATGTAAATTGTTCAAAAGGATTCTTTCTTAGTCCTAAGAGCCATATTTATAGAATTCTAGAATGATTTATAATGGAGAGTTTTAAGTTCATAAATACGCCTATGTTATGAAGTTTCAACCTTGGAATAGGTCCAAAAACTCCAAACAAAAATGTCTAGACCATTATATTTCAATAATTGTTGTTTGGAGCTTGATGTGCATTGAGGTTTGTATGTGCTCCAAATATTTGTTATGCCACAGGTTAGAAAGTATCAATCCAATTCTAATAAGTGACATTAGATAATAATGATGAGAATACTTAGATAGTTTATGAGTACTGTAGATGGCTTCCTTTGGTATGAAGGAAAATCTCTTGTTATTAAGAGAATACGCATATGTTGAATAAATATGTGATTTTAAGTCCACCTCCAAGGTTGATTTCTTATTTGTCATAGATGCTAGCTCTAAAGAATAGGAAGAAGCAAATATGTGTATCATTGTGCACGGTGTGAGTACAAATTATGACATATATATCTGCATCTCAACATATTTGGTTAAGAGTTTTTATACCATTTGGGAGTTGTGAGCAGTTATGTGGGATTTTTGATAATTTGTTGAGATAAATAGTCAATTATTGCTTACAGTACTAGAGATCCCAAAGCTTTAAAACTAAATACAAACACTAGAATTTTGTGAGAGATATCATTGCAATAAGATAAGTATGTATAAGCATTCATAGCAGCTATCCACTTAACCTCAACCTAAAGATATATTTGTGAGCTATATTAAATATCTAGGATTGCCTAGAATACGATTTCTTTAGACATAAGAATGTTCATAGAGTTATGTCCATAAATTTATGGCATTGGAATGTTATGTATGTGTACATATTTATGATGATATACATTCAATGTCTAAGTATGCCGGACAACTAGAGATGACTCTCTTACACGAGCAATTGTCTCTAATGTTGAGACATTTATGATTTATTGCATATAAAATTATAAAGAAGATTTCACCTTGATGAATGATTAAAATGGGATTATTTTTGTGAACTTAAGTAATTGAAATGGGTTCCCGCTATCCATTAAACTTTTCTTATGGCCAAATGTGAGTATTTTTGGTATTAGTGATTTGTTGAGGACCTAAAAAGAAGAAAACTCAGGTTAAGTGTCATGGCACACTTAGACCAAGATTTGTATGGTGTGTTATTTTGAATAAATGACACATTTTTATGGAGAAAGAAAGCACCATATTACGTGTTTCCTACGTCATATGCCTAAGTGACCATTGAGTAATGAGTGAAAAGTCCCTGTTTCCTCGTTGTGTGAGATCCACATGTTTGTATAACCTATTATATAACCCTTATGACTTTCAACTATTTCCCAAAATTTAGTGTAGTGTTGCTATTTTTGCATGTTTCCAATAGCCATAGATAATTCGGTAATACGGAAGATGTCTAGAAAAAAAACTATTTTGAAGTTGAAAGATCCTACTGGAGAATGAAGGCTATCTGTTGCTAACACCTAATATGTATTTACTGGCCAGATAATTATGTCAAACTTGGATGTTAGGACATAATTGTGAATACATGATATGGTATTGAGATCAAGTATGCTCTTATATATATGAGGGATCAAAGATATTTTGATTGGTATAGCAAAGAAGTCTAGGGTCTAGCAAAATATTATGCCCTCGTATTTTTGAAAAATTAAGTTGTTATATATCTTTAACAGGTGTATGACATTAAGCACTTGTTAGATTGTTCGCTGGTTATACGATTCATTTGCTTGTATAAAATTTGTGGTGTATTCATATTCACAATAGACAAAGGTTCAACTCTCATATGTGAGTGAGAGATATAAGAAATATTAAAATAGATTAATGGGTCAGCCCTCACATGAGGGCTGACTCGACCTAAGTGTTTCAAATTAAATTTTAATGATTTTGGTTTTTTGTAAACAAACCCATAACCAATGTAAAAGAATACTTTCCTCCTGTTCTTTCCTATTTTGACGAGAGAAAAAAACTGTCCTCTGTTAAAAGAGACAATGTAAGAAAACTAGAGAGAAAAAAGGGTTGTTCTTAATGCTATTTTTCGTGTAAGAAGAATGCATAATATTAGGAGGTTAAGTTGTGATCAAAATTTAAGAAAAATACCACTTAAGCAAGCATTTGGATTGTAGATTAAAACTCCTTCCATTGTGATTTGATTTGGACAAATTTGAATCACAAACAAGGAAAAAAATATTAACGATTCAACCATGGTTATATATTCGAATTTTAATAAGTTTCTTGAACTTACATCGCATAAATTGTGTTTAATTCGTTAATATCTGAATATCAAATTCCCACAAAACTATACGGTGAGCACTCTTGTTCCAAAAAACTTATTAATCCTAGTAAAACGTAAATATATACTGACTAGGCATCCATAAATACATGGCGTGTTTATCCTTCACTTATCTCCTTTTCTTTCTTTCTCTGTATATATATTGTCTATATTATTTATGTATACAAATTTAATGATGACTAATAATAAATTTAATGAGTACTCAATATTTTTGTTATTTCTTTTATAGTCCATTGACATTCAAAGGGCAATGCAATAAGATTTTTAGCTCAACCAATTAGTATTACCAAATTATTTTTATTCATGCACTATTTGACGAATTAATATTTTATTTCCAGATTCTTCCTCCAAATTTCACGAACAATTTAATTTCATCACCTCCAAGTATATGAAGTAATTATACGCAATGAAAATAAACACTGGATTGTTACTGTCTCTAAAAATAGATTTTGTGATGGATGGGAGAATGTCATTATTGATAATGAGATTAAATTCAGTGATCTTATATTGTTTTACCAATGTTCAATTAAAATGTTAGATATAACTATTTTTGATTGCTCTATGAGAAAAAATTCAATCATTCAACAGTTTTCTTACACCAAAGGCATAATAACAATATTTTCTGGACGAGATTCTATTCACAATGTCTTAATGTCTTTTATTCCAAAATCACAAGTAAACTATGCAAAGTCGTGTGTTTTACAAATTCATTGATGAGGAAAATTCTATTCATGTAAGTTAATTATCTTTATGCCTTATAACTATATTAATTTTTAATTTTTTGGACTACTCATTCTTTTTGGTTGGTTTACTGTTTTCCTCTCAAGGGTGGACCTCAACAACTCCTATATTTAGCAAACCTAAAGTGTAAAAATATGCAAAGCTTGTTAGGGGTAAAAGAGTTTGGAAAGCATTGCTGACTGACTTGGGATTTATATATGAACGATTGAACTTCTAGAAAGATCATGATCTAAACAAACATAAACTATTATTTTTCTTACCAACACAAATGACATTTAACATCATAATACTTAATTATGAAGATGTAGAATATATTGATATGTAACACGTGAAATCTCTTAGCATAATCAATCCTTGCACTTTTTTTAAACAATCTCACTAATTCACTGTCTATAATTTTATTGTTCTCAATAGACTTTTTCATGCAGTTCAACTCTATTTAACAAGAAAAACTACAATGAAAGGAATGATGGATAATAGTGCATATAGAGATATATTTAAGTTAATAATAACAAAAGACTTGCTAAGAGGATAATAATACCACTTAAGCACAAACATTAAAACACTTAAGTACACTACAAAATACCCCAATAATTAAAGGTAGTTATTTTTTAAATTCCTCCATGTATATGTAGGCCCAAAAATCATAACACCAATAAGCATTTAAATCAGTTTTGAATATGTAAAAAGAAACATCCAGTTTCGTCTTTAATCAATTGTATGCTCCACTTCGGGAGTGAGCTCATCAGCTCAGTCCCTGAGTCAAACTAGTGCACTTCTTAAGATTACTTAACTAGTAGACAGCTTTCTTATTTCATTTCCCTAGACACGTTTGGAGTAGTCCTTACAAATTCTCTTGACGAAATTGTAAAATGAAAAGAGTCTTGAGTTCTAAGAGTTTGCCTAGTTACCATCATCAAATTCTATCAACAATTTTTTTTAAACAATTTCTTCCTTTATTATGAAGACAACTCTAAATTTTGTTTCATGGAAGACTTTCCACAGTATATGTTCATATATAAACAATATTAGCAAACTGTCAAGAATTGTGTTTAATATTTTAGTGACTTGATTAAGTTTTAATTGAGTCGAACCTAAATTAAGTTCAAGTAGATCGACATATTCTATACATAATATTAGGGCAAAATTATTTTTGGTCCTCTAAGTTGGCCTATTTAAATATTTAGTCTTTTTTTTATTTTGAAAATTTGAATTTTGTCCTTTAATTAAAAAAACAAATAAAAAATTCAGTTATGTGGCCCTCTTCAACAGGTAAATTTACCAGTTATGTTGATGTGGACGGGAATTTGAGAAAATTAATTTTGCAGCCATAATTACTGACTTGGCTGTCTATGTAGACAAAATTGGTGGGGTGGGGTGGGGGGGGGGAGGACTAAACCTAGTTGGCATCTGGTGCAAGATGGAGGGAAAATGAGTTGTCATGAGCCTTGCACATGACAATAGTGAAACCAAAACATTAGATGAGAAGGCTAGGGTTCATTTTTCTTCTCCCTCATCCCTTAAATTCCTAAATCCCCAAATCCCCAAAACAATCAATCACATACCTAATCAGAATTTTGATCATAAATTAGTTAAATCCCTTGACTGAAGATTGTTGATCATGTAAAAATGAAGCTTAGAGGCCTATAAAAGTTGGATTCTCCCCTTCCAGAATACAAGTGTTCATTTTTTCTTTATATGTTACTTTATTGTGTCTTAGTGCATGTTTGTGTATTTGTTTGCATGAGGACACATAAAAGATGCTCATTGTCCTACTATCTTATAATTATAAATGAGTATGTGTTTTTTATTTTTCTAACCAAAAGTGAAGTGGGGGACCTCAATGGTGGTCCACTATGTCATGTTTATTATTATTTTTAATTCTTGTATTTTTATTATATTGTTGCTTTAATGGTGGCCCATTTTACCCTTTTTTTTGGTATTTTAGATTTGACTCTTTGTGTTTATTGTATTGTAAGTTGCAACATGTGGGCCTTTTGTTTGATTTATTTTTTTGTTTTTTATTTTCTATGATAAATACAAAAAACAATAATTTGACACTATATGTTTATCTTAGGGATAATTTTCACTGTGGTACATTTGTAGATTATATAGGGGAGGCAATATATAAATTTGATTATGCTGATATGAATTTGTTGTCAATGATTGATTTGAAAAAGTTTGTTGAGACTGAAGGTTTGAAGGATTCTATCAATTTGTACACTAAAATTAAAGATGGGTCTATTCTTGTTAAAAGTGGTAATCAATTGCTTAAAATATATGAAGAAAAATAGAAAAAAAATTAGAGAAGTTATTATATATATATATTTAGGAAGGGTAATGATCTATTTTGTAGTCAAACAGGTTCAAGTAAGGGTCAGGAAACACTAGAGGATAGTGAAGTAGATGAGAAAAAAGATAGTGAAATAGATGAAAAAGAAAATAGTGAAGTTGATAGGGAATAAGACAATGAAGAAGATGGGGAGAAAGACAATGAAAATGATAGGTTAGAATATAGTAAAAAGGATGGATTAGGACATAGTGAAATGGAAAAAGGAGAACATAATTAATGGGATTGGTTAGACCATAGTGACAGGGGGGTAAATGAGGCTAATGTGGAAGGTGTAAATGATACTGATATGGAAGGGGTAAATAAAGCTAGGGAAGAGGGAAATGATGTTGATAATGAAAGTGATAGTTTTGAAGATAGTGAGTATGACATGGGGTTTGAAGTAAGTGATGATAGGGTAGATGAAGATGATGATAAGCTATACTAGGATAATATAGGTACTGATGCTGAGTGGATAGATAAAGATCATGACAATGTTGAAGACCAAGTGGGGCAGGATGTGTGTGGAGATGACAATGTGTTGGAGAGTGAGGATAATTATCCTAGTGGTAAGGTCTCTGATGGTAGCATTGATGGGCCAGCTTTTCTTATTTTTAACTCAGTTCTACTATATAATCCTCCATTTGAATTAAGTATGATCTTTAGCAACAAATCTAAGTTTAAGGTGGTAGTACGCTCACATATAATAAAGAACAAAAGGAACATAAATATCACAAAAAATGACAAAATTAAGGTACATGCTAAGTGTGTTGATAATGAATGTGGTTGGAAGATTCATGCAATCAAGCTTAAGAAAGAAAACACATTTCAAATAAGAGAGTATTTTCCTAGTCACACATGTACCCAGTCTTTTCATGTAAAAAAAAATAAAGTCTAATTTGCTATGTGGAAATATGTTCAATTAAGTCTGACCCCAAGAGAAATTTTAAAGGATTTAGGGTTGATGAAATTAAGGACACTAGGTGCAACATTACAGATCATCAAGCATACAAGGCAAAAATATTGGATTTAGAAATGCTTAAAGAAAATTTAGTTGAATAATATTCACTACAATGAGATTATGCTGATGAAAAAATAAAGAACAAACCCTTTTTCCACTATCATCATAGGAACTTATCAGAGTAGTGGGGAGAATAGGTTTGACAGAATATATGTAAGTCTACATGCCTTGAAAATGAAATTTCTTGCTAGTTGCATGCCTTTAGTTGGGTAGATGGATGTCACTTAAAGAGAACTCGAAAGGAGTGTTGTTAACAGTAGTTGGGCTTGATCCCAACAATAATATCTATCCCATTGCCTATCCTGTAGTTAGTAAAGAAAATAGGGATACTTAGGATTGGTTTTAGACCTTTTTCAAAATTGATATATACATAGAGAAAGATTATGAGTATACCTTTATGTCTAGTAAACAGAAAGACTTGATCCAAGCATTTGAGGCATTTCCTAATTGTGAACATAGGTTTTATGTAAGGCACATGCATTGCAACTTTAAAAATATTGGGTTTAGAGGTCAAGTATATAAGATTGCAGTGTGGAAAACAATTAAGGCCATAACAATCAATAAATTTAAGAGAATAATGAGTGAATTGAGGGCTTTAGATGAGAAGACAGCTAAATGGTTCAATAACAAACCACCACAACACTAGAGTATGTCACACTTCAGCTGTTATCCCAAGTCTGATATGTCATTGAACAATGTATGTGAAACATTCAATAGTAACATATTGGAGGCTAGGGAAAAGCCTATTCTATCTATGTTGGAGTGCATTATGGAGTATCTCATGAAAAGGATACAAGAAAACAGAGATAGAGCCAAAAAGAAATGGAAAAGTATTTTGTGTCCAAAAATAAAAAAGATAATTGAAAAAGATATAGAAAAGTTGGCACACTGTAATCCCATCAAAGCTGATGACAAACATTATTAAATTTCTTACCTTAATAGGGCTCAGTATAATGTAGACTTGGAGGAAATGACTTGTGGATATAGGAAATAGGATTTGACTTGAATCCCATGCAAGCATGCCATAAGTGTTATATAATGCCAGGGTTGGGATATTGATGACTATACTCATAATTACTACTTTGTGGAGACTTAGAACAAGGTGTATGAACCAGTCATTATGCCTATAAATGGTAGAAATGGGTGGAAGTAATCACAATTCATTATTTTCCTACCCTCAAACCTTGGTAGGCCTGTTGGTAGGCTAATAAAGGCAAGAAGAAGAAAATCTGATGAAATTCAACAAAAGCAGAAAAAAGAAATAGGGGCCAACCAAAGCAAAAAGATCCATACAAGTTGAAAAGACACAGAACACATTGAAATGCACTAATTATAGTGGTGAGGGATGTAATAAAAGATATTGCCCTATGATAAATGGCCTAGAAAATGCAGCCCAAGGTGAAGGGTGTAGTCAGGTGACAATTGATAATCTATCCCAAAAGCAGCCAAAATTACAAGTTTATTTATATTATTTATTTATTTATTATGGCGTTTCATATCTTATTTTAACCTAATTAAATTACTGTTTAACTTATGTTATGTGAGGAGTAAGAAGCAACCTGGTAATGCTATATGGGTTAGACTGCGACTGAAAGTGAAAAAATGCCACCAAGCGAACAAGATTTCGCAAGGACAATAAAGGCAAGTTCAAAATTTATTCATTGCATTTACTTTTAACTCAGTTGATGTGATAACATTTAGATTGAATTGCTTTAATTGATTTCATTTAGTTATGGAACAGGGCAAAAAATCCATCGCAAGGCAGACAATATTTAAGCCACTAAGAGAAAAAACTGGAAAGATAAAAATGGCATTATAAACTTCTTTTATTTCACTTACTTTCAATTCACTTGATCTAATTGCTTTGATTGTGTAATAGATCAATGATGCAATTGGTGATGCCTCAATTCCGACAACATCATAACCATATTTAACTCCAAATCCTGCATCTTCAACTTCAATTGAAGCACCACTTAGGCATGCACTATCCATTTATGAGTAGCTCCAGTAAGAAAGATAGTATATCCATATCCCTATCCCTAGAGTATAAATCAAGAAACAGCTCCTTTCATTGGAACATAGTTCATCCTAAGTATTGCAACTTTCAGTCCAACCTAAAATTCCACCTCAATACTTATGATAGGAGGAAATAAGTATATGACACTCTCTAACTTAGCAACAACTCTCTCTGGATAAAAGAATGCAATTGGGTATTCAAAAGACAAGGAGAAGAAACCTATGTGAAGATTGTGTGATAGTTATAATCTGAAGTAGTTGGTTCCTTATGTATGCAAGCCTTTTGGATGATTAAGACATTTTAAATACTTTTGAATGCTTTTGGATATATTATAAAATGATTATGTAGGCTTTTTAGATGATTATGACATTTTGAATGCTTTAAAATGCTTTAGGTAGAAAAGTTGTATCTTTTGTGACATTGTTGGTTTGGTTTGATTTGCTTTAGGCACAAAACTAAGATCATTTGAAATACTAAACAAAAATTAGGATTGCTACAAATAAAACTAGGATCTTTTGCAAACAATAAATAAAAAATTTGATAGATCATTTGCAAATAATAAATAATAAGTAAAGTGACACATAAATTAAGATTACTACATTACTAGAGGGAAAAATGCCAATTACGTCAATGGAAAGTTTGAGTAGGATAAATGCATAAAACTGAAGGTACATACATATATACATTAAACTAGCCTAAGGTAAGATACACACATACATACATAAAGCATTCACTCATTATCTTCCTAAGACAACACCAAGTCACAAAGAAAACATACAGGACAGTACAAGAAGGAATTTCAATTGCTGCTTCTCTTTGGTCATATTCTTCACTTCATCCTCAAGCATGACTATTTTTCTGCATAATCTAGGAATGATGCTCATTGCTCTTGAATACATAGGTGGATCATCTCAAGAAAAATAGTCATATTTACCTCTTTACAACAAGGAGAGAAAAGATCAAAAATCAAACCCAAGCAAAGCTCGAGATTTTTAGCCAGGGAACCAAAACTCACCTTCTAATCTTAACAACGAGGGAAGTTTCTCCCAAGATTGTCATTGGACCAAGATTTACGAAGCTAAGCTATTCTTCCACAATCACAATAGACAATCTTTCCTTCTTCAATCCATGGCTAGAGAGGCTCAATTTTGGGGTTTTAGTGTTATATGTAGTGGAAGACGGAAAAGAAAAAGGAAAAAGAGTTATTTTTCCCTCCATTTTGCCAACTACGATTAGTCCCTCTCATTTTGTCCACATAAGCGGCAAAATCAGCAATTTTAGCTGCAAAGTTAAATTTTCCCAAATTCTCATCAACATTAGCATAACCAGTTGAGGGTCACATGACTAAATCTATGAATTTTTTCAACTGAAAGGATAAAATTTCAAAATAAAAAGGACTAAATTTCTAAGTAGGCCAACTTCAAGGACAATTTTTTTTGCCCATATTACTATTGTTTATCTTATTAAATTTAATATGAATATATCTTATTTAGTCTTGCTTAAATCAAATGATAAAATCAAATATTAGTAGGTGTGTTAAGCCTGACTTATTAAGTTAATAAGTCAAGTAATTAGTCAAATTCAAATATGCTTTATTGTTGAATCTCTTTTCAAATTTCAAGTAATTTAATTTATTTCAATATTCTATATATGATTTGTGGCAATAAAAAATAAGAAAAAAATTATCATGTACTCTAAAGAAGTATGTAAATTAGATTATGAATATTATGTATTAGAATGCTACTTGATGCGTACTGAAATCAGCACGAATCAAGAACCTCAAACTTAGCAATATAATCTCTTAATCTTCATCAGGGGTGCTTAGGTTGCCCAATAAAAATCCTCTGATATTTAAGTCAGTAAGTATTCAAAGAGGATAATCAAATAGTAATGCTGGAGTAGAATAATATGTAATATAAAAAAACATACCCTCTTGATGGTGAAGACCTTATATAGCAAGAGAATAATATGGTAATTAAGTGCAAATAGAATCCTATTACCTTCTCTAGATAAATGAATCAATCGTAAATCAAAGAGCTTGGATAAGATAAAATCCCCTTTCCTTATTCAATACTTAGCATATTTAGACTAGGATTCTTTAGAGAAATTGTTCGTTGAAATTCCTAGTGCAAGTATATGGTTTCAAGTTTTAATATAGCATGATGAGACGAGATTGATATCAAATAAACACTAAGTATTGCAATGAAAATAATCATAACTTTATTCAGATGACCTGAACAAGAGTTGTAATTACTAAAATTAAAGAATCCTATAATTATACTAGAAAAGTTTATTTGGATAATTTATCGAATATTTAATAACCAAGCAATTATGAAGGTATGATTCACCTAGTTTTCACCTATATTCACCAATTTAATTTATCAATTTCAAGTCAATAATTTATAAAAAATCTCTAAAGTAATCAACTCACTCTCTCGAGTGTTGAGTGATTATGAATTGAAATTTGAATTTCAATAGCTTTACAAAAATTCCAAAACTAAAATTTTATCAAAGCTTAATGGATTGTTCAATAAGACTTCAAAGACTTCATAAACCTCTCAAAGCTATGTATTCTTAGGTTGAGTTATTCTATAGCCATGCATAAAATTTTCTCTCTCGAGTATCAAATTTCGTACACCAAACATTCAAGATCAAAGGGCAATTAATCTTGAATTCAATCAAAACAAGATATAACACAAATAAATTTAGAAATTTAAAATAACATATATTGGAATTCAAACCATAAGATCCAGTATAAGTTACATCATCCCATAGAAACTAAAATTTAGTTCATAATGAAAATAGAAAAACTCATACAAGTTTCAACACATTATGAGCAATAATCAAGAAATCAAAGAGAGAAAATTAGGGTAGGGAAATCCTCTCTATTTCCAGATGATGGAGGCCTTCGATTGTCTTGTTAAAGTTTCTTCATTGCTCTCAAGCCTTATCTTCATGTTTACTATGTTGTCAAGTTCCTTCAGAAGGGTTCCAAGTCTTACCTTACCCCCAAAATTGTTTTTTTGCATAAAAGACATTAGGCGGCGCCATGTGGCCAAAAGAAAACAACATTTGGTGTACGAAACCAAGTTATGGGCTGCCAATTTTTAGCACCCACGTCGTGTCGCCATGGCGCCAGCCTCCTCTTTTTCTTGTAACCTGATTTTGTTGTGTCTAGCATCTTTCAATTGATTTTCGACCTTTGTATCATACGACTTGGATTTTGGTGTCTGCATATAATTGCTATCCCTTTATGTTGGATTTCCATTCCCATTTTAATCATCTCAATAGCTAATTATTGGACAGAGTTATACCTGAATGACTAAGATATGTCGCATCTTGAAGTTTTAGTCCATGGTTGACTCTTTAATCCAATTTTTATCTTTGATATCGACTGAATTGGGTTGAGTGGTCACATGAAAGTTGTAGCAATGTTTCTTAGCTTTCTAATTAGGTAAATATCATGTCGATTGAGCTTCAGAGTATAGAGGTATTCCCAAAATACAAAACTTGCCCAAAGCTAGAGCTATAGTGCCTTTGTTTTGCAGCTTTTGGCTGAGCTTTTTCTTGGATTTCTTGGACATTTTCACTATTTTAATTTTTTTGTAAACATCATACAAAATACATAAAAATAAATAGAAATTGCTAGAAAACTAATAAAATCTTAAGTCAAAAGGTATCTAAATTATTGGTATAAAAACCAACTCAAAATTTTCTTTATCCATTACACAAGTTTTAATTCCTTCAACTTGTATTGGGTAAATCATTTTTAAAAAAGGATTTTCTAAAATAACGGAAGTATTTAATTTTTGACAAGAAAAAAATCTGGTTTTCTAAACAAAATTGATTTTAATACATATATGTATTATACTGGTTGTTTAACACATTTGTTTTATTTTATTATTTTTTGATTTTATTATTATTTTATTCATTCATATGGTAATTATATGGACGATTCATTTCTTCTATTTAACTTTTTTTACTAATAAATCGATACAGTGCCATTTAATTTTAATTATCTTTTTTTAACATATATATATATATATATATATATATATATATATAAGAGGTTATTATTTTCATTCATTTGTTTCATAGAAAGCTATCTCCGTTTGGCGAGTAAAATCAATATGAATCAAACAACAAAAAATAATTAAGACACTGTCATGGAGTTTGACAATGCATGAACAATATGTAGTAGATAGAAATAGAAAAAAATAAAATATTTAGCTAAAAAGATACCAACTAAAACAACAAAATTAAACTTATTGACATATTAAAACGAACAAAAGAACATATATGGGTGTGTGTTTTTATTTGATGAGATGAGTGAGATGAGATGTGCATATATTTGTGCATGTCTATGTTTTTTGTTACATTATTACATTATATATATTTTTATATTATTATAATAATAAAAAAAACTATTCTCTCATTTGTTTTTTCCCACGAGTTTTTTTTCCTTTTCTTATAATATAAAAATATAAATAAGAAAAGTAATAACATAGATCAATGACCAATGATAACACATGTTAAATAAACAATCAAAAGAATGGAATAATCCAAGAACAAAAATGAAGCTGAAAAGTCCAAAGGACTGGACAACCTAAAAAAAAAAAAGGGAATTTTTAATTAATTAAAAAGAATATTGATACTTTTATATCCGAAATAATGTTTTACTTTAAGGTATTGTGAAGGAAATACATCACTATGAACGGTAATGGCAAACAGGTTCTTTCCATTGTGTTGTTAGGAAGTTATTGTTTTTTAATTGGGCCTAAAAAATTATCAATGTAGTGATTCTCATTGATTTTGTTTCCTCCCTCCTTTTCATTCTGAGGTTGAGTAAGTGCAGATAGATTAAGGATGCTCACAATTTGGTCAGGCGAATCAATCAAATCGAATAGAAATCAAAATTTTCATAAAACTAATCGAAAACTTCAGTTCGGTTTTCAGTTTTTTATTTTTCAAATTTTTGATTTTTAGTTTGATTTTGATTCTTTATTTTAGTTAACTGAATCGAACCAAAAATTGAATTATTATTTTTATATATTTATATATATAATTTTTATATTATATTTTTATACTTGTTATTTATTTTATACTATTTTTTATATTTTTCTCACCGAAACTAAAAATAATAATGAAAAAAAAAATTTACTTCTATTATTAAAATTTTTTTATCTAGTTTTTTATAAAAAAATTGATTAACCCAAAAATCTAATCGAAAAGTTGAACAAAAAAATTGATTGTAACTGAATCGATGCGATTAATTTATTTCAATTTTCGATTTAAGATTTTGATCAATTAAAATTTTGGTTTGATTTAACTGAATGAACACCCTAAACTAGGTCGTATCAACATTTGATGAAGTCTATCATTTTGTCAGTATGTTAGTCTATTATCTTATTTGTTTATTGTTTTTATTTCTTGCTATGTTTCAGTTGAGCATGTAAACTTAGACTTAAGAAGAAAAAAATGAGATTTTTCACTTTTGTCTATTATTTATTTTAAAAATGCTATTCTGAAGTGTTAAAGATTAAATTAAAGTAGTAATATAACTATTTTAATTACATAGTTTAATAAAATTGCCTGCCCTTTTCTCCTTATCCTGACATATTGTTCTTTATTATTTGAAAATTGGGGTAATAGGTTTAAATGGTTTTGGAGGAAGTAATTTTTTTTGTAGAAAAAAACTACTATCCGACCACCCATCCTCTCTTATATACTGTGCATCTCCTACATGCAAAAAATACATACAGAAAAACAACACAGAAACATGGAGAAAATACGTAATTTTCATGCATAAATAGCGGCCAAAATTTGAAGACAAATCAAATGGTGATCGATTTGGTCAAGTTTACACTTTGGTGTTTTAGTGTTGTTTGATATATCCTATTTTATTTTTTATAGTTGATCTGCTTTCACTTTAAATTATTTTCTTTCACTGATACTTAATACCATTTTGGGTTATCATTGATGCTATGGTGTTACTGTACTCTTACTATATTCATTATTAAATCAATAAATTCCATATATATTATTGTACACTGTTCATTTGTTTGTACTTAATTGGTTTATTACCAACTTATTAGCAACTATCTTTTCCCCCTTTAATACTATATTACTAAAAAAAAAGAATTTTTTTTAAGGGCGAAAAAATAGAACCACCATGTCATCCCATATATAATGGGGTATTTTCATTTGTATAGTGGTTGGTAACACAAATTTTTAAGTTTTATTTATTTGATTCATTTATATGGTAAATATAGATGATTAATTTTTTTTCTTCATAACTTTTAATAGTTAATCCGATATGGCATTGTCATGGAGTCAACTGTACCAACGGTAAATCAGACGACTAACGAGACTCAACTGCTAAGACTACTGAAAAAGTTGCATTATATATACAATGTACTTCATTTGCTGTTACTATTTAGGATTGTGCAGCCAGAAGTAGTCCTTTTTTGGATGTGATGTGGAACAAGAGGCAGATACTGTATTGCGCATGGAAAACTTGTTTAAGTTGAATAAAAAACTTTGATAAAAAAATAATTTTATTGTATACACCCAAACTTTTTTCCCGGTTGATTTTTATGTTGTATTATTTTTCCAAATTCATAATAAAGTCAATTATAGAAATTAAGTTCGTTCTTAGTTTTAATTCAATGACAATTATAACTAATTGCATTATTCTGTGAACTGAACTGAAGACTCATAAAAAGGTATTTTGTAGACTATAAATAGTCCATAGTTTATGTTGTAAATTTTCTTTATAAATTTATGAACTTTTTGTATAGAGAGAGAGATAGATACATATAGACATATATGTGTTACAATGTTGCCAAGAATGAACAGTGTGTGTTCTGACTCCACAAGAAGGTGGTTGTTGCAGAGAATGAAGGGCTGGATGATCTAAAACTGCATTCATGGACCATCAAGAATAGATACCTTACAACAAGAAAAAAAATTCATTCTTCTCTGTTATTTTTGGTGTGATAAACAATGGTAACAAACAAGAATAATGCCCAAGTATAATAAAAAATTTCTACTTGCATTTCTAGTTATTATCCCACCAGAATTGGCCCCGGAGATACTTGATCACATTCTTGTCAACCTAGAAAGCTTTGTCAGAACATCAAGCGAGATTGGAGGGTTTGAACCAAATATAGCGTTTGCAACTGTAATAACTCCTGGATTTTGGCTACTAAGACCAGAAAAAGTCACCACTTGGTCCACTAGGGTGTATTATAAGAAAAGCTACACATTTACTCTCCTCTTATGTGAAATTCATTATATGCAAGATATATTTGTTTTATTTTCCCAATGTGGAATTCCCCCTACACTTAAAGGACATTCTCTTAAAGTTGGAGACTCTTTTCATTCACACCAAGATTTCTATGTGGGATACTCACCTTATAATTCCAACAATCCCCGACATGAATGGAAGAAGCCAACACAAAATGAGAAAGTTGAAAAAGAATACCATCTGAAAGATAGTGCATCAAGATAGGTATGTGAACCTTTCCTAATAAAAGTTTATAGGACTCACTTGGCTAATTACTAAACTCTAAGTTTTGAACTATCAGTCATTATTACAAGTCCAATCAATAGACTCCACACACTAACTCTAATATCAAGTTCGATTCTCCATTATGTTTATTATTTTGGCCATGAACTCTCTTAGGTTCTGCAAGTGTTTTAAAGAATTTGCCCAGTAAAATTCTCGTAGAACTAACCATGTTCACACTCACATAGGTGAAGTACTATAAAGAGTATCATACTATGCTCCACTTGTACTTTACACGATATAGGCATCATTAAAAGCAATGTTTATCATTGATCGCTTTGTAGGTAGCACTTATTTTCATCCTAGAAATGAGAATGAATTAAATACCTAAGTACTTTCAATCGAGTCATTCATAACTTAATTTTCCTATTAAACCTAGTCTGTGAAATCTCCAATCACTAAATTAGGTTTTTATTAAAATGAATCATTCATTCTTTTAAGCTTTAAACACATTTCCCTTGATGTGCAGTCTATACGCTCTCTTGATAACCCCTTAGTGAATGAATCTGCTAGGTTATCTTTTACTTTTACAAAATCAATTGATATAGTTCTATTAGAGAGTAACTGTCTAACGGTATTATGTCTTTGACAAATATGTCGTGACCTACCATTATATACAATATTTTATGACTTAACTATAGCAACCTGGCTATTGTAATGAATGCATATTACTGGCATTAGTTTTGGCCATATTGAAATATCTTCTACGAAATATCTTGATCATTCTACTTATTCCCAACTTTATCTAAAGCTATAAAGTCAGATTCCATAATGGAATGAGCTATACATGTTTGCTTGGAAGATTTTCATGATATAGCACCACCACCAAGAGTGAATCCATAACTACTAATTGACTTGAATTCATTAGTGCCTGAAATCCAGTTCGCAACAATATATCCATCAATAACTGAAGGATATTTTTCATTGTATAATGCAGACTTCTTGGTTCTTTTCAAGTATCTCAATACTCTAAGCAATGCATTCCAGTGGTTATTACTTGGGTTACTTGTATATCTATTTAGCTTGCTTACAGCGTAAACTATGTCTAGCCTTATAGAATTCATTAAGTACATTACGCTTCCAATGATATGGGAATATTCTAATGGTAATTTCCATTTTCAGTATTCTTAAAAATAGATTATTTGTCTATTTAATACCATAGGATTTAAATTTATTAATCACTTTATCAACATAATGTGATTGAGATAAATATATCCCATTAGGTGTTTTAGAGATCTTTATTACCAAGATCATGTTAGCATCACCCATATCTTTCATATCAAAGTTATTAGTGAACATTTTCTTTGTCTTATTGATGATATCCATATTAGTTCATAATATGAGCATTTCATCTACATAAAGATATATAAGTACATGTGCTTCTCGAAATTTCTTGGAGTAGACACATTTATCACATTTATTTATAGTGAATCCATTTTTTATCATGACGCTATCAAACTTTTCATGCCACTGTTTGGAGGCTTGCTTCAAACCATAAAGAGATTTGACAAGTCTACACACTTTATGTTTTTGTCCTTTTATTTTGAAACCTTCAAGTTGCTCTATTTAAATTTCTTCATCAATATCACTATTCAAAAATGTAGTTTTTATTTCCATGTGATATATGTGCAAATCACCGGTAAATAAGATTCGGATTGACATAATCCTTGTTACCCAAGAAATAAGTGTTAAAATAGTCAGCACATTCCTTTTGACGATATCCCTTGTCAACAAGTCTAGGCTTGTATTTATCAATTAAGCCATCTGCCTTTAACTTTTTATTTAAAATCTATTTTCATCTAATTGGTTCAGTTCCTAAAAGAAAATTGACTACTTGTCACGTAATATTTCTTAGAATGGATTCTATTTCGCTTTTTATAACTTTTTTCCTAAATAGAGCTTTTGGAGTAGGCATAGCCTCATTAAAGGTTTGATGTTTATTTTCAATTATATATGTCATAAAATCTGGGCCAAATAATTTAGCCACTTTAGCTCTCTTACCCTTCTAAGTTCAGATCTATGTCATTCTTAAATGCAGCTTCATGAGCTTCTATGTTCAGATTCTATGTCATTCTTAAATGCAGTTTCATGATTTCTCTTTTGATTATTCTCTTGAATATCTCTTTTAAAAGAGAACACATCTTCAAAGAATTCAACATCTTTGAATTCAATAATTTTGTTCACATGAATGTCACTTAGGTCAGATTTATATATAAAAAATCTATATGTACTACTATTCATTGCATATCTAATAAAAGTGCAACAAACAACTTTAGGACCTAACTTGACCTTTTTGTGAGGTGGTACAGTTACTTTAGTTGGACACCCCCTACTTTCAAATATTTGTAAGAAGGCATTTTATTTTTCTATATTTCATAAAGCATTAATCCGATTTTCTTACGAGGAACAATATTTTAAAGAAAGTTAGCTATAAGCACGACTTTCCCCCACAAGTTCTGAGCTAATCCAGAACTAATAAGCATAGCACTAAACCATGTCCATATGAGTTCTCTTATTTCTCTCAGCAATTCCATTCTATTAAGGTATATAGGGAGCTATAATTTGGTGAGTAATTCCAAACTTAGCTCATAATTCATCAAATGATGATGAATCATATTCTCTACCTTTGTCATATCTCAAAACCTCAATTCTCCCACAAAGTTGATTTTCAACTTCATTCTTGTACGTGACGAACGTGTTCAAAGCCTCATCTTTACTACTTAATAAATGTACATAACAATATATATTGTGATCATCAATGAAGGTAATAAAATACTTTTTACCACCTCAACTTTGAACAAACTTTAGATAACATATATCATTATGCATCAAACTTGAAGGTTTGCTACTCCTTTTAGCTAAACTAAAAGGTTTCTTAGCAAAATTAACTTTAACACAAATCTCACATTTGTGTTTATCATCAATATCAAGTTTAGGTATAAAGTCTAAACCTATCAGCTTTCTTAGAGAAGCTAGATGAACATGACCTAATCTACTGTGCCATAAAAATGAAGACTCAAGCAAGTAAACAAAATGTAAACTTTTATTACTTTCAAAAGTTTTGAGTACAGGTATTACATTAATCTTAATTAGCCCTTTGGCTACATATCCCTAATCTATAAATTGACCATTTTTGGTCAGTACAAGTTTATCGGATTTAAAAGTAGTGAATTAGATACTAAATTTTTTGGATATCTGGAATATATAGTACATCAACGAGTGTCAGCTTCTTGCTTGATGTCATCTTCAATACCACTTTGCCTAATCCAATTATGTTAGAAGTTGATGAGTTGCCTATGAACAACTTCTTTCCATTAATCAAAATATATGTGGTGAATGATAAGTGCATATTTTGACATATTTTTATATCAAATCCTTTATACTTTTCTTACTTTATTTTTGTTAATATTATTGTTTTATTAATATTTTGTGTTAGGGAATAAATGGAAGCATGTTTCCAAACTTGTGCAATTTTTATAATTTGAGTATAACTTCATGATCAAAAGCCCTATGGACCTGAAGCTTATTTCATTTGAAAGACAAGAGATAGAGGTACAACTTTTCTGTTGGAAGCTCAACCCAATTCAGTCTTGATGATAACATAAAATTCATCCAAGTAATTGCACAAAATGGATCACCAAAATTAGGATCAAAGTTCAGCCCAGTATTGACTTATTTCACCAATTGGGTTATATATCTTGATCCCAAATTTATTTTTGGGCTTAAATTCGGATATGTTATACCCAAGAGGTAAATAAACAAGTTTTTTGAAGACAAAATGGTGTGAAAATGTGTTGAAATGGTAAACATATAGGCTGCAAGTTGCTGCTGCTGTTAAAAGGTGGCTCTTGGATATGACTTGGTAATTTGACCATATCTCCTTCATTCGACCACCAAATTTGACAAAAGATATATGAAAATATATCAGCACCAAAAGATATATAATTTAGATTCTTCATATATCTTTAAAATCTGGTTGTATCTGACCGAAAACTATAATTCACTTCAGTGGGTGAGAAATTTATATAACAACTTACCAACTCTTAGCAACTAGCATACCACTTGATTAACCCCTCCATTATTTGTTTGGCCTATAGCTTACTCCAAGTACTATAAATAAGTTATATATTAAACTTGTAAGAGGACGGGGGTAAAGGGTTTCTTTAGGCTAAGTTATCTAGTTTGTATATTTTCTAGTATTGTAAGTTTTCTAGTAGTAATAGAAATACATTCTCTAGTTTCTCTTATATTTTTAGTCTTTGCTACTTTTATTATGTCTTTCTAAATTTTATTTTGCTGAGAAAAAATGGTGAATCTCTTGATGGAGGAAGATAAATGGTTATAAAGGTAGAAATTGTTTAAGTATGTTGTATTATTATTTTTATTTTTGATATAAACCCTACTTATTTTGTGGTAATTCTTGGTTTATGTATCTTAATGGCACAACAAATACTTGGGTTCATTTAGCTTATTGTATGGTTTTACCCCACCGACTGCTAATGTGAAACCTTGCTTTGTTGTTGACGAAGGTGTGCATAAATGTTTGATTTCATAAATAAGTGTTGGTGTTAAGAGATAATTTGCAATAGTAAGATAATATCATGATTACTTTATTGCATGAGTTACTTGATAATATCTTCTCATTGGAACCTTCATTATGTATGGATTCCAATTGTGGCAATTAATAGAGGTAAAAAGAATAAATAACCATTTATCTATCCAAAACTCAAGAGTGGATCCCTAATCCTCAGTACTTTTATTACTTCGGTTTTTTTCTTTAGCTACATCATACATTAATTGTTCATATATTTTTGATTCACATAAACTCCATCTTTTTATAAATATAAACTTGAATTCTTCAAACAACTTCCCTGTGGATCGACCTCGGACTCACGAGAAATTTATTAGTTACTACAACCTGCACTTGGGTTTGCAACCTTAAAGTTGTAGCAAGTTTTTGGCGCCGTTGCCGGGGAAGGCAAGGTAAGTATTCAGGTTTGTTAATATTTTTCCTTTGTAAATATAGTTTGTTTATTTTCTTTATGGATATATGGTTATATGGTATCGTAGTCATAATTCTCGACGTTTAGTAAGAAATAATTCCGAAATTTTGTTTGGAAATTTGTTTGAATCATCTCCACACACTTCCACCATGGCTGAAAATAAAAGTGTCCAAAATGAAAATGAGAATTAACAGGTGTGTACCATGCATTATTACTTGCAACCTTCTTGAAATTCTTCTCCTTCTTGTTTCATTTTTTCTTTAAATGCAAATAATTTTTGATTCAAGTCAGGTATGATTCCTTTACTTCCTAATTTCCATGGTTTAGATTTTGAAAGCCCTTACTTGCATTTAAAAGAATTTGATGAAGTATGTGCCACTTTTGATGATCAAACTTGCACAAATGAGATTGTTAAGCTCAAATTATTTTCTTTTTTTTTTAAAAGATAAAGCAAAAAATTGGCTTAATTTTTTAAAACCTAGGTCAATTGGCACTTGCCAAGAAATGCAAGTTGAATTCTTGAAAAAATTCTTTCCAACTTATAAAACTAATGCTTTGAAAAGACAAATTCAAATTTTTTCTCAAAATTCGAATGAAGCTTTCTTTTAATGTTGGAAAAGATTTAAAGATTTGTTGAATTCATGCCCACGTCATGATTTTGAAAAATGGCGCTTAATTAGTTTCTTTTATGAAGGTTTAACTCCTGAAATAAAATAATTTATTAAAACAATGTGTAATGGTGAGTTTCTTGATAAGGAACCTGTTGAAGCCCTAGAATATCTAGATTATTTGGTAGAAAACTTTCAATCATGGCATAGTGTTAATTCTTTCGGAGGTTCTATTAAATCTAATCTTGCTAATAGTAATAAAAGAAAATATTACCTTAGCCAAGAAGATGATCTAAATTCTAGACTTGCTAGTTTAATAAGAAAAATTGAAGTCATGGAACTTAAAAAAGTAAAAAAAATCAAATCTGTGCAAGAGGAAGAAGTTTGTAGTAATTATGAACTTTTGGGGCACTCCACCAATGAATGTACAAACATTCCAGTACAAGCAAATTTTATGAACACATTCAAAAAACCTTTCCATCCTCCATATTCTAAAACTTACAATCTATAGTGGAGAAATCATCCAATTTCAGTTGGCGAGATGATAACCGTGTCCAATCACTGCATTCACAAAAACCACCAAACTTTCATTCTTATCTAACTTCATATACAAAATCTATTGAGGAGACTTTGCAAGCATTTATGCATGAACAAACAAACATCAATAATCAGACTTCACAAGCTATTAATGAGATCAGAAGCACACTTTCAACACTGACAACTTCTTTGCATACTCATGAAAAAGGTAAATTTCCTGCTCAACCTCAACCTAATCCTTCCACTCAGTGTCATGTTTCTTCTTAAGGTGAAAACGAAGTCAAGGAGGCTAATTCAGTTACAACTCTTTGGAATGGAAAAGTTATTGACAAGACTATTCATCCCAAGGAGAAAGTTCCTAATCTACCTCAGAAATGAAAAATAGAAATAGTATTGACGACGAAGGTAAGTTTGAAGAAGGTAAGTGTGCAAATGATGAAAAACAAAAATATTTACCTCCAACACCCTTTCCTCAAAGATTGCAAGCAACTCATAAATTGAACTCAAATGCTGAAATTTTTGAAATTTTTAAACAAGTCAAGATTAATATTCCATTATTGGATGCAATCAAGCAAGTTCCACCTTATGCCAATTTTTTGAAAGATTTGTGTACAATCAAAAGAAAACATCATGTACAAAAGAAGGCATTTTTAATTGAAAGTGCTAGTTCAATCATTCAACAATTCACTCCACCCAAGTACAAAGATCCAGGTTGTCCAATCATTTCATGTATCATAGGAAACACTAGAATAGAGTGTGTTTTGCTTGATCTTGGTGCTAGTGTAAATCTTCTACCTTTCTCAATTTATGAACAGTTGGGTTTGGGAGAACTTAAAATAATTTCTATTGTACTCCAACTAGCTGACCGTACGATTACAGTTCCAAGAGAATAGCAGAAGATGTGGTACAAATTAATAAGTTTTACATTCCAGTTGATTTCATTATTTTGGATACAAAGCCTGTTGCACAAACACATACACAAATTCCTATCATTTAGGGTCGTCCTTTTCTTGCAACTTCAAATGCTTTAATCAATTGTAGAAATGGTATTTTAAAGTTATCATTTGGAAATATGACTTTGGAACTAAATGCGTTTAATGTTTGTATGCAACCTGCAGAAGATGTCGAAGTACATGAAGTGGATTCAATTGAGGAACTTGTTCATGAATACTTTACTACTACTAACTCTTCAGATTCTTTGGAGACTTGTTTCGAAAGTGAAAGTATTTGTAAAAAGGCACACACTAATACTATCTCTGAATTTTTGCAGGTTCAAGAAAAATATTTTTGGAAGCCAAGGTTCGAAGAACTTTCATCATCAACAGTAAAATCTATTCCATTAAGTATTAAAGCTCCTATGGTTGATTTGAAACCTTTGCCAGTTAATTTGAAATACTCTTTCTTGGGTGAGAATGAGACTTTTCCAGTAATAATTTCTTCCAAACTCGATGCATCTCAAGAAGGTAAGTTGATCGAAACTCTGAAAATGCATAAGAATGCTTTAAGATGGACCATTGTTGATATTAAAGGTATTAATCCTTTCATTTGCACACATAACATCTATCTAGAGGAAAATGCTAAACCTTCTAGAGAAATGCAACGAATGCTAAATTCTAATATGAAAGAAGTAGTGAGAAATGAAGTCATTAAACTCTTAGATAATGGAATCATTTATCTATTTCTGATAGCAAATGGGTAAGTCCTACTCAAGTTGTACCTAAGAAATCTGGAGTTACTGTAGTCAAGAATGAGAATGATGAATTAATTCTAAGTAGAACTGTTACTAGTTGGCGAATGTGCATTGACTATAGAAAACTCAACTCAGTTACTAGAAAAGATCATTTTCCATTACCTTTCATGGATCAAATATTAGAAAGAGTTGCGGGACACGAATTTTATTGCTTTTTAGATAGATATTTTAGGTATAATCAAATTGCAATTGCACTTGAAGATCAAAAGAAAACAACTTTTACATGTCCTTTTGGCACTTTTACATATCGAAGGATGTCTTTTGGATTATGTAATGCATTAGCTACATTCCAATGATGCATGCTTAGTATTTTTAGTAACATGGTTGAACGTTTTCTTGAAGTTTTCATGGATGATTTTTCTATTTTTGGTAATTCATTTGATGATTGCTTATCTAATTTAGAAAATATTTTAATCAGGTGTGAAGAAAAGAATCTTATGTTCAATTGGGAGAAATGTCACTTCATGGTAACAACTGGTATTATTCTTGGATACATTATATCATTAGAAGGTATTGAGGTTGACAAATCTAAAATTGAGTTAATTGTCAATTTGCCAACACCAAAGACTGTGAAGGAGATTAGATCATTTTTAGGACATGCTGGTTTTTATAGAAGATCTATCAAAGATTTTAGTATAATATTTAAATCTTTGTGTAATCTTCTAATAAAAGACAGTATTTTTGAATAGACTGAAAACTGTGAAAATATTTTTGTTAAACTTAAAAGCATGCTTACGTCCAATCATGCAGCCTCCAGATTGGACTTTACCTTTTGAAATAATGTGTGATGCTAGTAATTATGTTGTTGGAGCTATCTTGGGATAAAGAAAAGATAAAAAACCATATGTTATTTACTATGCAAGTAAAACTTTAAATGTGCTCAATTGAATTATACAACAACTGAAAAAGAATTACTTGTTGTAGTTTTTGCATTGGACAAATTTTGATCTTATCTTGTTGGCTCACCAATTGTTGTTTTCAGTGATCGTGCAACTTTAAAATATCTTTTGTCAAAACAAGATGCTAAACCAAGACTGATTAGGTGGATTCTCTTACTTTAGGAATTTAATATTACTATTTGAGATAAAAGAGAGTAGAGAATGTAGTGGTTGATCATTTGTCGAGACTTGTCTGTGATGACTCGTTTCAAACCATACTTATGAACAACTATTTATTATTTCTATTTTACCTTGGTTTGCTGACATTGTTAATTTTCTTGTGATAGGAAAGATGCTATCGCATTGGAACTCTCAAGACAAAATGAAGTTTTTTACAGAGGTTAAAATTTTTTATTGGGATGATCCATACATATTCAAATATTGTCCGGATCAAATCTTTCGAAGATGTGTACCTGATAATGAGATAGGTAATATTGTCAAATTTTGTCATTAAGAAGCATGTGGTGGTCATTTTTCTGTAAAGAAAACTACTGCAAAAATCTTGCAATGTGGATTTTATTGGCCAACTCTTTTCAAAGACACTTACACTTTCTGCAAAAGTTGTGAAAATTGTCAAAAGTTAGGGTCCCTTTCAAAGAAAAATATGACGCCCTTATACCCTATACTAGTGATGGAAATCTTTGACTGTTGGGGTATGATTTTATGGGGACATTTTCATTATCATTTAATTTTCTTTACATATTGGTTGCCATAGATTATGTTTCAAAATGAATCGAGGTAATTCCTTGTCGAAACAATGATCACAAAATAGTGATAAATTTTTTAAAAGAAAATATTTTAAGTTGATTTGGAATTCCTAGATCTATTATCAGTGATGGGGGAAAATATTTTTGTAACAAAGTTTTGGAACTTTAATGAGGAAATATGGAATCATACATAAATTTGCAATCCCTTATCACCCTCAGACAAATGGACAAGTTGAACTTGCAAATAGGGAGATAAAACAAATTTTGGAGAAAACAGTTAACTCAAACCATAAAGATTGGTCTCTTAGACTACCGATACACTTTGGGTATATAGAACTACTTTCAAAACATCATTAGACGTGTCTCCTTATATGATAGTTTATGGAAAATCTTGTCATTTACCTGTTGAACTTGAACATAAAGCTTATTGGGCAATCAAAATGTTTAACTTCAATCTTGATGAAGCTTCAAAATTGCGCAAATTGCAAATCAATGAACTTCAAGAACTGAGAAATGATGCATATAAGAATTCTAAAATTTATAAAGCAAGAATCAAAGATTTTCATGATAATAAAATTTCAAGAAAAATATTTGAGGTTGGTCAAAAGGTTTTGCTTTATAATTCTCGATTGCATTTGTTTTCTGAAAAATTGAGATCAAGGTGGAGTGGTCCTTTTGTTGTAAAAGAAAGTATATTCTTATGGGGTGATTGACATTGGGAATTCTAGAAATGGTAACATATTCAAAGTAAATGGACAAAGAGTTAAACCATTTCTAGAAAATCAATTTTTACAAGAGGAAATTCTTTTTCTTTCTAACCCTTGTTATGATTAGTGTTGTATATACTCATTTTCTCTGACATTATTTTTTTTCTTTTCCCGGTTAAATGGTGGATAACGGTACTCCGTGGCTATAAAAGTCGGACTTGTCAGTTTCCCAAACAACTAAAATCTTTGTACAAATTTTCTTTACTTTTCTCATTCTCTTTTCTTATTCTTTTCAAAATGGGTGACATTTTTCTAACTTTCAAGAAGCGATTTCCTTTTCTTCTTAAAAATGCAATTTTGAAAATTTATAAAATCAGGATTGAAAGATTGCGAATGCTTATGCAAAAGGGCATTCCAGAGGACATACGTTGGATAATTGAAGCAAAGGTAAGGGCAGGTGAGTTTTCATATGAGTTTTTAGATTTGCTTACTAGATACATGTCTGATTTTGGTAAAAGCACATATTCAAAAAAACGAAGGGCGAAAAAAATGAAAGTTTGTCATATTTGTGCTAGATGGACTTGGAACACAAAGTGTCATTCTTTAGGAATGGTCTCTAAAAATCAAGAAGATAAACTTAAATTTATTATGGATAGACTGAGTAAGGAGTCTTTAGATCACATTATATTGACTCTTGAGACGCATTCATGTGGATTGGTACAACGTGCAATTCTTGATTTATGGGATCATTTTCGAAATGAATATGAGCTTTATAGTCTTGGGAATCTGACATTAAAAGACCCTGTTTGTCAGTTTATAAGAAAACTAGATGGGAAGCATATCCTCGACCCATAGAGGGCGTTTAAGCCGTTACTAGACGTAAAACCAAAGGAAGATGTGATCCACAATCACAACTATATGTACATACACGTGTTAGTAGGTAATTTTTAAATTTCGTATGTGTCCTAATTTTCAACCTTTTTGACAAAAGAAAAAGACATGCAATAAATGCATTCTCTGTTCACACCTCAATAAATATCACCATACTCACTTTATTTTTGCACAACTTATTTTCAAAAAGAAAAAAAATTAAAAAAAAATGGAAGTTTCTTCAACTCGCAAATTTAATTCCATTTGTATTTTTTGTGAATCCAATCTAAGAAAAAATAGTGAGTTTATAGGGGCAACCAATAACCTTGGTAGAACTTTAGCAGAAAGAAAAATTCATTTAATGTATGGGGGAGGCAGTTTGGGGTTAATGGGGAGTGTTGTTATTTCTGCTTATGTATGAGGTGTCAATATTCTGGAAGTTATCCCAAAATCTTTAACAGTATAGAATATCACAGATATGATAATTGGAGATGAGCTAAAAGTGTCACATATTCAGGACAGAATGCCTAACATGTTAAACAATGCGGATGCATTCATCATTCTACCTGGCGGTTTTGGTACACTGGAGGAATTATTCCAAGTTGTCTCTTAGGCACAACTCAACATTCACCAAAAATCTATAGGTATTCTTAATGTTAATGATTTTTATGATGGTTTGCTATCTTTTGTGGATCATGCTGTGAAAAAAAGTTTTATTTCAACTTATGCGAGAAGAATCGTTATTTCTGCTCTGACACCTGACCAGCTGGTTGATCAACTTCTAACATATGTGCCAGAACCTGATCCAGCCTTAGCCAATATGGATTGGTCCAACAGGAACAATGGTCGAAAACGTAAATTGAATTTGACTCTCAGTCTGTGATACTTATTGTTAATGATTTCATTTAATAGTGTATTTTTTTTTTGTTTCAACTTCAGGTGATATCTTTCAAACTCTACTTTCCTATCTATTTTTGACATTGGGGACAATGTCTTGATTAGGTTGGGGGGAGGGATAATTGATATCATGACTTGTATGTTCAATGTGTGTTTTTCTAGTATTTAAAAATAAAAAAATAAAAAAAATCAAGCGTGTTTTTTTGATGGGTCCGTTGAAAGCATGAAAAAAGATGGTTGAGTAAAGGGTAATTGTAACACTCTTAAAACGAATCCCTATTTTTTGCATAACATGGCAGGTTTGTGAAATTTTTAACAAATATTTGTGAATTACCAATTGTTTTTTTAAGTCATAGAGCTTCTTCCAACTTCAATGATTAAAATTAATCATGAATAATATGATTTGATTGATGATGGGTGTTGTTTTGGACTTTGATGTTGTTATTTGGTTAATATAATTTTACGATAATTATACTCAAATTTTATTTTGCATAAATAGTTATGTTATTTAGTGTGAAGACAATCATGTCAAAATAGATAGTTCTTATGCCCTTGCTCTAATCATCACTTGAATGTTCAATATGTAGGGGTTGAGTATTAGAACTTTTTACTTTTGTTCTGTCGAGGCGAATGACTGATAGTGCACCACTAGAAAAATGATTAAGGCATTAGGCTTTCTAATACTATTGCCAAATCATTTTATTCCCTATATGATGTTTCAAGAAAACATCCCCCTAGTAAGCTACTTTGAGCCTTACAATAAATATTTTTTTTTTGTAACCATATCTTTTTACCTAGCCTAAATACACTATTATCCAACCTTTGTTGTAAAAATGATTGGAGTTTAAGAGATATTCAATTGACAGCTTGAACTTACAAAAAAAATTCAAGTTGGAATAGAAGATAAGTGTGGGGGAGTTTTTTTTAAAAGAAAAAAAAAGAGAAAAAAAGAAAAACAGTAATAATAAAAAAAATAGAAGAAAAAATAAATTGCAAAGTGTTACAAGTTGCAACTAAAAATGAGATATTGCAAGATGAATAAGAGGGGTCCAATTCAATAACAATAGACCCCAGTGTGAAATTTGTGGAATTTGAGAATTATTCATCGATAAATTCTATATCTCTAATTCCATGAAGTTTTTAGAACTTTTGTTGCATCATATCCTTTTTTTTCTTAGCTACATCATCACCCTTTGGTCCAATTACAATCTTTGTTGAAGACCTTTTGATTTCGTGTGGTGCCTTCAATGTAGTGGAGATTTGCACCAAAGGAAGAGCATATGATGTTTAACTTTTTGTTAGAGATTAGGTGATGGTTTTTGTAAGGTTTTATGAGAATTCACTTATTTGAAGCATGCATAGTTTCATCACTATTGACATTAACTGTCCACACACACATTTGAGTATGCTTATTATAGAAATATATTGATTTTTGAATGACTAAGAGTTAAACTCAACACTTGTTTGATTTTATTTCCATATTACTTTGTTGCTTCATGAGAATAAATATTGAAAGATAGTTATTATAGGTGTTTGTAGGTATCACTGTTGGAAACCTTCACGAGACTATAACTCATCCTCTATGGGCTACCTAGGGGTTTAAATGCTTGTTGCATATGCTAAATGCAATCGTGATTTCCTACGAAAGTAGATTAGTTTATGTTTGTTTTAAGCTTGCTCGAGGACAAGCAAGAGTTAAGTATGGGGGAATTTGATAAGTGCATATTTTGACATATTTTTGTATCAAATCCTTTATATTTTTCTTGCTTTATTCTTGTTAATATTATTTTTTTATTAATATTTTGTGTTAGGAAATAAATGGAAGCATGTTTTCAGACTTATGCAGTTTTTGTAATTTGAGCATAACTTCATGATCAAAAGCCCTATGGATCTGGAGCTTATTTTATTTGAAAGCAAAGAGATAGAGGTACAACTTTTCTGTTGGAAGCTCAGCCCAATTCAGTCTTGATGATAGTAGAAAATTCATCCAAGTAATTGTACAAAATGGATCACCAAAATTCAAATCAGAGTTCAGCCCAGTATTGACTTATTTTACCAATTGGGTTATATATCTTGAGCCCAAATTTATTTTGGGCTGAAATTCTGAATTGTTATACCCAAGAGGTAAATAAACAAGTTTTCTGAAGACAAAATGGTGTGAAAATATTTCGAAATGGTAAAAACATAGGCTGCAAGTTGCTGCTGCTGTTAAAGGGCGGCTCTTGGACATGACTCGGTAATTTGATCATATGTCCTTCATCCGACCACCAAATTTGACAAAAGATATACGAAAATATATCAGCGCCGAAAGATATATAATTTAGATTCTTCATATATCTTTAAAATCTGGTTGTATCTGACCGAAAAATATAATTCAATTCAGTGGGTGAAAAATTTGTGTAACAACTTACCAACTCTTAGCAACTAGCATACCACTTGATTAACCCCTCAATTATTTGTTTGGCCGATAGCTTACTCCAAGTACTATAAATAAGTTATATATTAAACTTGTAAGAGGACGGGGGTAGAGGGTTTCTTTAAGCTAAGTTATCTAGTTTGTATATTTTCTAGTATTGTAAGTTTTCTAGTAGTAATAGAAATGCATTCTCTAGTTTCTCTTATATTTTTAGTCTTTGCTACTTTTATTATGTCTTTCTAAATTTTATTTTGCTGAGGAAAAATGGTGAATCTCTTGATGGAAGAAGAGAAATGGTTATAAGGGTAGAAATTATTTAAGTATGTTGTATTATTATTTTTATTTTTGATATAAACCCTACTTATTTTGTGGTAATTCTTGATTTATGTATCTTTAATGGCACAACAAATACTTGGGTTCATTTAGCTTATTGTACGGTTTTACTCCACCGACTGCTAATGTGAAACCTTGATTTGTTGTTGACGAAGGTGTACATAAATGCTTGATCCCATAAATAAGTGTTGGTGTTAAGAGATAATTTGCAATAGTAAGATAATATCATGATTACTTTATTGCATGAGTTACTTGATAATATCTTCTCATTGGAACCTTCATTATGTATGGATTCCAATTGTGGCAATTAATAGAGGTAAAAAGAATAAATAACCATTTTTCTATCCAAAACTCACGACTGAATCCCTAATCCTCAGTACTTTTATTACTTCAGTTTTTCTTTAGTTACATCATACATTAATTTTTCATATATTTTGATTCACATAAACTCCATCTTTTTAGAAATATAAATTTGAATTCTTCAAACAACTTCCCTGTGGATCGACCTCGGACTCACGAGAAATTTATTACTTACTACAACCTGTACTTGGGTTTGCAACCTTAAAGTTGTAGCAGTGAACATATCTTTATCTGAGCAAATGTGACGTGTAGCTACTGTGTCAACCCACCATTATCTCAGGTTATCCACCAAGTTGGCTTCAAACATGACAACCGAGAGCATAAGGTCCGATATGTCTACCAATACTATTTTATCTTCATTCACATTAGACTGGTTCTGATTTTCCTTCTTTGGAAGTTAGTAATCCTTCGCCTTGTGGTTCACCTTACCATAGTTGTAGTAATTACCTTTGAACCACTTTGCATCTTTATTCTTGGATGAGCCAGGATGCTTTCTCTTCTTGCCCTTTTTGGCTTTGGAGTCATCTACCATGTTGGCTTTTCCTCAATTTGGTTAGCAGAACCCTTTATTTCTACAACCTTGTTGTATTCATCAATTCTAAGATGAACAATTAGACCTTTCATCATTATCTATTTATGTTTATGCTTAAGATAATTCTTGAAATATTACCATCCATAGTGGAGGAAGCTTATCTATAAGAGTAGCAAAGAGCATCTTCTATCAAAAAGCTGCAAAGAGGGGCAACTATCTAGAAAGATTCATTTAACACCATCCCCTCAGCTACAATATCATGCGTGATGATCTATAACACCTAGAGTTGGCTCATCACAGTTTTGGAATCAACCATTTTGAAGTCCAAAAAATTGCTGACTGTGAATTTCTTCAAGCCGATATCTTTAGTTCTGTACTTATTTTCACGTGATTCCCATAATGCATCTGCTGTTTTCACTTAACAATGCACATTATATAATGTGTTATCCAGTCCACTAAGGGAATATAATTCTTACATAGGAAGTCACTATGACTTCATGCATAAAAAATAGCTCATTTTTGTGAATCTCTTTCTTCATTCGGTAGAGTAGGAGCATCTTCCATCAAGAACCTCGCCAAGTTCATGGTGGTAAGATAAAATAACATCTTTTGTTACTATCTGTTGAAATAAGCTCTAATTCATTTCTCCGATTCCTCATGCTAGGAAGTTGGAGGCATGCTGCCTAGATTGGAGCTAGTAGCTACTCCATTCCTTACTCTGGTTGGCACTTCTATAGTATCCATAAATTTCATCTTAAGATTGTTGGTTGTATACTAAAAGAAGATTGGGATTTATACTTAGAATTTTAGCTGAAGTGAGATAAGCACAAAGCTAATTTCCTTAAAATAGATTTTTTCCCTGCAAGTGCTACAGGATCATGGACGTTTGTCTCCTAAGATGCAATACTTTAATAAAATATTAGTACATTACTATACTAATCTAGTCTCGATCGAACCAAAAGTTGACTATATATTTTTTTAAGAATAGAAAAAAATTCTAAAATAATCAAAATTATTTTACAAAGTTTAAAGAGAGAAAAGAGTAATCAACCAAATTAAGATTGATTGGTGTTAAGAAAATAAAATAAGAGAGGTTCTTTTATAGGCAATCTGGCACCCAATCATGAGTGGACATGTCCACTCATTCAGATCAATCTAGACCGCAGGATCGTACCTCTTCAGAGATGCCTGAAATATAGTGGTTCAAATCACATTCTTCCACGAAGGTCCATGACTTTTCTCATGCACCTTTCACACCTGAATGGTTGTGTCTAGTCACCCGTATCCCATCAGCGATTAGAACTAATTGTAGCCCTTCAATCATATCTCATCAACAGCTACTTGTATGGACACTTCCACTGGGCACCCAACTGCACGGTGTCATGTTACTGGGCACCCAACCGCCATGTTACTGCTATGTTGAGCTACTTCGCCATGTCACCGAGCTACCCTGGTTTAATTTCTGAAAACTTTAAGGCTTCTCAACTCCTCACAATAATGTCTACGTGCTAAGTACAAAGTGTGCCTCTAAAGTGTTTAATGCGACCTTTGCAACGTGGGCGCATGCATCTAGGTGTGGACTCAGGTGGTGCTTCGCACTACCCTCATAACATATATGAACTAAGTCCACTGGGTCTACTAGAGTGCACTATAAAAAAACTACACATTTACTCTTCTCTTGATGTGAAATTCATTATATGTAAGAGAAACTTGCTTTATTTTTCCAATATAGGATTCCCCCCTCCCACTTAAAAGGACACTCTTTCAAAATTTGGAGATTATTTCCATTCACACCAAACTTCTAATGTGGGATACCCACCTCATAATTCTGACATGATGTTGAGGCACATAAACATCCTCCATGTTATAATCATCTATACAAAAGTCCCTTCATTATCTCACTTTCTCCTCCCTTGAAATTGGTTCATCTCCTGCTATAAGTTCTCGTTTCAACTTGTTAGCGCATATAGCTCAAATATCAGATCAAGTTTTTTGTTGTTATAAAAAAAGAATTCAGAGTTTATCAAGTATCTATAGAATATATTGGGAATCTCCATGAATATGGATCCACTCACTAAGGGTTTACTGCCTGAGGTGTTTCATGAGCACATTGCTCATTAGGTGTTGTGTGATTTGATGATGTACATATCCAGAGGGAGTATTTTGATATTCTTTTAGTTTAGACACAATTCTGATTTATTTTTTGTAGAATAAAGAATATAATTTATTTTCAGACTTTGAATTGTTTGTGGTTTAACATGAATTTATAAAAAATAAAGTAGAACCGGTTGGAAATAGGCATGTTTATGATCATATTGCATATAATTTACATGCTACACATCCATACTCAATCTATATTATTGAATATGTTGGTGTGGTGACCATTGATGGATCTAGTTACCGTTTATGTGTAACGAAAGTTGCTTTGATCTCATGTTGTTACAGGAGATGGACGAGATTGTAACTAAGAAAATATTTCACTGATAGATAGTATTTTCAATGCGCACTCAAGATTTTATAATATAATTATCTACGGTAACATATGTAGCCCAAGTGGGAGATTTATGAGTTTTATTTAATTTCTCAATGTGGGTTTACCTATGTAAATGACAATTAAATTATGGACCGTCTAATTGTATAGAATCAAATGAGTGATCTATCAATTGGGCTTCAGAAATATCTATTAGGTATGAGATTTGCAATGTGTAAATATCCAATGCTAAGTAAATTAGGATTGATGAGCTTCCAATTGACCTATAATATAAAAAAATATTATAAAGTTATGGTTTTCAAGTCAAATCAATAGTTTAGCTCTTCTCCTCTATTGTCATCTTAGAAATAGAACCCATAGAACACTTAAGGAGATTTGATTGTGGAAGATATTAATCAGATATGTATGTATATGTCAATATGGATTAAAGTACATTTTTAATTTAAGTATTCAATTCTATTTTTTAATAATTCTATATCATAAGTTTGGGTTGTATGATTATTTAATTATATTTCTGTTAAAGTCAAGAATCTTGATCAATTCATTGAATAAATTCAATAATTCGTTCTGTCTAACATTCTTCCGGTGACTTGCATCAGCGTAAGGTAAAATCTGTCTAGTTGATATGAAACTTGCCGTGCCAACGCAAAGTTCGTTGATTACATACTTGAAAGATTAATCATTTTTTAATAGGTACATACCATTGCACGACAATGTCCGTGGAATACATCACACACTTTTAACTCTTGGAAATGGTCAATTCCTAGATCTTACTTGCTGTTCTATTTTTCTTTAATTTAAGAATTGAGTGAAAGAACTGGAGCAGGACAGGTTTATCTAAGACATATTGCCGCTGCAGATTGAAGCTGATTCATAGACCAAAGTTAAATGACCAAGAAAACTGATTTAGTCATCGCCTAGCTGATAAACTTAGCCAAGTGGGAGGGTTATTTTATAGCTCAGGAACAAATATTTCTTCGACGTAGATCAACTTAGTTGCCTCAAGAAATGGTCGTATATTATGTATTACTAGCTTCTTTATGGCGATAATAGAACTACGACAAATTAATAAGACATGGAAAATCAATGATTCTAATTATTTTAGTACCGAACATGCCGATGGCAGTTTATCATGTTGAGACAACGCGACGAGCCTGCTTCATTGTGGAATTCACTATTTTCTTGGCAGAAAAAAAAGTTGGCCTGCTCTCAATTTGATTCAGCGTCCTTCATTCGAATATCATGTCAAAGCTTTGGGAAAAACTTTTGACATGGACCAGTAATGTAATTTGCAAGATCAAATAATTAAACATGGAAGTTATAAGAATGCAAATTACTTTCCAAGGGAAAGATGATACACACACTACTAGAAACTAGTGTTTTTGTAAGCAGATTGTTGATCAAATTGATTTTGTCGTCCGTCACCGATTTAAATAGCTAGATCAATTCAACCATTAATCCACCATTATAGTAAAAATTAGCTATTTTTTTTTATTTTGTTATGTAAAATAGTAATATAATATAGTAATTGACTAATTGTTATGTACTAAATTTTTAAAGTAAAAAAGAAAGATAAATAACTAATCAAAAAATATATCTAACAAAGTTCTAATTTCAAATAACTACATATGTATAACCAAATACAAAATTTAAATTTAAAAAAAAAAAAAAACATTATCATGTTTTGACTGATTTTCGTTTTTTATGCTTTAACTGATCGGATCGATCATCAATTTTTGGTTAAACCAACCGGTCCAATCCAATTTTAAAAATATGACTAGAAACATATATTTCAGCTAGGAGTAGAAGCTGTTGCAGAAAGAGACATAAGATTGCTAGATATATTGAACAATTAATGTTTCCCCTTTCCAACATTTTAATTTTTTTGGATAAGATCGTTGAACATGATATTGGAGTCACACCTAACAAGTAATCAAGAGTTCTAATCTCATCGTCATCTATTTATGAAAAAGAGTTTTACATGCTAAGTTTCACAAACTGGATACCACCTGCATGTGAGGAGGGGGTATTAGAGATATTAAATACTTAATATCTCTCGTCTCTAACAACTTAAACTTTCAGATTATATAATTAATTAAAATAAAATTTATATTGGAATAAAAATTAAAAATATTTTTTTATCTATTATTTTTAAGAAAAAATAAATTTCACCTCCCTCGGCTATCCTTTTTTGACTCCATCCCTGCATGCGGGGTGGTCTGGGGAGTGTTGAGGCCAAAGGTACAAAATCGATGCGGGCTAGAGAAACATCAAGAGTGTTGAGTTCTGGTAGTTGGTTAACATTCACTGGAGTCACCATTGATCCAAGCGGGTTTGATGTATTTCCAGGCTTATTTAGATCGGTTCTAAATCCTCGGCTACAACCATGTTCGGGTTCTTGCAAATCTTTCCATTCACAAAAACTGCACATTAAATACACGTTTATGCCAAGGTTAGTGGATTATGCTAATTAAGCCTTATTGTAGAACTAAAAGAAACAAGCTATTCAAGAAATGTGCTTAACAAAATTTTTTGTTTCTATATACTTAACAAATTCTTGATCCTGAACAAAAATAAATATCTACTCTCTTGATTTAAAAACTTTATCAAAAAACTCCAAACTTATATAAGTTTTGATTGAAACAAAAAGGTCTACTTTAATTTTCTAAAAAAAATATTTAGATTTGTAATTTTCCAAATAAATTAAAATTATTTCATTATAACTCTTTTGCTTTAATCTAAATTATTTTCAATATATTGTAACTTCAACCAATTTTAGATAATATTCCATTTTTATTTAATTCTTCGTTTTTTAAATATTAATTTATATTTCTTAATTTTTCATTATTAGTAGACATATTATAGTAAAAGTGGTAATATTGTTGTTGACGGAATATGTTTTTAAATTGAGAAATATTTTGGAGAACTTTTTTTTAACAAAACAAATT
The DNA here is from genome assembly GCA_019321725.1 of Paulownia fortunei. Classification (NCBI taxonomy): domain Eukaryota; kingdom Viridiplantae; phylum Streptophyta; class Magnoliopsida; order Lamiales; family Paulowniaceae; genus Paulownia; species Paulownia fortunei. The sequence continues at coordinate 14,211,561 of CM033117.1, forward strand.
ATGTCAAGGGGTTCATATTTTTATTCTAATCCTTAAACTCTCTTGTTTTCAAATAATCCAATTGAAGTAATTATTTGATCACATTGTCAAGGTAGAAAACGAGCATACATATACTAAGAAAATACTCTGTTGGATTAAAAGGAGATATAAGACAGACTTCTATCCACAAGACCTCTTAGTTTAAATACAGTGGCTCCATATGTATATAGAATAAGTTAAATAGACTGATTCTATTCAAGTTCAACATATGTTCTCAATTCAAGCGTTTGCAGACAACAGAAATATTTTAGTGTGGTTGAACTCAAAGAAATCTTTGCTAGCAAGTATTTGATTTTAACGAAACATCGATACGGCTTTCATTCAAAATATTATACGCCAACAGACCTCTTCATTGGATTTGAAAAACATTTATTCCATAAAGAAGGAAAGTCAGACCCATGGTGTTCACATAACCAAAGACTTTGAATTCACAAATTCTTCATCTCACCTCATTCTGCATATAAATAGAAGCCTTCATGCATCTCATATCCATATCAACTGCCTACAAAGTACAACAATGAAGACTTCAAGCCTTTCAAATTACTCTCTTTTTATTTTTCTTGTGATATTCCTTTCGTGCTCGTGGCCTGCTCAATCCCACCATCACAATGATTTTCTTCAATGCCTTTATTTGCAAAATAAAACTGGAATTTCCAATGTTGTTTATACTCCATCCAACTCTTCATATCTATCCATTCTCCAATCTTCCATAAGAAGTCGAAGATTCACATCGGCCTCCACTCCGAGACCTCAAGTTATTGTTACCCCCGTTCATGAATCCCAGATTCCGGCTATCGTGCTTTGTGCCAGAGAAAATGGAATGCAAATTAGAACACGAAGTGGCGGCCATGACTATGAGGGACTTTCATATACTTCCAAGGTCCCATTTGTCGTCCTTGATTTGCTTAACCTAAATGCAATAACAATTGATGTTGAGCAAAAAACCGCCTGGATTCAAGTTGGTGCAACCATTGGGCAACTCTACTATAAAATCAGCCAGAAAAGCAGGACACTCGCATTCCCAGCAGGTGCGTGTCCTACTGTTGGAGTTGGCGGGCTCTTTAGCGGAGGAGGGTACGGGCCATTGTTGAGAAAATATGGCCTTGCTGCCGATAATATTGTCGATGCACGTTTTATTGATGTTAAAGGAAGGATTCTTGATAGAAAATCCATGGGTGAAGATCTTTTCTGGGCCATCAGGGGTGGCGGAGGTGCTAGCTTTGGAGTTATAACTGCATGGAAGCTGAATTTGGTTTCCATCCCAGAGACTCTGACCATATTTTCAATCAGTAGAACCCTAGAACAAAATGCAACCGAGCTTATTCATAGATGGCAATACGTGGCTCCCAATCTTCCAGAAGATTTACTGATTTCAATCTCTATTGGACCAGTAACTTCAAATAAAACTGGGGAGAAAACTATAGAAGCCATTTTTAATTCATTGTTTCTTGGTCGGGTGGATAGACTACTTCAATTGTTGGAACAAAGCTTCCCCGAATTGGGCGTAAACAGAGAAGATTGCACTGAAGTGAGTTGGATTCAATCCGCCCTTTTCTTTGGTGGATATTCTATCGGAGAGTCGCCACAAGTTTTAACAAGCAGAAATCCTAAAATTAAAAGCACACTTCCAATAACACGATTTTATTTTAAAGCAAAATTAGACTACGTACAGGAACCTATCCCAACACATGGGTTTGAAGGTATGTGGAAATTGTTATTGGAACGAGAAGCTGGTATGGCAGGAATGCTCGTAGTCCCTTATGGCGGGAGAATGAAGGAAATTTCTGAATTTGCGCTTCCATTTCCCCATAGAGCAGGCAATTTGTACAAAATCCAACAATTGGCTTATTGGGATGAACCTGGGGTTGAGGCATCAGAAAGGTCCATAAATTGGGTAAGAAGATTGTACAATTACATGACTCCTTATGTTTCGATGTTTCCAAGAGCGGCTTACATCAATTACAGAGACCTCGATTTGGGAGTTAACAATGAGGGCAATACTAGTTATGCACGGGCTAGCATTTGGGGTTTGAAATACTTCAAGAACAATTTTAAAAAGTTAGTTCGGATAAAAACTATGATTGATCCAGGTAACTATTTTAGAAACGAGCAAAGTATTCCACCTATTTACTCCAATGGAAAGAAGAATTAAAGGAATAAACTTCGTGGAGAAGTAACTATAGAAAGATAGTTCTTGTAATAATAATTCTAAATATTTGTGGATGATAATAAGTTCCTAATAATTTTAGTTTTTTGTGGTTCAACTATGTATTTTACAAATTTTATAGTGGTTATGTATTTTTGGTCATGTGCCATTAGTGATCGTATGTTTAACGCAATGCTAATAAACTGTTTCATTCTTAATTTTTGTTGGTATTTTGTTTGTATATCTTTGCAAATAACTGTAACTCTCATGATCTTACGGGCCCGAAAAATAAAACGAAAATATTATCGCTAGCAGTACCTTGGAACATGGTGAACAAGTATTTTTGAAGACTATAGGACATGATAGTCGCACGCAAAATTTTCCCTTGTTTAACTGTTCATACATAAACATAAATAATTAACAGCCTAGAGATAATAGCAACTTGGCCTAGTAAATGGGTCACTTCTGATTCGTTAAATTAGATTTGATCACGGGTCGAATTGAAATCAGATTCGATCTATAATCGGCCCGTGGTCAACGATTAAAAAATCATTGACCTCTGGTCAGGGGTTAGACCCCGAACTATCGGGCTAGCCAAGCGGTTCCATATTTTAATTTTTTTTAATAATTTTTTTTGTAAAAATGGCCCCGCAAGTTTGAACCTCTATCCTTCAAATTATTAGCACAACATTCTATGCAACTGAGTGAATGTATATTATGTTTATGATTTTGAATAATTACATAAAAAATACTTTGTAATTTATTAATTGTCATGATTTCTTTTTTTCTTTTTTCCCCTTAATTACTTGTCTTATTTTTCAAAATTAATAGAGTTGGTGTTGTGCTTCTATTTAAATATAATTAATTAGTTTCAAATATACCAAGTTATAAATCAAAGTCCTATATTTAAACATTCAATATTTTATCTTAATATTAAGTAAAATTTTATAAATTATCTAATGATACTATTTTACAATTATCTTAATAATAAATAAATTAGTAATATTTTAAAATATTTAATAATGTTACTTTATAATTATTTAGTATTTATTCCTCAACTTTTCAGTTACTATTATTAAATTATTGTAATGTTGCATCGATTTTACATGATAACATTAATTTCGAAAATCAAAATTTAAAAAATTGTACTTTATTAATGTAGTGTAAATGGGAAAAATATTTTTTTTTCATTCAATAATTAACAATATTTTTTTGAAATTTATGTTTAAAAATTTTCATTCAAATTTAAGCTTAAGATTACAAGCCCTTGTTTTTATTTTTTTAAAATTATAATTTTGTAGAATTAATGGTTAGTTAAAAAGTTATAATTTTTCAAAACATAAATCAAAATTAAAAAATAAATAAAAAAATCAAGGGTTGATCTGGAACCGGAATCGTAATCGAAACTCGAACCGTAATTGGCCCAAATCGTAGAATTGGTGATTTCAAAACTGTTGTCAGGTCTACATCAAATAGTCAAGCAATTCTTGCATGTTCTAAGACCCACTCTCAACCGTCATAATTTCAGTCTACTCTTAGAAAAAAAATTAAAAAAAATAAAAAATATATAAATTTGACGTGTATAATGACGTAAACTTGAGGCATGAACACACTTTTTTTAAAGTGGTTAAATCGTAAGAAGGCCCCATAAGTCTGAGAATGACTCGTCTGATCGGATAGCTCGACTATTTTTATGTAAGTAACATCCATAAATTAGTTGATTTCTCAAAAATAATTTAATAAACAAAATAATATAAAATGTTATTTGGAACTTATCTTATATTAAGATTGTCAAGAAAATTGTTATCATCTATTAATCAAAAGATTTTTAGATACTTATCTTTATTAGTTGATATGTCTTGCAATTAAAACTATGGCAATATTTCAAGATGTCTATTCCACCCAAGAAAGACTTGACCCAATATTCCAAATACAGTGGCTCAAAATACATTCAACAAATCAAATAGACTTTTTTTAGTCAAGACCAATACTTTTTAGTTTTTACACAATTAACGTTTTGTGGTGAAAAAAAATCAATATTTTTTAGTACGGTTGGAATCAAAGAATTTGGCTCATAAATGAAACTAGTGTTAATAAACAAGTTTAATCTCATCTGTTTGGAAGTATTAACTTTTAATTCCAAGATTAAAACTTCATTTTTTTGCTAAAAACCTATATTAGTAGTCTACATTAATTGTGTTTCCTTAAAGCAGTGAACATATCATCGTTTAAGTCATTGTCTTGTAATAATCTTATGATGAAAATAAAACAAATGAATCAAAATTTATTTTCTAATTTTGGTGCTTGCTTCAATTAAAAATAAAATTATTGCAGTTTAACTATATTTCTACTCAATATAGTATATATAAATCAAGTGATATTTGAGACGCGGCGACAATTTTTGTCCGAATCAAAGTAGAAATAATCAATGAAATGATGGGGACGAAAACAGTGATAAAAGGCTGTCTTCAAACTTTATATGCCAACAGATATCAATTTGTATATAAAATAAAAGATTGTTTGAGATATAAACTGCTATTATCTTTCAAAAAATGAAATTGACAATGCATGACCAATGTATAGTAGATAGAAATAGGAAAAGAGTAAAAGATTTAGCTAAAAAGATATGAATTAAAACAACAAAATTAAACGTACTGACACATTAAATAAAAAAAATGAACAAAAGAACATGTATGGGTGTGTGTTTTTAAATAATGATAAGAGGGAGATGAGATATGCATATTGTCGTATTTGTTTCTATGTTTTTTATTATATTATTATATTATATATATATTTTTAATAATAATAAAAAAGAAAGTTATACCCTCATTGGTTTTTTTCTTATAATATGAAAATATAAATAAGAAAAGATTGATGAACAATGATGACACATAATAAATAAATAATAAATAGAATGAATAATCCAAGAAATGAAAAACTGAAAAGTCCAAAGGATTGGACAACCCAAAAAAAACAATAATGGAGCTGAAAAGTTCAAAAAGTCTACCCCGGCATGCACACCCCACACCCCCGATAAATAACTATACAAAAACAGTACATCATTGGCTCTAATGGAACTTCTCAATAGTTTTAATTGTTGATTGCTAGTAAATCCCTTGGTCGATCGTTAGTGTCCTAATTTATTTCTGTAGTGTAGTTTGATTACGTTGATTTCACTCGCCAAATGAAGATAATCTCCTGTATGAACAAATAATTGAAAATAATAACTACTTATATGTATGGTGAAAAAAAAACATAACAATAATATTAAATAACACCATATCGATTTATCATTAAAAAAAACTTAAATGAAAGAAATTAATCATCCATGTAAGTACCATACAAATTTGTCCAATAAATAATAAAATCAATAAATAATTAAATAAATAAATATTTGTTAAACAGTCACTTTACAGATGAAAATACACCCTTATATAATACACACACACACACACATTTAATTTTGTTTTGAAACGAGTTTTTTGTTGTCAAAATTTTAATGCTCCCGTAAGTTTTAGGAAATCCATTTTCACAAATGATTTACCCAATTCAAGTTGAAGGAATAAAACTTGTGTCATGGTTTAAGAAATTTTTCAGAAATAGCAATTTGTACCAATCCAATATGTAAAAATTTGTATCCATTTTTATTATGATTGGTAATTGAATTCTTCGAGAATAATTAAAGAGTTTGTTGATTAAAAATCAAAGGTAGAACTTGTTCTTCTGTTTGCATAGTATAAACATATATATTTGAAATCTGTACTAGATTTTTTATTAATTATTGAGTATGAATTTTGAAAGGTTTCGATCATTGAGATCCTTATATATCTTGCGACGAAGATTTTCATGACTTCTTATCCTTACAGATCCATTCATGCATCTTCTTGTCCTCACATCTTCTTATCCTTAGATATCCACCCACTGCAAAAGCAAATTATTGAAAATCCAAATTCAAAAAGATGATGATTTTGGACTCTAATTAAAATTTTCAAGTATGAAAAGTAATTAGAAAAATAATAGGAAAATAAGCATATGCTCATGGTGAAGATCAAAGCTTTGAGAGTGAACACCTTAGTATATTGCAGAAAATTCACACATTTACATCAAGAGAGAGAAGCTAATAAGCATGTTCATATTCAACTTTAGTTCAAAAACTTGATTATCCCAAAGGCACCAAAAACCTCACATTTGGACCAATTCCCAATAAGTCTTGATTTATGTGGTCTCATTTTGCAAGACAAAATTATAAATTGTATATAGTTATACATATATCAATAGTTGAAAATAAACTTGGTTAAGACCAAATTTTAATCAAACTCATATTATTCTAAGAAGTTTCTAATTTTAGGTAAGGTAAATAAGGTTGGTGAGATTAATAAAAAATATGTGATAATTAAATTGATAAATATATGGTTGTGATTTTAAGTTGTTTGTTTATTTAGTGGTAGAGATTTGTTAGAAACTAGTACAAACAAAACTTGTATTTGGAGTGTTATATCATAAAATAATAGAGAGAAAAACAAAAGTGATTAGAAGCAAAACTTCTAAAGAGAGTTTAGAGAAATATTTAGAAAGTTTGTAAAGAGTGAAGTTGTATTGAGTGTTATCTCTTGTAATAATATTTGAGTGATCAATATTTTGAGTGATAAATTTCCAACAGTGGCATTAGAGCCACACGCAAAAAAAAAAAAAAAAAGAGATCGTTGAGATGAACACGCTGTCGAAGAAAAAAAAAAAGCAAAATTAGAATTTTGGAGCGCCGTTACGCTGCACCTGAAGTTTCTAAGCTAACTCACCAAGTTAAATCGAGTTAAGCTGAGTTAAACTGAGTCTTCTAACCCACTGACTGAGTCAAGAAGCTGTCGACCGATCATTGACCAAGTCAAATAGTTGACTTTGATCGTTGACCACCGTTGACCAGGCGTTGACAAAGCCCAAAATTTGATCGAAGTTTATCCAAAAAATTTTTTGTGCTCCGGATCCATTCGTATAGTCAAAATTTTAAATTTCACACTCTATTGAGAGTTAATGGCAAATAATAACTTGACAGCATTTCAAGTTCTATAACTCAAGAGATGCAACTTTAACAATTAGAATATCAAAATAAAGGTACTCCTTGGAGCACATGATGTATGAAAAGTCGTGGAGAAAAAGTATGATAAATCTAAAGACGAGTCAACACTATCTGCCACACAAAAAGATAGTTTGAAAGACTTAAGAAAGAGAGACACGAAGGCTGTCTTCCTCATCTACCAAGCTTTAGAAGATTGAGAAAATCTCAAGTGCTACCTCCACCAAGCAAGCGTGGGACAGGCTCCAAGTCTCTTACAAGAGAAAAGAAAAGATTAAAAAGTTACGACTTCAAACTTTAAGAAGAAAGTTTGATTTGTTACATATGAAAGAAGGTGAACTTGTTTCTGATTACTTTTCTAGAGTTTTAACCATTTCCACTCAACTAAAAAGAAATGGTGAAAAATTAGAAGATGTAGCTATCATGGAGAAAATTCTTTGATCTTTAGATATGAAGTTTGATAGTATCATAACAATTATCGAGGAAACTAAAGATCTAGAAATGATGACAATTGAACAAACTCTTGGGTTCACTGCAAGCTCACGAAGAAAAGGAAAATAAGAAATGTGTCATTGATCAACTACTTAAAACAGAAATCCAACCTACCAATAATAAAGAAAGATTCAACAATAATAGAAGTCAACATGGAAGCAGTCGTGGACAAGGACGAGGTCTTGGTCATGGACGAGGTTGGAATTTCAATAATAACTCCAACAACTATGAGAAAGGTGAAAGCTCTATGAGGGGTTGTGACAGAGGCAATTCAAACTCGAGGTATGACAAATCTCAAGTTCGATGTTATAATTATCAAAAGTTTAGACATTATGCTAGAGATTGCAGAAACCCCAATATTAAAGTAAATAAGAGATCCAAATTTGTGGAAGAAAATAAAGAAAATGAAGGCAATGATTTATTACTAGCACGCAATGACAATAATGAAGGGCAAGAAAATGTATGGTACCTCAACACTGGTGCTAGCAATCATATGTGTGGGAAACAATCAATGTTCGTGGAACTTGATGAATCAATAAGCATGAATATCTCTTTCGTTGATGATTCTAAGGTAGCAGTAAAAGGAAGAGGTAAAATTCTTATTCTCTTGAAAGATGGAGACATCAATTTATTTCAAATGTTTATTATATACCCAATATGAAAATAAATATTTTAAGTTTAGACCAACTCTTAGAGAAAGGTTATGATATTCACTTAAAAGACAACAACCTTTCTATAAGAGACAATATGAATAACTTGATTGCTATGGCATTTGAGGTTTGGACATCTCAACTTTGGAGGACTAGAGTTATTATCCAAGAAGAAGATGGTGAGAGGTTTGCCTTGCATCAACCACCCCAACCAACTTTGTGAAGGATGTTTACTTGGGAAGCAATTTAGGAGAAGTTTTTTGAAAGACTCAAACTCTAGAACGTAGAAGCCACTTGAGCTCATACATGCGGATGTTTGCCGTCCTATCAAGCCAAGTTCATTCGATAAAAGTAATTACTTTCTACTATTCATTGATGATTTTTCAAGAAAAATATGGATTAATTTCTTGAAGCAGAAATCAAAAGTTTTTGAAACATTCAAAAAGTTTATGGTTGCAGTAGAAAAAGAAAGTGGTCTTCAGATCAAAGCCATGAGATCTGACTGAGGAGGAGAATTTACTTCGAAGGAATTCTAAGAGTTTTGAGAAACAAATGGAATTTGGCGACCACTCACTGTTCCAAGATCTTCCCAACAAAATGGAGTTGCAGAAAGGAAGAACAGAACCATTCTCAACATGGCATAAAGCATGCTCAAAAGCAAGAGAATGCCAAAAGAGTTCTGGGCAGAAGTTGTGGCATGTGCGGTGTATTAATTAAATCGCTCACCAACAAGAAGTGTATGGGGCAAGACACCACAAGAAGCATAGAACAGAAGAAAACCTGGCATTTCTTATTTGAGAGTTTTTGGAAGCATAGGTCATGTACATATACCAGATGAGCAAAGAAGTAAGTTAGATAATAAAAGCGAGAAGTTCATCTTCATTGATTACGACAATAACTCCAAATGCTATAAGCTATATAATCCTAATAATGCAAAGATAATCATCAGTCGTGATGTTATTTTTGATGAAGAAGACGAATGGGATTGCGAACCACAACATAAAGATTACAACTTCGTCCCTGAATTTGAAGATTGAAGAATGTACAAAAAGTCTTCAAGAACTCTACAAGATAACTGATAGGCTTGAAAATCTTACCCTATTTTGCCTTTTCGTAAATTGTGAACCTGTAAACTTTTTAGAAGCTGCACAAAAATGCAAAATGGAGAAACGCAATTAATGAAAAAGTTAGAGACATCAAGAAAAATGACACTTGGGAACTTACTATACTTCCCAAAGGTCATAAAGCTATTGGTGCAAAGTGGGTATACAAGGTGAAAAAGAATGCTACTGGAGAGATTGAATGATACAAGGCAAGACTAGTTGCAAAAGGCTATAGTCAACAAGCTGGCATTGACTATGATGAGGTATTTGCTCTAGTTGCTCGATTAGAAACAATAAGATTAATTATTTCTTTATCAGCTCAAAATAAGTGGAAAATACATCAAATGGATGTAAAGTTAGTCTTCCTCAATGGAGTACTGGAGAAAGAAGTTTACATTGAACAACCAATAAACTATGTGATAAAAGGACAAGAAGACAAAGTCTTAAAGCTAAAGAAGGCTCTCTATGGGTTAAAACAAGTACCGAGAGCATAGAATAGCAGAATTAACAAATATTTGCAAAAGAAAGACTTTGCTAAATATCTTTACGAGCATGCACTCTACATCATGAATAACAAAGATGATGTTTTGATTGTTTGCTTGTATGTTGATAATTTGATCTTTACAGGAAGCAACCCAATTATGTTCAAAGAATTTAAGAAAACAATGACAAAGGTGTTTGAAATGACTGACATTGGGTTGATGACGCACTACCTCAGCATCGAAGCCAAGCAAAAAGAAAATGGAGTTTTTATCTTATAAGAAAGCTATACAAAAGAGCTTCTTAAAAAATTCAAGATGGATGATTGTAATCCAATAAGCACACTAGTAGGGTGGGGAGTAAAATTATTCAAGGATGATAAAGTAGATAAAGTAGATCCAACATTGTTCAAGAGCTTAGTTGGATGTTAGAGATATTTAACATGTACAAGGCTTGATATTCTCTATGCAACTGGACTCATGAGTCGTTATATGGAAACTCCAACAACAACACACTTCAAGGCCGCAAAAAGAATTCTTTGTTTCCTAAAAGATATAATCAACTTTGGCTTGTTTGGTTTCTAATCAGTATAAATTTGTTGGAATAGTGATAGCGATTGGACTGGAGGTACCGATGATCGCAAAAGCACAACTGGCTTTACATTTTTCATAGAAGACACTGCATTTATTTGGCTATCAAAGAAGCAACCAATTGTCACCCTTTCAATATATAAAGCTGAGTATGTGACTGCTACATCATGTGTGAGTTATGCAATTTGGCTAAGAAATTTGCTGAAAGAATTGAACATATTACAAGAAAAGCCAACAGAGATTCATGTCAACAACAAATCAGCAATAACTTTGGCAAAAAATTCAGTTTTTCATAACTGAAGCAAGCATATTAATACTCAATACCACTATATTAGGGAATGCGTCGCGAGAAAAGAAGTTCAAGTAAAGTATGTGAAATAGCATGACTAAGTTGTTGACATCTTTACCAAGTCACTGAAGTATGAAAAATTTGCAAAATTGAGAAACTCACTTAGCACTATAAAATAAATTTAAAGGGGAGTGTTGAAAATAAACTTGTTTAAACCCAAATTTTATTCAAGTCCATATTAGTCCAAGTTTAAGGAGTTTCTAATTTTAGGTAAAGTAGGTAAGGTTGGTGAGATTAATAAAAATTATGTGATAATTAAGTTAACAAATGTATGGTTGTGATTTTAAATTATTTGTTTATTTAGTGGTAGAGATTTGCTAGAAACTAGCATAAATAGAGCTTGCATTCGGAGTATTATATAATAAAATAAAAGAGAGAAAAATAAGAGTGATTAGAAGCAAAACTTCTAAAGAGATTTTAGAGAAATTTTTAGAAAGCTTGTAAAGAGTGAAGTTGTATTAAATATTCTCTCTTGTAATAATATATTTGAGTGATCAATATTTTGAGTGATAAATTTCTAACAAATATATATATAAGGATAAATATAACTATATATATGTGTGTGTGTGTGTGTGTGTGTGTTTATAGTATTGGACTAAGTATCCCAAAACCATTGTCATTGTTATCTGGGATATCGACTGAAGATGCCGAATTTTTCCCTTCAGTGTTGTGTTCTTAGAAGATCTAGTTCATTTCTTCTTTTGTTGTAGTTTTTGCTAATCTTGCTGCCAAATTTTATTTTTTCAAGAGAAATTTCTCTTGTTGCAAACTGATATGTTTTTCCAAAGAAGTAGAAAGTTTGCAAAACTTTGAATTTTTTTAATACCATCCTCAGATAGTTTTTTTTTTTTTTTTTAATTTTTGGGCCTAAAATATGTACCTTCTGAATTTCAAAATATAATGAATAATATTTTCACATCATACACATATTTCGTATTGTATAGATTGATGATGTGCTTGTTTTTAGTGAATTTATAAAAAAACAATGGAAACATTCACAGATCTTTCTCAATTTTATCAAAAGAAATGGATTAACTATTTTTACTTCAAAAACTCTAACTTTTCCAACTAAAAGTAAGGTTTTTGGGATAACATTCCCTAGAAATTATAGACGCATCGCATTTGGTCCATTTTGATTATCCACTTTGGTTGGGGTTTTTATTTGGAGGTTTATCTGATTTTGGAGATCATATCTTGTAATTGATGAAGATATATATCTTTGATATTAGAATCCTTGATTTTGTCAGTCAAAACAAGGATGAAACAGAATTGATCTATAGGGTGGTAATTTTCTTGACATATTCACCAGCTAAAATCATTCAAAACTAAGATTATTAAAATGCAAAAAAATCAAAGCATGAGAGACATAATGTGACTCCTTCTCTAGACAAACAGTTCCAAAAGCAAATTATTGTACACGCAAAAATAGATGATGATTTCGGACTCCAATTCAAATTTTCAAATCAGAATGTTAACCAAAAATACTGTATAAAAGGAACCAGATGTTCATGGTGAGCATCAGAGTTTCCCGAGAAAAGACTTGAGTGCTATTGCCAAAAATGCAAGCTCATATCAAGAGAGAAAAGCTTCATTTCAAAGTCTTGTTCTAATATCAAGTAAAGTTTTAAGCAGTATTTTTTATAATTGAATCATCAATCAAATCGATTTGCTTTTGGTTATCGGTTCAATCAGTTGAACCAGTTCAATCATCAATCCAACCAATTTAATAAAATTAACTATATTTTTTATTATATTATGTAATTTGGTAATGTGATAAACTAATTGAATAATTGTTATATACAAAATTTTAAAAGTGAAATAAAAGATACGTAGCATTTTAGACAAAATAACTATATTTTTTATTATATTATATAATTTGTTATAAAAATGTAGCAGTTTAGACAATTTTGTCCACATTTCATGAAATATTAATGATATGGCCCTTGTCCTTGTAGGTGCATCACTATGGAAAGTAGAAATAGGTATATATATGTATGTGTATTTGCTGACCAAAACACGGAGGAATATGCCTTAGTCACTCCAAAAACTATTGGTAAAATTGTAAAAATAAAATTCCCAATGCAAATTAACTAATGGAGAAAGTTATACAGAGGTTTGAAAACTGAACAAAGTTGGGAGCATTTGAATTTAGTGAACATGAATTAGGAGATCAATGGTAATGCAAAAGGGCATATTTTCATCCTATCCATTCCATGAAAGACTGAGGTTGGTGAATTACCAGCAGCCTTGGAGCCATTGACTGCCACACAGAAATCCTGAAGAGGGCTTGGATTGATGCATAAACTAATGAAGAAGCCAATGCCACAATTGCAATGGTTATGAGGAAGTGAGTAGCAATTTCTAGTGTGGCTGAACAAATTTGATTTTGCTGCTGATTAGAATTAATTGTTGCTTTGTTGAAAGTCTGAAATCTGATATGCAAACCTTTGGAAGTGATCATAACTAGACAACTTTATTTGAGAAAGTCGAATATCTTGTGCAAGCAAACCGTAGTTTGAACTACTTGTGTCATTTGTTTTGAAGTGCGCATACATAACTCTCTCCAAGTCTTCAATGGTTTTCCATTTCAAATTAAAAAGTAGAAGGTGTCAATTTCCCTATGTTGCTTTACCAGCTTCAGTCTTGATCAAATTCTTTGATTAAATTCAACGACTCGTTACATGTCTAATTCTCTTTCCGTGACTTGCATCAATATAAGGTGAAATCTGGCTAATTGATATGAAACTTGCCAAGTCTTTGGACGACGCCGTCTCGTACGACAGCACGCGAGTTGAGGGTTCAACACCACTGGTCGTGACGTGCGTCGCCGCGGGATCACATTTGGGCCGGCCGCGCGCGCGGGGCGCACGGGAGGCCATTGTCCGCCCCCTCGCCCGTCGCCCCGGAGGAGCGCGGGAGGGGGGCGACGCGATGCGTGACGCCCAGGCAGACGTGCCCTCGGCCGTACTTGAAAGATTAATCATTCTATAATAGGTACACACCCTTGCATGACAATTTCCTTGGAATACATACACATTTTTAACTCATGGAAATGGTCACTTCCTATATCTTACTTGCTGTTCTATTATTCTTTATTAAATGAATTGAGTGAGAGAACAGGAGCAGCAGGGAAGGTATATCTAAAACATGTTGCTGCAGACTGAAGTTGATTCAAAGACCAAAGTCAAATAACCAAGAAAACTGATTAATTTAGTCATCACCAAGCAGATTAGATTAGCCAAGTGGGAGGGTTATTTCATACCTCAAGAAGTGGTAGTATATTACGTATTACTAGCATCTTCATGGCGATAATAGACCTACGACTAAGTTAATAAGAATTCTTAAAATCTCGAAAACAATAAAAAATGGGAGATTCGACCCTAAATTCAACAATTTGCTTTTCAGTAAAACCTTTTGGTGTGCATGGATAAAATTGACTTGGCAAAGCTGCAACAGTTTTAGGATCTTACATGTGACTGCTGATTTAGACAGCTAAAAAATAAAATATAAACAGTGAAAAAAAGTTTTATTCATGTTTATTCTTGGCATATTAGCTGCTGTATTTAGCCTTTCTTAGGGTGACTATTACAAATAGATTTGAATGAATGTAGAAAGTGCCTAAGAGCGGGATGAATAAGATTTTTGAAATGTTTCCTGAATGCAGCTGAAGTATCGTATTGAGTCGGACTTGGCACTGGAATTTAAAGTATTCAAAAGCACAAATGCATATTATTAGAGAATGGTTTGTATTGTTTGAGTGGAAAACGTGAAGATTAATTTGCAGTTCACTTCTTCCAGACATTTATACACGAGAAAATAAATGATTTGGTTATGAAAGAAGACTCATGAAAGCAGTGGTGTCCTAACTCCTAGGTTTCTATCTGCCTGAGAATATACATCAATTTTATTTATTTATTTTTTGTCTCTCTCTCCATTGTTTTTGTTTTTCTTTAGATAGTTCCACTGCACCAGATAGCATTTCCTTAATTTCATGGGATTGGCCATAATATCTACTCCTGGAAATGCAAAGAAGATAATTCATTTCATTTATGAAATTGTGGTAAAGTATTGTTTTAACATGATGGGAACGCATGCGGTTTCCGATATGGTAATGGCCTATTTGATATATGACATGCAAAATCAATGATTCTAACGTTAGTACAGAATATGGCGATGGCAGTTTCTAATGTTAAGACAACGCAATGAGTCTGCTTCATTGTTGAATTCATTATTATTGACATGCACAAATAAATAAGCATGCAATTTATAAGAATGCAAAATTGCCTTCATCAGGGAAAGATGCCACACACACTACTAGAAACATAAACTTCAGCTGCGGAAAGAAATATATATAAGATTGCTAGAGATAATAAATATCTAATACTTTTCTCTAACATTTTAAACTTTTAGAAGAGGTTTGAGTTTAAATTTCACTACCACCGATTTATGAGAAAGAGTTTCTAGTGCTAAGCTTTACAAAAAGAATACCATCTGCATGTGAGAGGACGTGATAGACATATTACATACTTATTGTTTCTCCTCTCTAACAATTTTAATTTTGATAATTTGATAATTAGAGGTCATCAAAAGTGATCAAACAAGAGGTGAAAAGTACTTAAAAAACAATGCATATTCATCCATAGGTCAAGTAGGATATGTAATAATTGAAGTAATTGTTGGAGATTCAAATGATGTATAAGCAAGCATGCTGCAAGCAATCTCCTGGTCTATGCGGAAAGGAAAAAGATCCCCTTGGTAGAGCTTATTGTTTACTATTCTTTACTGTAAATTAATTGGAATTAGTAGCACTACTCGTGGAGAATATGTATAAGTTCGAGATGTCTATAGAAAATGGCAAGATGGAATTAAGACCTCCTTTTTATGTCATTGGTATAGAAAACCTACATACTAAAAGAGATTATGATCCATAGATACTATTTTTCTTACTATGTAGTAAGGTTTATGTTTGAGAGAGGGAGCATTTACCAGAAACTTAAGCATGGGAAACATTATAAGACAATGGCCTTCCTTTGTTGGGTTTTTAAGGATAATAAGAGCGAAATATTTGTAAGAGATTTTTGTTCCACAACACGTTTATTTCATGTTTTTTTTCATGATATCCAGTTACATTTTAAAAGTGTTTAGAAGTATTACCATATTTTAATAGCAAGGAAAAAGGCAGGGGAAGATTTTCCTTTCCAGTTTCGATCTTGAAATCCTACTGATAATTAGGAAATATATTAGAATTAAAATGCACGTCTGCAACTCAGATCAGGAAAACTCATGATCCGCATATTTGGTTTTGAGTACATGAAATGCTTGAGTGACTAATGAAGTATAAAATGGCTGAAGAAGAGAATAAATGAAAAAAAACACTTTCAGGAATTCATTATTTTATTACATTAATTACCTGCAATTACAAAGCTGTAAACTGATTCAAAACCAGTTGCAACTAATTATTGAATTAGAAAGACAGCGGTACATGAAGTACTTATTAAAAGCTGAGAAAGCAATACGAAGATTCATGCTGAGTTTCACTTTTAGTTGATGTTCCACCAAAATTGTGCTTGGAGGTAATCAATCACGTTCTTCTCAACTTGGAATGCCTTAGCCAAAACATCAGGATTGATAGGCTGCTCTGATCCAAAAACTGCGTTTGCAATTGTTATGACTCCCGGGTTTTGGCTGCTAAGACCAGCAAATGCCACAGCGTTCGTGTTTCCCACGTTAAACTGAAAGTGAATTAGACCCTGTGGGAAGACGAAGACGTCTCCTGGATATAAGTACTTAGTAAAGAGCTTGTTCTTCATGTTTGGATTCGCTGGATTGGAAATCACAAAGCCAACGTAGAGAGTGCCTTCCAACACTACGAGAACTTCAGAGGCACGCGGGTGTGTATGAGGCGGGTTGAGGCCGTAAGGTGCAAAATCTATGCGGGCTAGAGAAACACCAAGAGTGTTGAGTCCTGGTAGTTGGTTAACATTCACAGGAGTCACCATTGATCCAAGTGGATTTGATGTATTTCCAGGCTTATTTAGACCCGGGAAAAAGAAATCCTCGGCAACAACCATGTTCGGGTTCTTGCAAATCTTCCCATTCACAAAAACTGCACATTGAATATATATGCCAAGGTTAGTACATTATGCTAATTAAGCTAAAAGAAACAAGCAGTCCATGAAATGTGCAAAATTTAAGGCATAAAGAGCGGTTAGGCTTCAGAAAGCAAGCACTTATAGGTACCAGCAGCCATGGAATCATTAACAGCAACACAGAAATCTTGAAGAGGGCTGGGATCTGATGCATATGTGAATGAAGCCCACGACGACAAAATAAGAATAGTTGTAAAGAAACCAAAAGCCATCTTCATTTTAGCTGATACTTTGTTAAGTTTGTGACCTGAGACTGATTATTTCTTCGGCCTGAGCTGACAAGCCTAGCATGGGAAAGGCTCCTATTTATAGGTAAACACATCTGACTTAGTCGTCATATTTTCTTTTCACGACATCTTTATTTTATTGGAATTTGCCAAGTCTGCAACAACAGATAGAACACAAATATATCATAAATGAAGCTTCCTCCACAACTAACACTAGAGTTAATTCAAGATTGCGACGCAAAGAAACATTTTCAGTTCTCTTCTTCCCCAGATTTAATC
Source organism: Paulownia fortunei (assembly GCA_019321725.1). Taxonomy (NCBI): domain Eukaryota; kingdom Viridiplantae; phylum Streptophyta; class Magnoliopsida; order Lamiales; family Paulowniaceae; genus Paulownia; species Paulownia fortunei. The sequence continues at coordinate 14,229,136 of CM033117.1, forward strand.
GATAATTTATACATCACATGCGTGGAAGAGATTTCGTTGTTCTTCTATTCTCATCATAGACTTCTTCAATTAACTAATACAATGAATATAGTTCAGGCCAGAAAGGACTGTTCAAAATTGAACTAGATGGCAACTGAACTAATGAGAAAAGTAAACATTTTTATTATTTTTACTCTCCATCTCCATTTTTCATTTGATTTTCACTGCACCAGATTGAAACATAGGGAGGCAGATAGCGTTTCCATTCATGAAATTAGCCGTAAAATATTTTTGGCCCTAAAACCTACACTTAGTTAAGTGGCCAACAACATAAATATTCCAGGAAGGTTTCCAAAATGTTAATGACCTATAAGATGTGTCATGCAAAAATTCTGATTCGGATGTTATTACAGAATATGCTGATGACTGAGTACAATGTTTATACCACGGGACGATGGTTAAAAGTTGAATTTGTCCTACATTGTCAACTTATTGATCAGTGATAAGTGTATATGGATTGGATTTGTCGTGCGTATATGTGGAAGAATTTGAATTTGTGCATATATGTGGAAGAATTTGGATTTGTCCCAGTCCATTTATCTGACTCATACGCTAGATGTTAGAAGTTGAATTTGTCCTACATCTATCCTCTCTCTTTGAGCTAGTTTGTGCCCTTGCTTTGAATATCTTTGTTTGGTTGTTATAGTATATATATGTGGAAGCTGTTAATGCAGAGAAAAAATTTACCGTGCAGAATATGTAATATGGAAATGTAAAGAATTAAGCATAGAATTTTCTACTAATTATTCAAAACCAACAGAAAAGAGCTCAAAGCATATAATTGTTCAATATTACTGTTAATCACGATGTTGCATCTTCCCAAAATTGAAATACACATTCATCAAGAGAAAACTTCAGATTAAATCGAGCAAGTGCATAATCTGAACTTGAGTAAAAATATGTCAAGGGGAATTTGTCCTTTGTTGGGATCGAAAGGAAAATAAGAAGGAAAAATCTTGTAAAGAAAGATATAATAATCGCAAGAGATTTTCATTCAATAGTACATTAAAGAAAAAATAATTTTAATACTTTATAATCTAAAAATTAAAGATTACGAAAAGAGAAAATACAAATTTAATTTTTTACTTCAGTATAGTTAGAAAAGTGAATAATACAGTGGACTTCAATAATTTTTGATTTATTTTATATTTACAAATTCAGTATATATGAAAAAAAATGAAAACATAAATTATGAGATAGTTTTCATAAATAGTAATTAATTTAATTGGTTACTTTATAGTTTCTTTCTCAAACAATCCTTTCAGAAACAAAATAATCTAAATTGATTAGGTCATCAACTAATTTAACGATTTTAAACTCTATATTAATGATTTTTGAGTTATAACAAGAACCATTGTATGTAAGATAATTTACGAGATGTAAAAATATGTAAGTAAAAATGTGTAATTGTTTTATTTAGGTTAATAACGGGCCTCTTTTAACTTTATTTCTTTTGAGTTTACATATTAGAATTTTGATATAGATAAAAAAATTTAAAAATATATTTTTACGATAAATTTATAAGAGAACCAGTATTTTTTCAAAATTATGAATAATTCCTAAACAAATATTTAGATAATAAATCTTTTTTAGTCCCCTAAATTTTACACTTATATTCAGATGAAAATACATACATTTGGAGTCATATAGCTTGATCTACATTTCAAATGACCAAAATGAAAGTACGTCAAGTTACAGGACCAAAATGTATTTTTGTCTTTATATTCATATAGTAATATCGACAATATGTATGAATTTAATTTGGATTATGAAAATCAAGATGACTTACATTAATACATGTAATTCATTGAGTAAGTGTTCATTGGTTGCTTCAATTTTACCTTCATCTTCCCAAAAAATCTAAATTAGTATTTATTTATATAAAACTTATAATAGTAACATATATTAAAAAAAATTGAAGAAAATATTGATGCACTTGTTGTTCATAACTTTATTCTATTGTTAGCATTTTATTGCCTAAAACAAAACAAGAAATGTGAGATCAATAACTATATTTTAAGAGAGAGATAATAGTTGACTAAGAAAAATACAAAAAAAATTATAAAATGAAATAAAGAAAAAAAAACATCTCAAATTGTCTATGTCAAACAAAGAAAGAACTAAAGCAACATAAAAGTTTTAAAGAGTAAGGATTTACATAGTTAAATTATTACTTAGGTTTTTAATATTCTATAATTTTGTTTCTTTAATTACTTAGATTTACATTTATATTGATTGATTTTTTTTCTCATCCATCGCCTTCAAAAAATTTAACTATTTACTCAGTCAAATAATACATCATGCAATGATTTTAGCGAGTTTGCAAATAAATCATTAACTATAGGATATTTATTTAAAGTATAACTATAACTTTGTTAAAATGCTTGGAAATAAAACCAAAAAAAAAAAAATAGTAAGGAGAATCAAGTTAAAAAGTGAAAGGCTTAATTGCAAAATTAATCCTACAACTAAAGGTGGCAATTTTAGTCCTCTTTCTATTGGGGGTAGCAATTTAGGTACATTAATTCGTGAATTTTCACACATTAAGGATAAATTTGATCGTAAATTGAATTTTTCGATGTGTGAAAATTTATGAATTAATATACCTAAATTGCTACCCTAAAAAAAAAGAAAAAGAAAAAAAAAATAAAATTGCCGCCCCTTAAAAATCAAATATCAATTTTGCAATTGAATCAAAGAGAAATAATATTTTTTTATTTGATCATAGTTTTTTACTTGCAACCTACGTATTTTTTAAAAATATATCTACATGCTTGTTTTTTCATTTCATAATCTTAAGTTCAGTTTATTAAGTCAGCATATATTATGCTAAGAAACACAACATAGATATCTTCTTTGATTCTAGATTCTCTTTGACAATTTATATTAGACTAGGTCTGCTAAAAGTTGAACCATTAAAGAAGTTTGTTATGCTTTCGTTGTTAAGTTGATAAACTTCTAGTAAATCTCTGGCCAGCTGCTACACCTAAATAATGAAATAGAAGGCTATTTTTGTTTTTTATTTTTATTTTAAGAGAAACAATCAATTATACAATTTGGTACATTAAAATGTCAAAGATTAAATAAGTGCAATTAATTTTCCTGAATCAATATATACATTTAAAGGAAAGAAACTACTATCAAACAGTGTTATCCTAAGAAATTAGTAATATAATTTCAAAATTAAATTGATTAGAATCACTAGTTTCCCCCTCGTGGCACTTTAATTTGACCATATCCAGCTAGCTAGAGAGGAAAAAGAGTTGCAAGATGGTAATATCCATCTCAATAGCGATGGAATCAAGTCTCAAATCACGTTTTTGTTGGTAGATATCTGATAATTTATATAGTAAGGTGATTGGGCTAGAAATGATTACAAACTCAATTATTTGTCCAAACCTTATCAATTTTTCCTGATAGATCTAATTTTTCAGACCAAATTTGGTCCATAGACTTTGCAACAGGTCAAACCCTACATTGTACGTGTAGAAAGGGCAAGAGGTTGCCCCGAACCATAGACATTTCTAATCTCCACTAAAACTTGCATAGAAAATCAATCCTCCAACATCAAGCAACAAAACAGCCAAGAAACCAAAAGAAGAATGAGTAATAAGATAGCTAATCTTTGAATAAATAACCTTGAATTGGTCATCTTGAATCCATCAGTGCACAATATATCTGGGGTTAACTCAAGATATCATAAACAACTCTATTTAATTTGGAAGCCTTTCCCTTCTGCTTTCTCTTCTTAGCCTATTAAAGTTGGATTTTGGACTATCCCTACATTGAGAGAATACTTGGCGCGGCCTAGAGCATTAGCAGATGTCTTTTCTAACTGTTGGATAATGCGGGCCCTAACGTTATGTATTGAAGTTAGTGCAAACATTAATTGGTTTTAGGATGTAAATGAATTAAGTTGAGACAAACATATTACTGTTCAAATTTATTTGAAATTTTATTGATTTTCAAAAATTATATTTGAATTTGATTTGATTTTGATCGAGTCGAGTTTGAACGAACTTTATGTTAGATTCGCTATAATCGCAGGGGCATACGCAGCGAAAAATTAAAATTTTTATTAAACATAAATTTATCAAATATATTTATCCCCTTGATTCGAAATCGATTCTAACAATCGCGCTTATTCAAGTGAATATATATAAAACAGATATAATAATTCAGATTATACCTTTCGTGCACTTCGATTGTTGTAGAGAATGAAGCAATCAATTGCTTATCAGAACTCGCAGGGATCCAAGTGTCTCTCCTATATTAAGTCCACAATATGAAAATGTAACACCAATTAAAAGGATTCACTAGTATCTTTTTAATTATTTATTAATCTAAATTCGGAGTAAATTTTGCCTTTTTTATCCAATTGATGGATCAAAACAAACTTTTAAAAACAATAAAGACTGATTTTTTAAGTTCATGAAATTTGGATATAAAGAGAATATTAATAAACTAGTTTTCTTTTAAAAAATAAGAAAATCAAGATTTCAAGAAAACACTTTTTCTTTTTCTTTCTTTTCTTTCTTTCTTTCTTTTCTTGGAGAAAAAAATGGATTCATGGTGTCTATTTGTCTCGTTCAATTTTTTCTCATAGCTTGACTTTTCTAAAGGAACTTTAATGTCTATTACAAAATTATTGATTAAACCAGACACTTCAAATATAATAGGAAATAGGTGGACTAAAAATATTTTCAAAAATCCAGTTCAACACTCTAGGACAAAACACATTGACATACTTTATCATTTTATTAGAGAGTTGGTTGAAAATGGAACTATGACAATAGAATATGTTATAAGTGATAACCAAGTCATAACCAACTGACTAGAATATTTACCAAGGCCATTGACTCTCAAAGGTTCATTGCATTGAGAAAGTCCTTAGGTGTTTGTATTCTGTAATGCATGTTCAAGTTTAATGTTGGAAAATCATAAAATATAGAGTATCATCAGTTTATGTTCCAACAGTTTGTTGACATAAAAACTTTGGTTAGGACTTTTCTAGATATTTCATACATATCATGCTAGGGTTTGCATTAGGCATATTACTTTAAGAGTCTAAAAAGAATTGATTTCTAAAAAGTTCAGTTCTGGAATATCAATTTGGAAAGACAGCTTGGTCTATTTTGATATTGAACTCGAATATTTGCTAAAGATGTTCCACAATAATGTTTGATATTTATATTGAACATGAGAACATAAAGACCTTTGACAGAAAAAGCTACTCTTGAGTTAGAGTGAAAGCTACTGACTAGCTAAATTCTTGTTCTCACTACATGTACGAACACTGATAAGAACATTAATTTATGCTGAATGAGCTAAACAAAAATATGTGCTCATTTTTGGCATATTAATAAAAAAAAGAATAAAAATCTGCAATTATGCTTGAGTTAGATAGCAAAATGGATTTTTGTTTGAATTTTCTTATTGATGTTTTGGAATTAGAAGTTGAGAAATCCAAAAAAACAATGCCGGTTTAGATTTTAATTGATTCATATTATGTGTGATTTATATTCCAACATTTAGGCATAATTTTAGGATTTTTATTTTCCCATTTTGAATCAATTTCCTTGGATAAGTGTGGAAGTTCAGGGAAGAAATCGTGTTGGAATAGAATTCTGTTATCTTCATTTCGAATTTTCGAAACTCCTAATAAATAAAACACATATGTTAGTGTTCTGTGAACTCCAGGGGTCATTAAATGGATTGGAGGGAGTTTTGTTAGCACATGTTGCTTAGGCAGGAAAAATTTAGGGCTACACTATAAAAGGGAATTTTTACCCTCATGTTCCAGCATTGAAACCCTAATTTTCACTATATTCAAAAAAATTCTCTTTCTCCATACTTTTCTACTCTGTTTTTCTTGTGTTCTTTGCAAAAAATTTCTTCCAAAATCATAGGATGTCAACATCCCAAGATAAAACACTTGCACATTTGAGGAAAAATATTCTTTCCAAGAAGATGAAAGAAAATGACGAACCATTTGGTATGAAGAAAAAGAGGCGCACTCAACCTGATCCATCTCTAATGGATGAACCAGTGTCTAAACACGTCCTTAAACTAATTTCTGAACCTATTCCAGACTCCATAGCCATTGGTACTATTGGTAAGGCTAATCTAGTTGCTCCGTAACTCAATTTTCCAGAAGCCCATAAAGATTTCTTGTTCCATACTCTTGGTACGTCATTGGGGGATACCTCTGACGTTGTTGCGCCTCTGATAAACATACTGTATTTCACGTTCATTCTCCTAGTGTTGCACCAGTTTTTACTTCTTTAGGGCCTATTGAACCTCATGTTCAACAAGGGAGTACTTCTGTTGGACATGTTGGCAATCATGTTCCAACACTACTGAGTTTTATACCAACTTGCACTCTACTTTAATCAAGCCAGAGTCTGCCAAGTTTGGGCAAATATTTATGAGGAATATGATTTACTTTTTCACTACAGATTTGATTAATGAGTATCTAGGTATTTCACTTGAGATTGATATTGAATCCCCTACTAATTTAGACTTTCTTATTAGAACTCTCACTGGAAATAGGGTTGAATCATGGCCTAGTAAGGACACAAATTTTCCAGTTACTTCACTTACTCTCAAATATGCCATTCTGCATAAGGTTGCCATTACAAACTCGACTCCTACTTCAAATCACGCAGTCATCACTGAGGATTAAGCTATACTTCTTTATTGTGTTGGTACGAGTCATCCATTTGATTTTGGTAGACACATTATTAAGACTATAGTGAAGTATCCAGAAGTGAAGACTACCCATGATAGTTTACTATTTCCTTCATTGATATTTAGTTTCTTAATCACTCAAGGTTTAAAAAGGATAGAAGAGATATTTTGTAGGCACTTAGGAAGGCTCTCAATATCACTTAAAAACAAATCAAGTTTGAAAGATGTGTGAACGATCTTCTTATAGATGTCCCAGCTAATATTCCAGGGCATGTTGGGACATCACTTTTTGTTGCTCATGCTTCTACTCAAACTGTTGATTATTATGCTTATCTTGAGAAGCAGTTGCATGATATGCATGAGCAAAACAAGCAATCCACTGCAAAAGAAAAAAAGATTCTAGGCTTACTTGCTCAAATAAAGGGAAAATAGTCTGCAGTGATCCTGATTCTGTTATTGTTGCAAGTCCTAAAACTGATTCTGAGTCATCCTCAGACTCCTATGGGGCCCTTTCACCCATTTTTACCTAAAAGGGGGATTATACTATTGCTGCTGCCATGTGCTCATTCCATGGGAGACCACAGTGATTACTTAATTGAAGGGGAGTTTATTTGATTGATGGGGAGTTTTTGTGCAGTTTGATGATTGATGTTCTTTGAACAATCTATTTTTGAATTTTTATGTTTTTAATTCTGACTTGCAATGATGTTAATATTTTCTACTTTGCAAATTGAAATATTTTGCTCTGAAGTGTAGGTCATTCTGTTGTCAGCATGTTCCAATTGATGTCCACTTCAATGTTCTGCAGAATTTCATGCTCATGTTATATTCTATTTTAGAACATCCTTTTTGAACATGCTTTGACAGATTAAAACATGTACATTTGATTTTGATAAAAATGCCAAAGGCGGAGATTGTTAAGTCCATGACTTAATTATTATTTGTTGGCAATATTTGTGCAAAATACAAATTGAATTTGATTGGTTTCTCTAATTATGGTAAGATGATTTTTTTATATTTTTAATGAGAGTTTTAGTGCAAGACTAACTCTTGTAATTTGTTTTCTTGTAGGATTAGGATTTTTCATACTTACCATATTGAATTAAGATCTTGCACTTGCCTTATCTGGATGAATCAAGATTCAAGGAAGCTTCTGGCCAATTTTCTACCAAGATTGAGTGTTCGAATCTTGTTATTTAGAGTAGGAATTCATGTTGTAATTGGATTCTTTATTTTGTGTTAAATATAGAAAGTTTGTGTTAGGAAAGTCTTTGAGTTAGACTAGATAACTTTCTATGTAGTTGATTAAGAATCTGACTATTGAAAGATGTGTATTTAAACGCATTCTTTCATTAATTTAGGTTGCGAAATTAATTTAGGCTGAGATTCTAAGATTAAGAAATCAAAGATCGATGATCAAGAATTGAGTTTCAAAGTTTTCTGGAGTTATACGTGTGTTCCAAACATTGTTGGAACATTGCCATTGAACATCCTTCAAGAGAAGGAGGTGAGTCTTCAAGAGAAGATGCCAGTACCTATTATACATATTTTCGGAGAATGAGATAAGTTTTCGGGAGAAGGCTCTTTGTTGTCTGAAGGGTTTCAGCAGTGAAGGGAGTTCAATGAAGTAGATTCAAGTCGAAAAAATATCGCAAATAAGTCTACCATTGAAACAATATAAGACCGATATCAAAACAATGAGGGAGTCTTTGGTTTTATTTTATAAGTCTTTTTATTGTATTGTGTAATTCCTTACTGATAGTGGATTGTTTTCTCTATGGGCATAGCCTCGAGGAGTAGAATATTTGATATCCGAACCTCGTTAAATTATTGGTGTCAATTTTAATAGTTCCTGTGCATTTGTGTTCGTGTTCTAACTGATGTTAGAACATTAAACTAGAATATCACGAATCTGGTAAAACTGATTAACTTGGTTAATTAAAATGACAACAAATTCTAACAGGGAGCATTTGAATTTGGTGAACATGAATTATGAGATCAATGGTAATGCAAAAGGGCATATTTTCATCCTATCCATTCCATGAAAAACTGAGGTTGGTGAATTACTAGTAGCCTTGGAGTCATACTGCCACACATAAATCCTGAAGAGAGCTTGGATCATATGCATAAAGTAATGAAGAAGCCAATGCCACAATTGCCATGGTTATGAGGAAGTGTGTAGCCATTTCAAGTGTGGCTGAAAAATTGATTTTGTAGCCGATTAGAGTTAATTGCTGATATGCAAACCTTTGGAAGTGATCATATTTATACATAACTTTATTTGAATAAGTCGACTATCTTGTTGTGTCATTTGTATGTGTTAGCAAATTAACAATAATATGAATGGCATATTCATATCAATATAAGTGGATCGGGTTTTACCATACGCAGTAGATTGTCGATCCACGTATTTTGAATCAAACTCGTCTACCAGCCTCTTTTTGATCGAACCATGAACATATATTTTTTGTTGGTAGTGAATAACTAGAGTTACTCACTCAATTACATACCTCAAATCCTTGGAGTCTGTGATGATGGTCTAAGGAAGACTTAGAGAGAAATTTTAGAAGAGATATAATAAGCAAAGAGTGTAATGGGAAAACTACCTTCTCTCATATGTTCTGTTGAATGAGATAAGACATATATTCATATTCAAGTAAGAATTTTAATACAATTAGAAAACTCAATCTCACCCAAATTGTGGAGATAACATCCAACTGAAATATGGATGTCAATTGGAATAAGGATTCTAAGCCCGATACAATTTCCAACAGTACATAACTCTCTCAAAGTCTTCAATGGTTTTCCATTTCATATTACAAAGCAGAAGGTGTCAATTTCCCTGTGTTGCTCTACCAGCTTCAGTCTTGGTCAAATTCTTTGATTAAATTCAACGACTCGTTCTCTGTCTAATTCTCTTTCCGTGACTTGCATCAATATAAGGTAAAATCTGCCTAATTGATATGAAGCTTCCCAAGTCTTTAGTGGTTTGTAGATTACGCACTTGAAAGATTAAATCATTCAATAATAGGTACACACCCTTGCATGACAATTTCCTTGGAATGCATACACATTTTTAACTCATGGAAATGGTCAAATCCTAGATCTTACTTGCTGTTCTATTATTCTTTATTAAATGAATTGAGTGAGAGAACAGAGCAGGGAAGGTATATCTAAAACAAATAGATATGGTCCATTACGAAAATAGAAAGTGCCTAAGAGCGGGATGAATTAGGATTTTTGAAATGTTTCGTGAATGCAGCAGAAATATCAGATTGAGTCGGACTTGGCACTGGAATTTATAGTATTCAAAAGCACAAATGTACATATACTGTTAGAGAATGGTTTGTATTGTTTGAGTGGAAAACGTGAAGATTAATTTGCAGTTCACTTCTTCCAGACATTTATACACGAGAAAATAAATGATTTGGTTATGAAAGAAGACTCATGAAAGCAGTGGTGTCCTAACTCCTAGGTTTCTATCTGCCTGAGAATATACATCAATTTTATTTATTTATTTTTTGTCTCTCTCTCCATTGTTTTTGTTTTTCTTTAGATAGTTCCACTGCACCAGATAGCATTTCCTTAATTTCATGGGATTGGCCATAATATCTACTCCTGGAAATGCAAAGAAGATAATTCATTTCATTTATGAAATTGTGGTAAAGTATTGTTTTAAACATGATGGGAACGCATGCGGTTTCCGATATGGTAATGGCCTATTTGATATATGACATGCAAAATCAATGATTCTAACGTTAGTACAGAATATGGCGATGGCAGTTTCTAATGTTAAGACAACGCAATGAGTCTGCTTCATTGTTGAATTCATTATTATTGACATGCACAAATAAATAAGCATGCAATTTATAAGAATGCAAAATTGCCTTCATCAGGGAAAGATGCCACACACACTACTAGAAACATAAACTTCAGCTGCGGAAAGAAATATATATAAGATTGCTAGAGATAATAAATATCTAATACTTTTCTCTAACATTTTAAACTTTTAGAAGAGGTTTGAGTTTAAATTTCACTACCACCGATTTATGAGAAAGAGTTTCTAGTGCTAAGCTTTACAAAAAGAATACCATCTGCATGTGAGAGGACGTGATAGACATATTACATACTTATTGTTTCTCCTCTCTAACAATTTTAATTTTGATAATTTGATAATTAGAGGTCATCAAAAGTGATCAAACAAGAGGTGAAAAGTACTTAAAAAACAATGCATATTCATCCATAGGTCAAGTAGGATATGTAATAATTGAAGTAATTGTTGGAGATTCAAATGATGTATAAGCAAGCATGCTGCAAGCAATCTCCTGGTCTATGCGGAAAGGAAAAAGATCCCCTTGGTAGAGCTTATTGTTTACTATTCTTTACTGTAAATTAATTGGAATTAGTAGCACTACTCGTGGAGAACATGTATAAGTTCGAGATGTCTATAGAAAATGGCAAGATGGAATTAAGACCTCCTTTTTATGTCATTGGTATAGAAAACCTACATACTAAAAGAGATTATGATCCATAGATACTATTTTTCTTACTATGTAGTAAGGTTTATGTTTGAGAGAGGGAGCATTTACCAGAAACTTAAGCATGGGAAACATTATAAGACAATGGCCTTCCTTTGTTGGGTTTTTAAGGATAATAAGAGCGAAATATTTGTAAGAGATTTTTGTTCCACAACACGTTTATTTCATTTTTTTTTCATGATATCCAGTTACATTTTAAAAGTGTTTAGAAGTATTACCATATTTTAATAGCAAGGAAAAAGGCAGGGGAAGATTTTCCTTTCCAGTTTCGATCTTGAAATCCTACTGATAATTAGGAAATATATTAGAATTAAAATGCACGTCTGCAACTCAGATCAGGAAAACTCATGATCCGCATATTTGGTTTTGAGTACATGAAATGCTTGAGTGACTAATGAAGTATAAAATGGCTGAAGAAGAGAATAAATGAAAAAAAACACTTTCAGGAATTCATTATTTTATTACATTAATTACCTGCAATTACAAAGCTGTAAACTGATTCAAAACCAGTTGCAACTAATTATTGAATTAGAAAGACAGCGGTACATGAAGTACTTATTAAAAGCTGAGAAAGCAATACGAAGATTCATGCTGAGTTTCACTTTTAGTTGATGTTCCACCAAAATTGTGCTTGGAGGTAATCAATCACGTTCTTCTCAACTTGGAATGCCTTAGCCAAAACATCAGGATTGATAGGCTGCTCTGATCCAAAAACTGCGTTTGCAATTGTTATGACTCCCGGGTTTTGGCTGCTAAGACCAGCAAATGCCACAGCGTTCGTGTTTCCCACGTTAAACTGAAAGTGAATTAGACCCTGTGGGAAGACGAAGACGTCTCCTGGATATAAGTACTTAGTAAAGAGCTTGTTCTTCATGTTTGGATTCGCTGGATTGGAAATCACAAAGCCAACGTAGAGAGTGCCTTCCAACACTACGAGAACTTCAGAGGCACGCGGGTGTGTATGAGGCGGGTTGAGGCCGTAAGGTGCAAAATCTATGCGGGCTAGAGAAACACCAAGAGTGTTGAGTCCTGGGAGTTGGTTAACATTCACAGGAGTCACCATTGATCCAAGTGGATTTGATGTATTTCCAGGCTTATTTAGACCCGGGAAAAAGAAATCCTCGGCAACAACCATGTTCGGGTTCTTGCAAATCTTCCCATTCACAAAAACTGCACATTGAATATATATGCCAAGGTTAGTACATTATGCTAATTAAGCTAAAAGAAACAAGCAGTCCATGAAATGTGCAAAATTTAAGGCATAAAGAGCGGTTAGGCTTCAGAAAGCAAGCACTTATAGGTACCAGCAGCCATGGAATCATTAACAGCAACACAGAAATCTTGAAGAGGGCTGGGATCTGATGCATATGTGAATGAAGCCCACGACGACAAAATAAGAATAGTTGTAAAGAAACCAAAAGCCATCTTCATTTTAGCTGATACTTTGTTAAGTTTGTGACCTGAGACTGATTATTTCTTCGGCCTGAGCTGACAAGCCTAGCATGGGAAAGGCTCCTATTTATAGGTAAACACATCTGACTTAGTCGTCATATTTTCTTTTCACGACATCTTTATTTTATTGGAATTTGCCAAGTCTGCAACAACAGATAGAACACAAATATATCATAAATGAAGCTTCCTCCACAACTAACACTAGAGTTAATTCAAGATTGCGACGCAAAGAAACATTTTCAGTTCTCTTCTTCCCCAGATTTCATCGATAATTTATACATCACATGCGTGGAAGTGATTTCGTTGTTCTTCTATTCTCATCATAGACTTCTTCAATTAACTAATACAATGAATATAGTTCAGGCCAGAAAGGACTGTTCAAAATTGAACTAGATGGCAACTGAACTAATGAGAAAAGTAAACATTTTTATTATTTTTACTCTCCATCTCCATTTTTCATTTGATTTTCACTGCACCAGATTGAAACATAGGGAGGCAGATAGCGTTTCCATTCATGAAATTAGCCGTAAAATATTTTTGGCCCTAAAACCTACACTTAGTTAAGTGGTCAACAACATAAATATTCCAGGAAGGTTTCCAAAATGTTAATGACCTATTGGGAAATATTGCCGATGACTGAGTACTATGTTATTACAGAGATATGCCGATGACTGAAGTACTATGTTATTACAGAGATATGCCGATGACTGAGTACTATGTTTAGACCACATGAGGACTAGCCTGCTTCATTGTGGAATTCACTATTTTCTTGGCAAGAAAAAGTTAATAAATTAAAGGACCTGGTCTGGATTAAGTGCTATTGCTTTGAATATCATGTCAAAGCTGCTAATCTGTCATTTTCACCCCTTACAGAAAAAAAAAATTAATGTTCAGAATATGTAATGTGGAAATGTAAAGAATTAAGCATGGAATTTTCTACTAAAAATTCAAAACGAACAGAACAGAGCTAAAAGCATATAACAGTTCAATGTTACTGTAAAATCACGATGTTGCATCTTTCCAAAATTGCAAAACACATTCGTCAGGAAAAAAACCTCAGATTAAATCGAGCAAGGGCATAATCTTGAACTTGAGTGAAAATATGTCAAGGAAAATGTTGTCCTTTGTTGGGATCGAAAGGAAAATAAGAAGGAAAAAAACTTGTAAAGAATCTAAGATATAATCGCAAGAGATTTTCGTTCAGTAGAAGAAAATAATATTGACACTTAAATTTGAAAATTAAAGACTACAAAAAGAGAAAATGCAAATTCAATTTTCTACTTAAGTATATTTGAATAAGTGAATAATAGAGTGGACTTCTACAATATTTAATTTATTTTATATTTACAAATTGATTATATATGACAATATAAATAAATAGATTGTGAATTTTTTTTTCATAAATATCATTTAATTTGAGTCGGTTACTTTACAGTTTCTTTTACAAAAAAAAAATAATGTAAACTGATTGGCTATCTAGTAAATTTAACGATTTTAAATTTTATATTAATGATTTTTGAGTTATAACAGAAATCATTGTATATAAGATAATTTACGAGATATAAAAATATGTAAGTAAAATGTGTAACAGGTTTATTTAGGTTAATAACGGGCCTCTTCTGTAATAGTTTTATTTCTTTTGCGTTTACATATTAAGCATATGATATAGATTAAAATAAAAAAATTGGTATTTAAGATAAGTATATTTACAAGAGAACCTATATTTTTTTTTCAAAATCATGAAAAATTCCTAAACAAATGATTAAAAAATAGATCTCCTCCATCCATATAAATATCAATACCCTAAAATTAACACTTGTATCTAGACGAAAATGCATTTTTTGTCATGTAACTTGATGTACATTTCAAATGACCAAAGTGAAACTACGTCAAGTTACAAGACGAAAAATGTATTTTTGTCTTTATATTATACGAATATCGACAGTATGTATGAATTTCTTTTAGGTTATGAAAACCAAGCATGAATTACAATAATATATATGAATTATAAACAAGGGTAGTGAATTTATTATTATGAATTTGAAATTATTAGTTTTAAATCAATCAATTCATGTTGAATCTTAGAGAACACGAAATCAGCTCAAATCAATCAATACAAATGACTTGACTAAAGCAAATTCATGACTGTGCATGATAGGTAATATCCACGTCATTGTGATAGCTTAAAAGAAAATAAAAATTGTTTATGTCTAGACTGAAACAAAATGTTGGCATCGTTGGTCCCTATTTGTACTCGGGAAATACGACAGTACACGGATTGAGTATTGATGAAGCTGAGGTGATGCCCTAGCTAGGGTGCCAGTTTGTGGAGGGTTTGGGGTGGGGCGGGGTATGATGGGTGCTAGGTTTGAAGATGTGCTTAAGGGTTGGTATTGTGTTGTGGTGATTGGGAGGGTTGGTGTTGTGCTGTGGCGACTGGTGGGTAGAAGGTTGGCAGCGGTGGAGTCGGTTGGGAATGTTGCGGTTGTTGTGGATTTTGGTTGAATGGCAGTACACGTTATCATTAACAATTAATCAAGTGATAAGTAGAGTAACATTCCCACAACAAAATTTTGTTAACTCTAATTTTATTAGAATAAATAAAAATGGATGTTTATGATTACAAACTAAATCTATCTAAACTAACTAATAATAAAAATCAACTAATGATAAAATTCAAAAACTTAGAAGTCTAGGGTTATGATTTCATCATAATTAATTCGAATTGAATAAATTATCTTATCAATCTCAATTTAGTTCCAAGTGATAGTCAAGAATTCCTAAATTATCCATTAGCCTCTCTTGAGATTTAACGAAAATATCATCAATTGCTAACCCATTATATTCCTATGTGAATTACAACAATCAATAATTCATTAGATTCTATGGATCTCAAACAAACAACACGAACCATGTAAGTATATTCCTATCTCACATACAATTTATAATTTTCTACATATAAAATTAGAACATATATCACCTTTCGGATTAATATGATTAGCAAATCATTCAATTAGTGGCCAAGCAATTGAAAGCATTATGAACCATGTAGAAAACTCAACTTGAAAAATAAATAAAAAATTAAATTGATACAAATATTCAAAATATCTTAATTAGATTACATCACAACCCTAAAAAAAAATAGTTTATAATGATAAAAATGAAAGAAAATTTAACAATATTCATAAACTTAATTAAAGAGAGAAAGAGGAAAATAAAATTAAACTTAAAAATATGATGAGTTTTTTCCCTTGTAGATGTCTTCTTCTCAACTCTTGGAAGAAATCTCTCATCTTCTTCTTCTCTTCCTCCTTATTCTTTCTTGGCTTGTTTTCTCTTCTCTCTTTTTCTCCTTTTCTAAAAATCTGATTTGGAGATTTTTGTAATGTTAAAAATCATATGAAAAATGCCCTAAAGAGGGCAAAATGACCAAGCGCCTAGGTGAAAATTAGCAGTGCCCAGGCACTGCATTCTAGTTGTTGTAGTGCCTAGGCGTTGTAGTTACTATTCCCGTGTTGAATTGTTTTTTTTTTTTTTGTGGAAAAATGTAAGATGAATGTAGATTTTAGTACATTCAATTGATATTCTTCCTTCATCTTCAAATCTGCAAAATAAATACTAAAAATGATAATAAAACTCACAAAAATCTCAAAAACTAATTAAAAAGTTAAGCAAATAATACTCAATTAATAGGTATAAAATCCACTCATCAGCGCTGGTGGCTGCAAAGTAGGAAAAGAAAAGGAAAAATGCTACAATTTTAAGGTTGCAAACTCAAGTGCAGATTTTATTCAATAATAAATTTCTCGTGAGTTCGAAATCGACCCATAGGGAAGTTATTTGAAGAAGTCAAGACTATAATTTCGAAAAAAATAGGATTTATGTGAATCAAAATATATGAACAATTAATGTATGTTGTAACTAAAGAAAAACCAAAGTAATAAAAGTATTGAAAATTAGGGATCCACTCTTGAATTTTGGATAGAGAAATAGTTATTTATTATTTTTACCTCTCTTAATTGCCATGATTGGAATTCATACATAATGAAGGTTCCAATGGGAAGATATTATCAAATAGCTCATGCAATAAGATAATCATGATATTGTCTTACTATTTGCAAATTATCTCTTAAAGGCAACACTCATTTACGGAATCAAGCATTTATGCACAACTTTGCCAAGAACAAATCAAAGTTTCACATTAGCAGTCGATGGGGTAAAATCGTACAATAAGCTAAAAAACCCAATCATTTGTTGTGCCATTGGAGATATATCAATCAAGAATCACCACAAAACAAGTAGGGTTTAGATCAAAACTCAAAATAATAATACAACGCACTTAAATATTTTATACCCTTATAATCATTCATCTTTCTCCATTACGAGGTTCACCATTTTTCCTTAGCAAAATAAAATTTAGAAATATATAATAAAAGTAGGAAAGACTAAAAATAGAAGATAAACTAGAGAATGTATTTCTAATACTACTACTAGAGGCCAAAAAAATAATGGATGAGTTAATCAAGTGGTATACTAGTTGACAAAGTTAGTAAGTTATTACATTAAGTCCTCAAAATTCTCACTTATTGGATTAAATTGTATTTTTAGGTCAGATACAACTAGATTTTGATAATGAGTAAAGAACAATAGTTATAGATCTTTCGGTTCTAATATATTTTCATATGTTATTTGTCAAATGTGGCTATCGAATGAGGTAGATATGGTCCAATTACCGAATCATGTCCAAGAGCCATCTTTTAACACCAACAGCACCTTGCAGCCTATGTTTTTACCATTTTCACACATTTTCTCACCATCTTGTCTTCAAAAAACTTGTTTATTTACTTCTTGTGTATAACATATCCAAATTTCAGCCCAATTGGTCAAATAAGTCAATAGTAGGTTGAACTCTGATTCAAATTTTGGTGATTCATTTTGTGCAACCACTTTGATGAACTTTCTGCTATAATCAAGACTGAATTGAGCTGATCTTTCAATAAAAAAGTTGTAGTTCTATCTTTTGTCTTTCAAATAAAATACTATTTAGGTCCATAAGGCTTTTGATAATAAGTTATGCTTAAAATACCAAAACTACATAAGTCTAAAAATATGCTTCTTTTGACCTTTTTATATTCATTGATCCCCTAACATAAAATATTAATAAAATAATAATATTAACAATAATAAAGAAAGAAAAATATAAAGAATTTGATACAAAAATATGTCAAAATATGCACTTATCAAATTCCCCCACACTTAACCTTTGGTTGTCCTCGAGCAAGTCTAAAACCAACTTAAACTACTCTACTTCCGTATAAAATCATGATTGTATTTAAAATATGCAACATGCCTTTAAACCCCTAAGTGACCCATAGAGGACGAGTTATAGTCTCATGAGGGTTTTCAGTGGTGATACCCACAAACACCTATGATAACTGTCTTCCAACTATTATTGTTAGGAAGCAACAAAGTAATATGAAAATAAAATCAAACAAGTGTTGAGTTTAATTCTTAATCATTCAAAAGTCAATACAATTCAACAATAAGTATACTTAAGTGTGTGTGGGGTAGTTAATGTCAACAATGACAAAACTATGCATGCTTGAAATAAGTGAATTCTCATAAAACCTTATAAAAATCATCACTCAATCTCTAATGGAAAAGTTAAAAATATAGTATTTTTCTTTGGTGCAAATCTCCACTACAATGAAGGCACCACACGAAATCAAAATATCTTCAACAAAGGTTGTAATGGGGCTAAAGGGTAGTGATGTTGCAAAGAAATAAAAGGATAGGATGCAATAAAGATTCTAAAAACTTCATGTAATTAGAGACATACAGTTTATCGATGAAAAATTATCAAACTCCACAAATTTCAACATTGGGGTCTATTATTATTGAATTGGACCCTTCCTCATTTTTTTTTCATCTTACAATATTCCATTTTTAGTTGCAAGTCGTAATATTTTTAGCACTTTGCATTTTTTTTAAGGAGAAACTCCCCCACATTTATCTTCTACTCCAATCTAAATTTCTTTTGTAAGTTCACCCTGTTAATGGAATATCTCTTAAATTCCAAATCATTTTTAGAACAAGGGTTGTATAATAGTGTATTTAAGTTAGGTAAAAAGATATGGTTACAAAAAAAAATATTTATTTATTGAAAGGCTCAAAGTGGCTCACTAGGGGTATATTCTCTTAGAACATCACATGGGGAACAAGCTGATTTGACAATGGTGCTAGAAAGCCTAATGCCTTAATCATTTTTCTAGTGGTGCACTATCAGTCGTTTGTCTCAATAGACCAAAAGAAAATGTTCTAATACTCAACCCCTGTGTGTTGAAAATCTAAGTAATGATTAGAGCAAAGGCATAAGAACTTCCTATTTTGACATGATTATCTTCACACTAAATAACATAACTATTTGTGCAAAAAAAATTGAGTATAATTATCACAAAAATATATTAACCAAATAACAACATCAAAGTCCAAAACAACACTCATC
The DNA here is from genome assembly GCA_019321725.1 of Paulownia fortunei. Taxonomy (NCBI): domain Eukaryota; kingdom Viridiplantae; phylum Streptophyta; class Magnoliopsida; order Lamiales; family Paulowniaceae; genus Paulownia; species Paulownia fortunei. Next base: position 14,248,360 of record CM033117.1, read on the forward strand.
ATCAATCAAATCATATTATTTATGTTTAATTTTAATCATTGAAGTTGGAAGAACCTCTACGACTCAGAAAAATAAATAAATTGGTCATTCATAAACTTTTGTTAAAAACTTCACAAACTTACCATGTTATGCAAAAAATAGGGATGTGTCTCAAAAGTGTTAAATTACCCTTTACTCTGCCACCAATTTTCATGATTTTAATGGACCCATAACAAAACATGCTTGATTTTCTTTTGAAATAAAATACTAGAAAAATACACATTGAACACGCAAGTCATGATATCAACTATCCCTCCCCCAACCTAATCCAGACGTTGTCCCCAGTATCAAAAATAGATAAAAAAAAGTAGAGTTTAAAAGATATTACCTAAAGTGTGACTAAAAAAAATAAAGTTGAAATAACACAAAACATATACTATTAGATGAAACCATTAACAATAAATATCACTAACTGAGAATCAAATTCAATTTGCGTTTTCGACCATTGTTCTTGTTGGACTAATCCACATGGGCCAAGGCTAGATTAAATTCTGACATATATGCTAGAAGTTGATCAATCAATTGGTTAGGTATCGGAATAGAAAATAGGATTCTTCTCACAGACAGTGAAATAAAATCTTTTTTTTTCATAGCATGATCTACAAAATATAGCAAACCATCATAAAAATCATTAACATTAATAATACCTATAGGTTTTTGGTGAATGCTAAGTTGTGCCCAAGAGACAACTTGGAATAATTCCTGCAGTGTGCCAAAACCGCCAGGTAGAATGATGAATGCATTCGCATTGTTTAACATGTTAGGTATTCTATCTTAAATATGTGACAATTTTAGCTCACATCCAATGGTCATACCTGTGATGTTTTATACTGTTAAAGATTTTGGGATAACTTTCTAAACTTTGACTCCTCCTATATAAGTAAAAATAACAACACTCTTCGTTAACCCCAGATTGCCTCTCCCATACCTTAAATGAATTTTTCTTTCTGCTAAAGTTCTGCCAAAGTTATTGGATGCCCTTATAAACTTACCATTTTTTCCTAGATTGGATCCACAAAAAACACAAATGCAGTTGAATTTACAAGTCGAAGAAACTTTTATTTTTTTATTTTTTTATTTTTATTTTTGAAAATAAGTTATGCAAAAATAGAGTGAATACGATGCTATTTATTGAGGTGTGAACAAGGAATACATTTATTGCATGTCTTTTTCTTTTTCAAAAAAGTTGAAAATAAGGACACAAAATTTAAAAATTACCTACTTCCACGTAAATATACATGTGGTTGTAATTGTGGCTCGCATATTCATCTGGTTTTACGTTCATTAACGACTTAAACGCCCTTTATAGGTCGAGGATATGCTTCATATTTAGATTTCTTATAAATTGGCAAATAAGGTCTTTTAATGTCATATTCTCAAGACTATAAAGCTCATATTCATTTTGAAAATAATCCCATAAATTAAGAATTGCACGTTGTACCAATTTATATGAAAGCGTCTCAAGAGTTAATATAATATGATCTAAAGACTCTCTACTCATTTCATCCATAATGAATTTAAGTTTATCTTCTCGATTTTTTGAAACCATTCCTAAAGAACATCACTTTATGTTGCGAGTCTATCTAGCACAATTCTGGCAAATGTTTATTTTTTTTGCCCTTTGTTTTTTTTTTTTTAATATGTGCTTTTATCAAAACCAGACATGTATCTAGTAAGCAAATCTGAAAACTCATATGAAAACTCTCCTGCTCTTACCTTTGCTTCAATTATCCATCATATGTACTCCGAAATGCCCTTATGCATAAGCATCCTTAATCTTTCAATCCTGATTTTATAAATTTTTAAAATTGCAATTTTAGGAAGAAAATGAGTTAGAATAATGTCACCCATTTTGAAAAGAACAAGAAAAGATAATGAGAAAAGTAGAGAAAATTTGTACAGTTCTTTCAGTTGTTTGGGAAATTGGCAAGTTCGACTTTAATAGCCAAGAATTACCATTATCAACCACTTAACCTGGAAAGAAAAAAAAATAAAATAAAGAAAGCCTTCAAAACAAATAAAGTCAAAGAAACTAAATATATGTATAAAACACTAATCATAATAAGAATTAGAAAGAAAAATAATTTCCTCTTGTGAAAATTAATTTTCTAGAAATGGTTTAACTCTTTGTCCATTTACTTTGAATATGTTACCATTTTTAGGATTTTCAATGTCAATTGCTCCATAAGGATATACTTTTTTTTTATAACAAAAGAACTATTCCACCTTGATCAATTTTTCAGGAAACAAATGCAATCGACAATTATAAAGCAAAACCTTTTGACCAACCACAAATATTTTTCATGAAATTTTATTATCATGAAAATCTTTTATTCTTGCTTTATAAATTTTAGAATTCTCATATACATCATTTATCAATTCTTGAAATTCATTGATTTGCAATTTACGCAATTTTGAAGCTTTATCAAGATTGAAGTTAAATATTTTGATTGTCCAATAAGTTTTATGTTCAAGTTCAATAGGTAAATAACAAGATTTTCCATAAATTATCCTATAAGAAGACATACCTAATGATATTTTGAAAGCAGTTCTATATGCTCAAAGTGTATTGGTAAGTCCAAGAGACCAATCTTTACAATTTAGGTTAACTATTTTTTCCAAAATTTGTTTTATCTCCCTATTTGCAAGTTCAACTTGTCCATTTGTCTGAGGGTGATAAAGGGGTTGTAACTTTATGTATGATTCCATATTTCTTCATTAAAGTTTCAAAAACTTTATTACAAAAATATTTTCCCCCATCATTGATAATAGATTGAGAAATTCCAAATCGACTTAAAATATTATCTTTTAAAAAAATTATCACTATTTTGTGGTCATTGTTTCGACAAGAAATTGCCTCGATCTATTTTGAAACATAATCTATGGAAACCAATATGTAAAGAAAACCAAATGATAATGGAAATGATCCCATAAAATCAATACCTCAACAGTTAAAGATTTCGATCACTAGGATAGGGTGTAAGGGCATCATATTTCGCTTTGAAAGGAACCATAACTTTTGACAATTTTCACAACTTTTGCAGAAAATGTTAGTGTCTTTGAAAAGAGTTGACCAATAAAATCCACTTTGCCAGATTTTTGCAGTAGTTTTCTTTGCTGAAAAGTAACCATCACATGCTTCTGAATAACAAAATTTGACAATATTACCTATCTCATTGTCAGGAATACATCTTTGAAAGATTTGATCAAGACAGTATTTGAATAGGTATGGATCATCCCAATAAATATTTTTTACCTCAGTCAAAAATTTTTTTTTATCTTGAGAGTTCCAATGCGATGGTATTTTTTCTGTCACGAGAAAATTAACAATGTCAGTAAACCAAAGTAAAATAGAAACATTAAGTAGTTGTTCATCAAGAAAATTATTTTTAATGGGTGTGGTTTAAAATGAGTCATCACAAACAAGTTTCGATAAATGATCAGCCACAACATTCTCTACTCCCTTCTTATCTCAAATCGTAATATTAAAGTCCTAAAGTAAGAGAATCCACCTAATCAGTCTCGATTTGGCATTTTCTTTTTGAAAATAGATATTTTAAAGCTGTATGATCACTGAAAACAAAAATTGGTGAGCCAACAAGATAAGATCTAAATTTATCCAATGCAAAAACTACAACAAGTAATTTTTTTTCAGTTGTTGAATAATTCAATTGAGTACTATTTAAAGTTTGACTTGCATAGTAAATAACATATGGTTTCTTATCTTTTTTTTGGTTCCAAGACAAATCTAATAATATAATCACTAACATCACATATTATTTCAAAAGGTAAGTCCAATATGGAGGCTGCATGATTGGAGCAAATGTAAGCATGCTTTTAAACTTGGCAAAAGCATTTTCACAATTTCAGTCCATTCAAAAATAGTGAATTTTGTTAGAAGATTACACAAAGGTTTAGATATTATACTAAATTTTTTGATAAATCTACTATAAAAACCAGCATGCCTTAAAATGATCTTACCTCATCCGTAATCTTTGGTGTTGGTAAATTGATAATTATCTCAATTTTAGATTTGTCAACCTCAATACCTTTTGATGAAATAATGTGTCCAATAACAATATTAGTTGTTACCTTGAAATGACATTTCTTCCAATTGAGAACAATATTTTTTTTCCACACCTGATCAAAATATTTTCTAAATTAGATTTGCAATCATCAAATGAATTACCAAAAATAAAAAATCATCCCTGAAGACTTCAAGAAAATGTTCAATCATGTCACCAAAAGTACTAAGCATGCATCGTTGAAAAGTAGCTGGTGCATTACATAATCTAAAAGGCATCCTTCGATATGCAAAATACCAAAATAACATGTAAAAGTTGTTTTATCTTAATTTTCAAGTGCAATTGCAATTTGATTATACTCAAAATATCTATCTAATATATAATAAAATTCATGTCCCGCAACTCTTTCTAAAATTTGATCCATGAAAGGTAATGGAAAATGATCTTTTCTAGTAAATGAGTTGAGTTTCCTATAATTAATGCACATTCGCCAACCAGTAACAGTCCTACTTGGAATTAATTCATCATTCTCATTCTTGACTACAGTAACTCCAGATTTCTTAGGTACAACTGGAGTAGGACTTACCCATTTGCTATCAGAAATAGGATAAATGATTCAATTATCTAAGAGTTTAATGACTTCATTTCTCATTATTTTTTTCATATTAGGATTTAGCATTCGTTGCATTTCTCTAGAAGGTTTAGCATTTTCCTCTAAATAGATGTTATGTTTACAAATTAAATGATTAATACCTTTAATATCAGCAATGGTCCATCCTAAAGCATTTTTGTGCATTTTCAAAGTTTCAATCAACTTACCTTCTTGAGATGTATTAAGTTTGGAAGAAATTATTACTAAAAAAGTCTCATCCTCACCCAAGAAATATTATTTCAAATCAACTAGCAAAGGTTTCAAATCAACCATGAGAGCTTTAATACTTAATGAAATATGTTTTACTATTGATGATTAAAGTTCTTCAAACTTTGGCTTCCAAAAATGATTTTCTAGTACCTAGCAAAATTCAGAGAGAGCAATAGCGTGTACCTTTTTATAAATACTTTTACTTTTAAAATAAGTCTCCAAACAATGTGAAGAGTTAGTGGTAGTGAAGTATTCATGAAGAATCTATTTTCTATATTTCGACATCTTCTGTAGGTTGCTTACAAAAATTAAACACATTTAGTTCCAAAGTCATATTTACAAATGATAACTTCAAAATACCATTCTTACAATTGATCAAAGTAAGTTGCAAGAAAATGATAACCCAAAATGATAGGAATTTGTATATGTGTTTGTGCAAGAGGCTTTATATCTAAAATCATGAAATGAATTGGAAAGTAAAACTTATCAATTTGTACCAACACATCTCTACTACTCTCTTTGGAACTTTAATCGAACAGTCAGCCCGTTGGAGTATAACATAAGTTATTTTAAGTTCTCCCAAATCTAACTGTTCATAAATTAAGAAAGGTAGAAGATTCACACTAGCACCAAGATAAAGCAAAGCATGCTCTATTCTAGTGTTTTCTATGATACATGAAATAGTTGGACAACTTGGATCTTTGTACTTGGGTGGAGTAAATTGTTGAATGATTGAACTAACACTTTAAGTTAAAAATGCTTTCTTTTGTACATGATTTTTTTTTTGATTGTACACAAATCTTTCAAAATTTTGGCATAGGGTGGAACTTGCCTGATTGCATCAAACAATGGAATATTAATATTGACTTGTTTAAAAACTTCAAAAATTTCAACATTTGAGTTCAATTTTTGAATTGCTTGCAATCTTTGAGGAAAGGGTGCAGGAGATAAATATTTTTTTTTAATCATTTTCACACTTACCTTTATCAGACTTACCTTCATCGTCAAGACTATTTTCATTTTTTATTTCTGGAGGTAGATTAGAAACTTTTTACTTGGGATGAATAGTCTTATCAATAACTTTTTCATTCCGAAGAGTTGTGACTGAATTATCCTCTTTGCTTAATTTTCACCTGAAAAAAAAACATGATACTGAGTGGAAGGATTAGGTTGAGGTTGAGCAGAAAATTTACCTTTTTCATGAGTATACAAATAAGCTATCAGTGTTGATAGTGTGTTTTTAGAACTAACATTGTTCTTAATGTTAAAAAAAGCAAGATAAGGTATAGAAGACTTCTCTGAGTGGTGTTAGTTCGTATCAACTTTATCATTATCCTCTTCTTAAGTGGCATATCACTCCTTATTTTACAAATTCTCCCCCAAACTTGAGTTGAATCTTGATAAGTGGATTTTATACCCATTAATTGAGTACCATTTGCTTAACTTTTTGATTAGTTTTCGAGTGTTTTTATTAAATTTTATCATTTAGTTTGAAATATTGTAGGTAATAGAAAAATGAGGAGAAAATGGAAATAAACATAAAACTTTGTTTAAATTTTGATTAATCCGCTTTTTGGTGCTATTGAGGACAGTGTTCGTATTTCAATCATAACGTTTTGGTCCAATATCCTTTTGACTTATTTCTTGAATAATTGAAAAGCCAAGATATTTATATATAACATTTATGTTTACCATGAAATCCAGTTCTTTCTATTTCAATGAGAAAAATTAGATTAAATAGTCTACATTTTACTGAATATTTCAGGTATGACACATCTTGGTATTTCAGGCATAAATCTTTTCAAATATTTCATATTGAGTTGATTCAAGTTCCTATAGAAAGACAAGACATAGTTCTACAATTCATATGAGACACCAAAAGCTAATTTAGCCTAGAAATGGGTCACAAATCAATTGAAATAGGCTATAAGCGCAGCAGAAACTCATCTTGGACAACAAGAGCAGCGCCTAGGTGATGCAATCACTGTCCAGGACAGAATGTGCAGTGCCTAGGCACTGCCCTCATTGGACTGCAGCATGCTGCAGCGCCTAGGCACTGCCAACCGAGCAAGTAAGGGCAAATTGGTATTTTATGCCCTCTTTAGGGCATCTCCCATCAAGTTTAAGTATTCCAAAAGCCTCCATTTTAGATTTTTAGAGAGGGAGAGAAGAGAAAACAAGCCAAGAAAGAAGAAGGAAGAAGAAGATGAAGAGGATGAGAGAATTCTTCCGTGGTTTGTGAAGAAGACATCTACAAGGAAAGAACTCATTATCTTCCAAATTTTATTTCATTTTCCTCTTTTTCTCATTAATTATGTTCATGGATATTTTTGAGTTATCTTTCATTTTTACCATCATGAACTAATTTATTTTTTTAGGGTTGTGATGTAATCTAATTATGATGTTTTGAATATTTTTATCAATTTAATTCTTGATTTAATTTTCAAGTTGAGTTTTCTACATTGTTATTAATGCTTTCAATTAATTGGCCATTAATTGAATGATTTGCTAATCATATTGACCCAGGAGGTAATATATGTGTTTAGTTCTATATGTAGAAAACCATAAATTGCATGTAAGATAGGAATATACTTGCATGGTTTATGTAGTCTTGTTAGAGATCCATAGAACCTAATCAATTGTTGATTGTTATAATTCACATATGAATATAGTTGGTTAGCAATTAATAATATTTTCATTGGACCTTGGGAGAGGCTAGTGGATAATTTAGGGATTCTCGACTATCACTTGGGAATTAAATTGAGATTGATGAGATGAATTATTCAATTCGGATTAATTATGGTGAAATCATAACCCTAAGCTTTTAAGTTTTTGAATTTTATCATTAGTTGATTTTGATCATTAGTTAGTGTAGGTAGACTTAGTTTGTAATTATAATCACCCATTTTTGTTTATTCAAATAAAATTAGAGTTAACATAATTTCGGTACTTAATAATTCAATAATCCTCGTAGGAACGATAATTTATTCATCACTTTATTACTTGTATACGATAACGTGCACTTGCATTCACGAATTTTCGCAACAAATCTTGAAATGAAAACAAACAAAAATTCATCAAACTAAAAGAAAAAATAAATAAAAAACAATTAATAATAAAAATAAAAAAATATATAAAACAGTTAGGTTGCATCCCAAGAAGCGCTTGATTTATAGTCTTCAGCCGGCCTTCTTCCTTGCTCAACTGAGGTCCAAAAATAAGTGTTTTTCATGTCATTCCTTTGTATACTCCAGAAATGTAGGTGATCCCCAAAAATAAGCATAGTGAGCATACTCCGACATAGGATCAAGTGAATTTTTTACATTGTTGGATGCATGCTTGATGACCAATAATAATCGTCCTTGTGTGAGAGATATTTCTATTATTTTCAATGTTAGGGATGATGAAATCTATATGGATAATAGATTTATCAATATCCTCAAGTACACCTTGATTTCCCACTATAGAATGTTTTAATGAGCAATCTACTAATTCGTGATCCTCTACTTCATACTTGTGCAATGAGATCCCCATATCATCCTCCATAACATTTGACATAGGCTTGTTATTTTATAGAAGATGAGGATAAGAAACTCCAGTGATGGCTCTCGAGATGGGCTTGGTTGAACATTTTCTTTCTTCTCTATTTTTCACTAGAGGTATTTGTGTTGATACCTCTTGTTCACCCTTGATTAGATTTTCAACCCATTAGATAGTTCCAATCTCTTCACTGCTTAGAAAATAACATCACAATGTTCTTTTTCCACTCTATATGCCTCAGGCGTGTAAGGTAAATTATCTTGTTGTCTTGTTGGAAATATGTTATTCATCTTACTAACTTGGTCGGTTGTCGTAAGCCTACTAAATTTTTAACAAGTATAGAGCGAGTAAGAGTCGATCCCTCAAGGATCAATGCTAACTGATTTAGTATCAACTCAACTAACTAAGAAACATTTGTTAATGTAAAGCTAAGACTTCAACAAGTAAACTCTAGAAATAAACAACGGACAGTTGAGGGGGTTGAATTGAGTAACTAAATCGCAAAAATTAAAACTAATGAAAATATAACGCAAGCAAAATCAAAAGAACAAGTAATAATCGATTAAAGTTGGTTGATGTTTCTTTCACCCCCACTAGACAGTGAGTTGTATTTCATATCAATACTATTAACAACTAGCCATTGAAATTATCAACCGTAAGTAATAACAAGCTCTATTACCCCAATCTTTTCTTAGTTACTTGTTAGGTAGAACAAGCTCTCTACCTAATTCCTTACCCACCAAACAACTTAGAATAAGCTCTCGAGATTTAATTTAAATGATGCATTAAAATAAGAAAGATAGATTGATCTAAGCAACAACCACACAAGCTCGGGTCATTAAACTTAGGTTATATTTTTTGTTGCAATTTACAAAAATATCCCATAATCATTCATCATACTTTACTACACATGATTAGAAATTTAAGACAATTATGGATCTAAAATCTCTAATCTAATTGTAGGGAGTTCTTAAATCCAATTTGGTTGCTCACCCAAACAAATCAAGAAAATACCATAAGACATTAAGCATAGAACAACACAAATAACTTCAATTGGAAAGTTGATCAATAATATCAAACATTTAATTATAAGAACCCATGTCTATAGCTTTGAAATCACCCTTAACCAAGAAGAAAATTTAGCCTAACATGATAAAAAATAACAAGAAAATTAAAATTAACAACATTGGGAGTCAAAGAAACTTATTGGTTGAAGAAGATAGTTGAGGTTAATAGTAGATTATAGACGTTTCCTCCTCTAAGCCTCTTCTACTTTGTCTTCCTTGAAGCCAAAGACCTCCAAGATTACTTCTCAAATATGTGTATGAATTCTAGAGAATGAGTCTCCCTTGGTTTAAGTTGTTCTCACCCTTTTAAAGGAAGAATGACCCCTGAAAACCTTCCATTTTTTTATGGCTTTTCCAAAAGAATCTTCAAAAATGAACCTGAAATTCTTCCCATTTTCTTGGCTTTTTCCCATGTTTCCTCTCCTTTTTCTCCATGTTTTAGGCCAAAATAATTCCCCACATTTGTCTTAGAATATTCATTTTAAAGTCCTCCAAAAAGAAGTCCCAAAACTGGACATAAAAATCATGTTTCCAAATTTTTGCAACAGGAGCCGCGACTCTGATTTTTGGGGCCGCGGCTCCAAACATTTTGTCTAACTGGCACTGCGACTCTGATTATTCTTCATGTAAGCCATTTTTGAGCTCTTTCTAGTTTGAATTAGTCTTTTGTGTCTTCTAATGAATTGTAACTACATGTCTTGGCTTTCAAATATCTTTAGCATTTGACTCCTAGGTCCTAAGTTATCTGTCCTTTGACACCGATCACAAGACTTGCAATGGTGATAGGCATCCTTGAATAATGAGAGCCAATAGAAACCACTTTCAAGCATCTTAAGGGCAGTCCATTTCGGTCCAAAATGTCCACCACATGTAAGAGAATGATAAAATTTTAGAATAGAAATAAAATCACTTTTATGCACGCACCTCCTTATCACTTGATCGGAACAATGCTTCCAAAGATATGGATCATCCCAAATGTAGTATTTAGCATCACTCTTGATATTCTCTTTTTGTGCCTTTCTGGTGACTTTCTGCAACTTTCTTGCAACTTTCTGGTGACTAAGAAATTAATAATGTCGGCATACCAAGGGGCTACCACACTTATTACTAGAAGTTGCTCATTCGGGAAACATTCGTTTAATGGCAATGCATGTTCCTCATGTACCAACCTACTAAGATGGTCTGCAACCAAGTTCTCGAAACCCTTTTTATCCTTGATTTCCAAGTCAAATTCTTGCATAAGAAGGATCCATCGAATGAGTCGGGGCTTGGCATCTTTCTTGGTGAGAAAGTACCTAAGGGTTGCATGATTGAAATAAACAATTACTTTTGCACCTATCAAATATGAACGAATTTTTTCTAAAGCAAAAATAATCGCCAAAAGTTCATTTTCAGTGGTAGAATAGTTGAGTTGGACATCATTTAAAGTACATGATGTATAGTAAATGTCATGAGGAGTTTTCCCTACTCGCTACCCCAATACGGCACCAACCGCATAGTCACTTGCATCGTACATAAGTTCAAAAGAAAATTCCTAATTTGGTGGTTGGATGATAGGTGCTGAGGTGAGGAGTTCCTTGAGCTTACTAAAAGTTGTCATGCAATTGCCATCAAACTCAAAAGTCACATCTTTCTGAAGTAATCTATATAAGAGGAGTGCAATTTTGGAGAAATATTTAATAAACCTGCGATAAAAACCTACATGTCCAAGAAAAAAATGGATATTCCAAACACTTTTGGGTGGGGGTAAAGAAACACACAAGATCAATCTTAGATTTATCAACCTCAATCCCCCTAGCAGAGATGACATGCCCCAGCACTATCCCTTGATCAACCATAAAATAACATTTCTCCCAATTGAGCACAAGATTAGTTTCAATGCATCTTTGGAGTACAAGTATAAAGTTATCTAAGCACTTGTCAAATGAATCACCATAAATATTAAAATCATCCATGAATACCTCTATGTTGTTCTCAATATACTCGGAGAAAATGCTCACCATACACCTTTGAAATGTGGCGGTGTATTGCAAAGTTCGAATGGCATGCGCCGGTAGGCAAATATACCAAATGGGTAAGTAAATGTAGTATTCTCTTGATTCTTCGAAGCAATGATCATTTGATTATACCCTCAGTAGCCATCAAGAAAGCAATAATGAGTATGATCGGATAGTCGTTCAAGTATTTTATCCATGAAAGATAAAGGAAAATGATCTTTGCGAGTAGAAGAGTTAAGCTTTATATAATCAATGCAAACTCGCCATCCGATTTGAATTCTTTGAGGCACTAATTCTTGGCAATCATTTTGCACTATAGTGATGCTAGACTTCTTAGGAACCACTTGGACCGGACTGACCTACTTGCTATCCGAAATAGGGTAGATGACCCCAACATAAAAAAACTTTAATATCTTTTTCTTCACAAATTCCATCATGGGTGGGTTCAATCGTCTTTAGCCCTACCTCATAGGTTTGGATCTCTCTTCTAGTAAGATTCGATGCATGCACATAGATGGGCTATTTTATTTAATATTGATAATAGTCTATCCAATAGTTGTCTTGTACTCACAGAGCATCGTAACAAGCTTAGCCTCTTGTGTATTAGTGAGATCTTTAGCATTGATAACTGTAAGTGTTTCTTTCTCGCCCAAATACACATATTTGAGATGCTCCAGGAGTGGTTTAAGCTCCAATGTAGGTGTCTGCACCACATAAGGTAAAATTCTCTTATTAGTCAATGGCAAAGCAATGTAAGAGATATCATACTTTGTATTTTGTGAAAATTAGTCCAATCATTCCACTGTTTCCTCCACATTTTCCAATAGTTGCACATCCATCTTTATCTCTTTCAAGTCTCCTATGTAAAGATTGTTCCTCAATGCAACATTCAATCCATCATGACTAGTCAATTCAAACATTTGTTGATCTATAGAATCAATAATATCAACTGCAAAAATGGAATGCACATCACTAGGATACCTCATAGCTTCAAAAATTTTAAATCTAATTATCTCATCTTCAAATTCCATAGACAATGTGCCATCATGAACATCAATTTTAGTCGGAGTTGTTTTTAGGAATGGTCTCCCTAAGAGAATGAGTGTAGGATGTAAAGATCTATCATCTTCTATCTCAAGAATATAAAACTCTACAGGAAAAACCAATTCATTCACTTGTACCAAAACATCTTCCACAACTCCTTTAGAGTATGCATTTGATCTATCTACTAATTGGATAACAACATCGATTTCTTCTAAGGGGCCTAAATTTAAAGAAACATTAATGGCATATGGCATGACATTGATTGATGCACCTAAATCTAACGTGCACTTTTCAAACATGGTGTTACCAATGGTACAAGGAATGGTGAAAGTGTCAGGATCCTTGCATTTTGTGGAAAGTTTTCTTTGAAGAACCACTGAAACATTTTCCACCACACTTATTTTCTCATCTCCTCTCAACTTTCTTTTATTGGTGCATAGCTCTTTGAGAAATTTGGCATAGCAAGGCACTTGCTTGATGGTATCAAGAAGAGAGATGTTAACCTCCACTTTTCAAAAAGTTTCAAGTTTCTTATATCTTTGTCTTGGTTGACTTGGAAAACCACAAATCATATTTGCTTGCTCCATAGAACTTTCTTGGAGGGATGGACATATATATGTGGGATGCCCTACCATGCAACATACTCCACATGCTTTGACTTGGTACCCTACAGTGATTTGTTACACTAAAGATGTAAAGTGTGAGAGTTTTTATTTAATAAGTGATGTGTTCACCTCATTGACACTCTTAGGTGGTTGTGGTGGATTATTGTGGGTGATGAATTGTTGAGAATTTACAGCCATATTTGCAATTAGATTCCTTGTTGCCTCGAGTGTCTTGTCACCTAAAGCCCATCCACTTGCAACATCAATCATGCTTCTTTCCATTGTAATAAGCCCTTCATAGAAATATTGGATGAGAAGTTGATCACTAATTTGATGATGATGACAACTAGCACATAACTTCTTAAATCTATCCCAATACTTATAAAGAGATTCTCCACTATATTATCTAATCCCTACCTTAGATGTTGAAAAATACCTCTCAAGAAATACCCTTCACATTTCATTTCATGTGGTAATCATGCCAGATGATAGATAATAAAACAACTCCTTTGCCGAATTCACCAATAAAAAAAAAAGACAATGAGCTTGATATTTTCTTCTACAATGCCGGCTAGTTTCATACTAGAGCAAACAACATGAAATTCCTTCGAGTGTTTATTTCGATTCTTTTCCGCAAAACCATGGAATGTGGGCAAAAGATGAATCATCCCAGATTTGAGTTCAAAACTGGCTTCCAAATTGGGATAGGTGATACATAATGGTTGATTCTCCAAATTGGGAACAACCAACTCCTTCAATGTTCTATAATTAGGTGTCATTTCAATAGTTTTAGGTTGATGAGGAGTTTCAAAGATAGGAGAAATAGCTTCAAACTCGAGCTAGGGTGGTAAATTAATTGAAGGTATATATGAAAGTGGTAGTAATAGTGTGTTCAAAAGGGGTAGGGTGGTTTGGGGTTTGTAGTGTGAAACTTTCAGTAGCGAAAATTAGGGTTTTATGGATTCTACATCTTGTAATACATAACACGAGAGATAGAGTAGCAAAGGATGTGAGTGGTTTGGGGTTTGTAATGTAAGACTTTCTATTCTAAAAAGTAGGGTTTTCTAGATTCTATATCTTATTATATACAATACATGAGAAATGTTAGCGAGAGGGTAGGGGTGAAAATTTTATTAGTAAAAATTAGAATTTTTTGGATTGTATATCCTAAAATACATAACAAAAGAGAGACAACAACGAGTGGGTGGTGGTGCCATGGGGTTTATAATGTGAAACTTTATATTGCAAAAACTAGAGTTTTCTGGATTCTAAATCTTATATTACACGACACATGAGAGATGTTGGCAATAGGGTAGGGGTGAAAATTTGCGATGCAAAATTTTTTCTTTGACAATCATACTTTTGATTTCAAAAAATATTTTTAATTATTCTTAGACTAGTGTTATAGAGTTAAATTATCAGTATATTTCAAGTAAATATGTATTTTTAAGTAAAATTATATTTTTTAATTGTTTACTTTTTAGTTGTTTTTATTTTTTAAGTTGGATTAAACAATTTTTATTCAGTATAATTTAATATGAATAAAATTACACAAGTCCCATAATTTAGAACTGATGATTTGTGAACATTTTTTTCTCATATAGTTTTTCAATTCAAACAAGAAGAAAAGGAAAAAGAAAAAGAAAAGAATAATCACAGCCATATGGTTATGAGCGAAACCTGGGACTAATAAATAGCCGCCATTAGCTAACTAGAAAATATTAAAAGGGACAAAGAAAATGGACAACAGAAGGGCAGCCGAATCTTCTCAAGTCCTCCAATGACATAAAATCTGAAAATAACAAGAAAAAAACTAAAAAAAAAACTTAACAAAAAGAAGTAAGTAAAATAAAATGAAAAATTAAAAAGGATAATGAATCAATTAAATGGTTGATCCTCAACAACGGCACCAAAAACTTGATTGGTTGTTGTAGGCCCACCAAATTTAAACCTTACTCTTCAATAATTTTTTTAATGAGTATAGAGTGAGTAAGAGTCGATTCCACGAAGATCAAGGCTAACTGAATTACTATTGACTCAACTAACTATGAAAAATTTGTTAATCTAAAGGTAAGATTTCAACAAGTAAATTCTAGAAATAAACAGCAAACGGTTGGGGGGGGGTTGAATTGAGTTACTAAATCACATAAATTAAAACTAATTAAAATATAGCACAATCAAAATCAAAACAACAAGCAACAATCTATTAAAGTTGGTTGAGGTTTCCTTCGCCTCCACTAGACAGTGAGTTTTATTTCATATCAATACTATTAATAACTAGCCATTGAAATTATCAAAGATAGGTAACAACAAGTTCTATTACCCCATTTTTTCCTCAGCTACTTGTTAGGTAGAACAAGCTATCTACCTAATTTCCTACCCACCAAACAACCTAGAATAAGCTCTTTAGATTTAATTCAAATGATGCATTAAAACAATAAAGATAGATTGATCTAAGCAACAACCACACAAGCTCGGGTTATTTAACTTAGGTTATAGTTTTCATTGCAATTAACAAAAATATCTCATAATCATTAATCACAATTTACTACACATGATTAGAAATTTAAGACAATTATGGATCTAAAATCTCTAATCTAATTGTAGGGAGTTCTCAAATCCAATTTGGTTGCTCACCCAAACAAATCAAGAAAATACCATAAGACATTAAGCATAGAACAACATAAAAAACTTCAATTGAAAAGTTGATCAATAATATCAAATATTTAATTACAAGAACCCATGTCTATAGCTTTGAAATCACCCTCAACCAAGAAGAAAATTTAGCCTAACATGATAAAAAATAACAAGAGAATTAAAATTAACAGCATTAGAAGTCAAAGAAACTTATTGGTTGAAAAAAATAGTTGAGGTTGATGGTGGATTATGGATGTTTCCTCTTCCAAGCCTCTTCTACTTTATCTTCTTTAATGCCAAAGACATCCAAGATTGCTTCCCAAATATGTGTATGATTTCTAGAGAGTGAGACTCCCTTGGTTTAAGCTCCTCTCCCCTTTTTAAAGGAAGAATGACCTCTGAAAACCTTCTATTTTTTATGGCTTTTCCAAAAGAATCTTCCAAAAGGAACCTGAAATTCTTCCCCTTTTCTTAGTTTTTTCCCATGTTTTCTTCCCTTTTTCTCTATGTTTTTAGATCAAAACAAGTCCCTACATTTATCTTGGAATATTCTTTTTAAAGTCCTCCAAAAAGAATTCCCAAAATCGAACTTAAAAATTATGTTTAAATTTTTGCGAATTAGGGCTACATCTCTGATTTCTGGAGCCGCGACTCCAAACATTCTACTAACTGGCGCTGTGACTCAAATTATTCTTCTTGTAAGCCATTTTTCTTTATAGTTCAAATTAGATTTTTGTGTTTTTTAATGAATTGTAGTTACATGTCTTGGCTTTCAAACGACACTTGAATCAACTTAATATTACCTCTGTGGAGAGATTTATGCCACAAATACAAAGACCACTACATTTGGAAGTTTTAGTCCACTTTTAACTTTTTAGTTGAATTTTTCTCTTTGAAATTAATTGAAATGAGATAAGTTGTCAACCTCAAAGTTATAAATCTGTAGAGGTTTGAATCTTTCCAATAAGCCAAGAATTAGGTCAATAGAGGTTTGAATCATAAAGTTATACCCAAAATACAAAACTTGTCGTAGTAGCACCTTATCAATGAGATTTTGCCCAAAAATGTTTGTTTCAGCTTCGTTTTGGCTCATTTTTTATCTCTTGATCTCCAAACTCCTATCATATATAAAATATTAATAAAAATCTAATATTAACAAGAACAAATCAAGGAAGACATAGTGGAATTGATACAAAATATGTAAAAATATGCACTTGTCAGCTTCTAACATGAATTGGCTCTGAGTGTTTGCTAGCTGAGCCATTGCTTCTTTAAGACTAAAATTCTTCTTTTGCGATGGATTACTAGGTTCGGTTTGCAACAAAATTTGATCAATAGTCCTTTGGAATTGAGCTAATGCTTCTTCAAGGCTTTGTTTTTTTTTTTTTTTTCGTAATGGTGGATAACTAGGTGCATCCTACATCACATTCTCATCATTTCTCCATGAAGCATTAGAATGATTTAGTCATCCCTCATTATATGTGGTGGAGTAAGAATAATTTTGGAACTGGTTATAATTCCACTCATATTCAGCATTCTCGACATATAATGGTGAAAATTGATTGTTTTCTTGATATTGTGTTCTTGTATGAAAACTCCCATATGACTCGCATAACTTGAATGGTGAATGATTAGCATTTGCTATGAAATATTTCTCCATCTCTTTAGAAAGGATTTCTACTTGAGCTGCCAATGCATTAGTGGCATCTACTCGATTTATTCTAAAAACCTAAGTTGAAACTTGATTTGTCATGTCATATTCAGTTGGTAAATAGTACGCATTATATGCCATCTCGTTTACCACTTTATGCTCATCTCACATACACAAGAAAATACATGTGATTATATATAAGGACACACTCAAACAATAAAATAAAAATAAAAATAAGAAGAAAAAAAATACAAGAAAAATTCAAATTAAAATTAGAGTTATTTGGTATCGATATTAACAAAATAAAACAGTCTCCAGCAACGGTGCCAAAAACTTGTTGCGAATTTTAGTGAACGCAAGTGCTTGTTATTGTTAATAAGTAAAAGTGATGAATAAGTATCATTCCCACAAGAACTGTTGAATTATTAAGTATCGAAATTATGTTAACTCTAATTTTATTTGAATAAATGTAAGAATGTATTAATGATTATAAACTAAATCTAACTAACTAAACTAATAATAAAAATCAACTAATGATGAAATTTAAAAACTTAAAAGTTTAGGGTTATGATTCACCCTAATTAGTCCGAATTGAATAATTTATCTCATCAATCTAAATTTACTTCCAAAGTGATAGTAAAAAATCCTTAAATTATCCACTAGTCTCTCCCAATGTCTAATGAAAATATCATCAATTGTTAACCCACTATATTTCTATGTGAATTACAACAATCAACAATTCATTAGATTCTATGTATCTCCAACAAGACTACACAAACCATATAAGTTTATTCCTTTCTCAAATGCAATTTATAATTTTCTACACATAGAACTAGACACATATATCACCTCCCAGGTCAATATAATTAGCAAATCATTCAAATAGTGGTCAAGTAATTGAAAGCATAAAGTACAATGTAAAAAACTCCACTTGAAAATAAATCGAGAATTGAATTGATACAAATATTCAAATCATCATAATTGGATTACATCACAGCTCCAGAAAAGAAATTAGTTCATGGTGAAAATAAAATACAAATTAACAATATTCATAAACATAATCAAAGAAAGAAAGAGGAAAAATAAAATGAAACTTAGGAGATGATGAATTTTTTCCCTTGTAGATGTCTTTTTCACAAACTATGGAAGAAATCTCTTCTTCTCTACTTCTCCTCTTCTTCTTGTTTCTTGGCTTGTTTTCACTCTTTTTCTCTAATTCCCTCTCTAAAAATTAGATGTTAAAAATCAGATAGGAGATGCCCTAACGAGGGCAAAATGACCATTTTGCCGTTAAAATCCCATCTGGTAGCGCCTAGGTGCGGTTTTTCTAGTACCTAGGCGATGTAGCTACTCTTCCTGGGTCGAATTATTTTTTTATTTTTTTTTAATGTAAGATGAAAGTAGATTTTAGTACATCAAAGTGATATTCTTCCTTTATCTTCAAATCTACAAAATAAATATAAAAAATGATAATAAAACTCATAAAAATCTCAAAAACTAATCAAAAAAATTAAGCAATTAGTACTCAATTAATAGGTATAAAACCCACTCATTAGTGAGCATAATCCGGCATGGGATCAAGTGCCTTTTTCACATTGTTGAGTGCATACCCAATGATCAATAATAGTTGTTCTTATGTGACACAGATGTTTCTATCCTTTTCAATGTGAGGGATGATGAAATCTATATAGATAATAGATATATTAACATTCTCAAGTACCCCTTCATTTCCCACCATAGAATGCTTTAATGAGCAACCTACCAACTCGTGGTCCTCTAATTCATACTTGTGCGATGAGATCCCCATATTATCTTCCACAATATTTGATATAGACTTGTTATTTTGTACAAGATTAGGATAAAAAAACTCTGAGTGATGGCTCTTGAGATGTGCTTGGTTGAATATTTTCTTGATCTTTTCTATTCTCCACGAGTGGTATTGTGTTGATACCTCTTGTTCACCGTTGATTAGTTTTTCAACCCACAAGATAGTTTCAATCTCTTCATCGCTTAGCAAAATAACATCACAATGTTCTTCTCCCACTCCATTTACCTCAGGCGTGTAAGGAAAATTATCTTGTTATCTTATTGGAAATATGTTATCTATCTTACTAATTTGGATCTCTGAGTTTTGAAATTGTGATGATGGATTTTGGACATAATTCGTAATTTCCAACATGAATTGGCTCAGAGTGTTTGCTTATTAAGTCATTGCTTCTTCAAGACTAAAATTCTTTTGTTATGATGGATTACTAGGTTCGGTTCATAAAAAGATTTGATTGATAGTCCTTTCGAATTGAGCTAATGCTTCTTCTCTAATGGTGGGTAACTAGGTATGTCATATTCTCATTATTTCTCCATAAAATATTATAATGATTTGACCATCCTTAATAAGTGTTAGAGAAAGAATAATTTGTAGCTGATTGTAATTCCACTTATATTCAGCATGCTCGACGTATGGTGATGTAAATCGGTTGCTCTCTTAGTATTATGTTCTTGTATGAAAACCACCATATGACTCACGTACCTTGAATGGTGAATGATTAGCATTTGATGCAAAATATTTCTCCATCTCTTTAGAAATGATTTCTACTTGAGCAGCTAACGCACAAATGGCATCTACTCAATTCATTCTAAAGGCCTGAGTTGAAGCTTGATTTGTTATGTCATATTCAGTTAGCCAATAGTATCTCGTTTACCACTTCTTGCTCATTTCACACACACAAGAAAACACCTGCAATTATAAACAATGACACAATCAAACAATAAAAGAAAAATAAAAATAAGAAAAATAATACAAGAAAATTTTAAATTAAAACCAGAGTTACTTGGTATCCATACTAATAAAACAAAACAATCCCCGGCAATGACGCCAAGTATCGTTCCCATAAGTACTGTTGAATTATTAAGTACCGAAAGTATGTTAACTCTAATTTTATTTGAATAAATGAAAAAATGTGTTGGTGATTATAAACTAAATCTAACTAAACTAAACTAATAACCATAAGCAATAAATAATGGAATTCAATATTTTAAAGACCTAGGGTTATGATTTCACCATAATTAGTCTGAATTGAATAATTTATCTTAACAATCTTAATTTAATTCTCTAGTGATAATCAAGAATCCTTAAATTATCCACTAGCCTCTCCCAAAATCTAATGAAAATATCATCAATTGCTAACCCACTATATTTCTATGTGAATTACAACAATCAACAATTCATTAGGTTCTAATATTCCTATCTTACATGCAATTTAATTTAATTAAGTTCAGTTTATTAAGTCAACGTATATTATACTAAGAAATACAACATAGATATCTTATTAGATTCTAGACTCTCTTTGACAATTTATATTGGACTAAGTCTGCCAAAAGTTGAACCATTAAAGAATTTTGTTATGCTATTGTTGTTAAGTTGATAAACTTCAAGTAAATCTCTAGTCAGCTACTACACCTAAATAATAAAATGGAAGGCTATTTTTGTTTTCTTTATTTACTTTTTAATTGAGAAACTATCAATTATACAATTTGATATGTAAAGATGTCAAAGATTAAATAATTACAATCAATTTTTTTTAAACAGTACATACAAGATGAGTGAATTTTACACCCATTAATTTAGTACTATTTACTTAACTTTGTAGTATTAGTTTTTGAAATTCTTGTGAAATTTATCATCGTTTTTAGTATTATTTTGTAGATTTGAGGATGAAGAAAGAATGTCACTTGAATGTACTAAAATCGACATTCAACTTATATTTTTCAAAAAAAAAATCATGCCAAGTATAGTACTTAAAGTGCCTAGGTGCTGTCAGGCGGGCAAGTATTGGTAAAATAGGTATTTTGCCCTCTTTAGGGCATCTCTCATCCAATTTTTAAGATCCCAAGAGCTTCCAAATGAGAGGAGAGAGGAAAATGAGATAGAAGATTGTAGAGAGACAAGAAGAAAACAAAGAGAAAGAATTTTGAGAAAGATGAGAGAATTCTTCCAAACTTGAGAAAAGACATCTATAAGGAAAGAAAAGTTCATCCTATTTGAAGTTTGATTTTTATTTTTCTCTTTTCCTTTGAATATGTGTATGAATATTGTTAAGATATTTTTCATAATCATCATGAACTAATTTCTTTTTCTAAGGTTATGATGTAATCTATTAGGATATTTTAAATATTTTTATCAAATCAATTCTTATTTTATTTTTCAAGTTAAGTTTTCTACATGGTTCTCAATGCTTTCAATTACTTGGCCACTAATTGAGTAATTGCTAATCTATTGACTCGAATAGTGATATATGTGTCTAGTTCTATATGAATAAAACCAGAAATTACACGTGAGATAGGAATATACTTGCATGGTTTGTGTAGTCTTATTTGAGATTCATAGAACCTAATGAATTGATTATTGTTGTAATTCACATAGAAATATAGTGGGTTTATAATTGATGATATTTTCATTTGACCTTGGAAGAGGCTAGTAAATACTTTAGGGATTCTCGACTATCATTTAAAAAATAAATTGAGATTGATGAGATAAATTATTCAATTCAAACTAATTAAAATAAAATTAGAACGCCAAGTCTTTAAATTCTTGATATTCATCTTTATTTGATTTTTGCGCATAATTTTAATAGTAATTTAAATTTATTTACATTAATTGCCACCCGCTTTCATTTGGTCAAATAAAATTAGAGTTGACAAAAGTTCGGTATTTAGTAATTCAATAGTACTCGTAGGAACGATACTTTGCTCATCCATATTATTACTTGTCTACGATAACGTGCACTTGCATTCACTAAATTTTGCAACAAGTTTTTGGCGTCATTGTTGGAGGCTATTTTATTTTATTAATATCGATACCTAATAATTCTGATTTTAGTTTGAACTTTTATTTGACTTTATTTTAGTTGTCATTCTTTATTTTTCCAAGTGCTTTAGGCGTATGAGAAAAATTGGAAGGAGTCTTGATCCTTTTCGATTCAAAAATTGAAAAGCTTTGTAAACGAAATCAAAAGAAAAAGAGAGGAGCCTCTATATCACCTCAAGACATTATGGAAGATAATAGGGTAGGTGATTGTTGTGGATTTTATGAATGCAAGTGCACGTTATCATTAACAAGTAATAAAGTGATGAATAGAGTATCGTTCGTACGAGAACTATTGAATTATTAATTATTGAAATTATATTAACTCTAATTTTATTAGAATAAATGGAAGAATGTGTTGATGATTACAAACTAATCTAATAATAAAAAGCAATTAAAGATGATATTCAATAACTAAAAAACCTAGGGTTATGATTTAACCATAATTAATTCGAATTGAATAATTTATCTCATCAATCTCAATTTAATTCTCAAGTGATAGTCGAGAATCCCTAAATTATCCACTACCCTCTCCCAACGTCTAATGAAAATATCATCAATTGCTAACTCACTACATTCCTATGTGAATTACAACAATCAATAATTCATTAGGTTTTATGAATCTCACACAAGACTACACAAACTATGTAAGTACATTCCTATCTCACATGTAATTTATGATTTTCTACACATAGAACTAGACACATATATCATCTCCCTGGTCAATACGATTAACAAATCATTTAATTAGTGGACAAGTAATTGAAAACATTAAAAATAATGTAGAAAACTCAACTTGAAAATTAAATCAAGAATTGAATTGATATAAATATTCAAAATATCACAACCCTAGAAATATAAATTAGTTCATGATGGTAAAAAAAGAACAATAACTTAAGAATATCCATGAACATAATTAATGAGAGAAAGAGGAAAATGAAATTAAACTTGGAAGTGGGATGAGTTTCTTCCCTTGTAGATATCTTCTTCTCAACTCTTGAGAGAAATCTCTCATCTTCTTCTCTTCTTCCTTTTTCTTTCTTGGCTTGTTTTCTCTTCTCTCATCTCTTCTAATCTGAAATAGAGACTCTTGGGATCTTAAAAATCATATGGAAATGCCCTAAAGTTTTACCCTTAGTTGTTCGCTCGACACTACCCATTCTGTCCAAAGCAATGCCTGAAGTGCCCAGGCACTGCACTTGCTGCCCAAAATCCGTGTCTACAGTGCCTATAGCCTCTTCCAATTGATTGTTCACTACTTTCAAGGCCAAACTGGCTTTTGGTGTCTGTATATAAATTGTAACAATATGTCTTAACTTTCTATATCTTCATGAATCAGCTCAATATGACATCGTTGGAGGGAGTTATACCTAAAATAACAAAATATGTCGTACCAGAAATTTTCAGTTAAGTGCAGACTATTTAACCCGATTTTCTCATTGAAATAGAAACAACTATATCTTGGCTTTCCAATGGTTCAAGAAAAAAGTCAAAATGACATTGGAGCAAAAAGTTATGATTGAAATACGAACACTGCCCTCAATAGCACCAAAAAATAAATTATTCTAAATTTTAACCAAGTTTTATGTTTCTTTCCATTTTCTTCTCTTTTTGCTATTACCTATAATATTTCAAACTAAATGTATAAAAAGTAACATAAATACTCAAAAACTAATCAAAAAATTAAGCAAATGTTACTGAATTAATTGGTATAAAATCCACTCATCAGTGATGATAACAATAATATGCCACCACAGGCACCAAGGTTTAACAATAGGGCGCTTCATGATTATGCATTATCGTTGGTAAATGAAAACCTCATCAAAATTAGACGCCCTATAATTCAAGCCAATAATTTTGAGATTAAGCTAGCTATCATACAAATGGTTCATGCTAACCAATTTTGTGGGTTAGCCAACGAGGATCCAAATGCATATATAGCTAGCTTCCTTGAAATATGAAATACATTCAAGCACAATGATGTTACTGATGATGCCATTAGACTGAAACTGTTCCCTTTCTCACTAAGGGACAAGGCAAAGATTTGGTTGAACTCAATGCCACCAGGTGCAATCACCACATGGGCTAACTTACGTCAAACATTACTAGCTAAATATTTTCCACCAGCTAAGATAGCAAAGATGAGGAATGACATCATTATATTTACCCAATATGACATGGAATCATTGCATGAGGCATGGGAAAGTTATAAAGACCTTTTGAGAAGGTGTCCTCATCACAGTCTTCCAAAATGGTTGCAAGTTCAGACATTTTACAATAGATTGAGTAACGTAACCCGAACTCTAGTGGATGCAATCTTCTTGAGACTATGGCTGCTAATGCTTATCAATGGCCTTTAGAAAGAATTGCACCAAAGAAATTATTTGAAGTTCTTGATGTAGATGCACTTGTTTCTCTTACTACTTAAGTTGATGTTTTGTCTCAACAATTTAACTCTCTTCATTCAACAATTTAACTCTCTTCATACAAATCATGCTCCTATATCAATTGAGGTATGCAATTTTTGCAATAGTCCTCACCATAGTACGGAGTGTCAAGTTGGGAACCCATTTGTTCCATCTCAACCAGAGCAATCATAGTTTATGGAGAATGCTAATCGGCAGAACAATCTATATTCTAACACGTATAATCCAAGATGACGCAACTATCTATACTTTTCATTAAGAAATGGACAAATGCAGTGGGTGTACAACCATCAAATTTTCAGCCTCCAAATCAGTCTCAACAGGCACCTAAAGCTTCCATAGAAGATGTTATCGAGAAATTCATGGCAAGAACAAAGGCAACATTGCAAAAATAAGAGTATATTATTTAGAGTAAATCAGCCTCTATTCGAAATCTAGAGGTCCAAATGGGTCAAATTGTCAATATATTGAGTGCAATACCTCAAGGTTCATTGCCAAGTAACACTGAGACTAATCCTAAAGAGAATATGCAAGCCATTACTCTTCAAAGTGGTAAAGAGTTATCGGAGTTATAAAAAAAAGTCAATGCTCCAAAAGAGGTGGCAATGGAGAGCGTGGTAGAGAAGTCTGATGGCACACCAAACAGAGAAGTAGAGAAGCATAAATCAAAGTTTTTTCCAGATAACCCTTCCCCATATGTGCCTCCTATCCTATTTCATCAACGCTTCCATAAGCAAAAACTAGATAAGCAATTTTTTAAGTTTTTCGATGTCTTTAAAAAGTTGCACATTAATATTCCTTTTACAGATACCCGAGAGCAAATGCCCATCTACATAAGATTTATGAAGAAAATATCCTCTCTAACAAATGAAAGCTGGAGGAATACGAGACAGTGGTAATTACTGAATAGTGCAGTGCTATTTTGCAAAGGAAGCTTCCACATAAGCTAAAAGATCTAGGGAGTTTTACGATTCCTTACACAATTGGCAATCCATTTTTTAATAAAACTTTATGTGATCTTGGTGCAAGTATTAATTTGATGCCTCTTTTAGTTTTTAGAAAGCTTAGGCTTGGAGAAGCAAAGCCGACTATAGTCTCGCTACAACTTGTTAACAGATCTATTAAGTATTTGAGGGGAGTAAACAAAGATGTGCTAGTAAAGGTGGATAAATTTATCATCCCAACAGACTTCATTGTTCTAGATATAGAGAAAGACCAAGAGATCCCCATCATTCTTGGTTGACCTTTTTTGGCAATGAGAAGGACCCTCATTGATGTGCAAAAGGGCCAATTAATCTTAAGGGTGCAAGAGAAGCAAGTAACTTTCAATGTTTTTAAGGCAATGAAATTTCCAAACGAGAAATATTACTACTTGAGGATGGATCCCACCGAAGAATGTGTAAAGGAATACTTTTAATCAAGCTATCTCATGGATCCTCTTAAGGTTTGTTTGGGAGGAGCAACTGCAAATGATGATGCAGAGATTTTGGAGTATTTAAAGATACTTGATGCAGAACTACCGGTGTTTATCAAGAGGCCATTTGAAGATCTTGGAAAGGCTCCTACCCAACCAGCACCATCAATCGAGAACCCATTAAGGTGGTTTATTGCTGATATCAAAGGTATTAGTCCCTCTATATGCATGCACATGATTTTGATGGAAGAAAGCTACAAGCCATTTGTAGAGCATCAACATCGCTTAAATCCAAACATAAAAGAGGTGGTAAGAGCTGAAGTTTTAAAGCTACTCGATGTAGGTATTCTATATCTTAGTTCTGATAGTAAGTGGGTAAGTCCTTTGCAAGTAGTACCTAATAAAGGTAGGATAACGATAGTCGAAAATAAAAATAATGAATTGATTCCCACTAGGACTGTAACTATTTGGCGTGTGTGCATGGATTATAGAAAGTTGAACAAGGCTACTCAGAAAGACCACTTCCCTTTACCCTTTATTGAACAAATGTTGGATAGGTTAGTTGGTCATGCTTATTACTATTTCCTAGATGGTTATTTTGGTTATAATCATATTTCCATTGCATCTGAGGACCAAGAAAAAACCACCTTTACATGCCCTTATGGCACTTTTGCATTTAGGCTCATACCCTTTAGGTTGTGTAATGCACCGACCACATTTCAGAGTGTATAATGGAAATCTTCTCTGATATGGTGGAATATTTCAATGAATTTTTTATGGATGACTTTAGTTTTTGGTGACTCATTTGATGTTTGTCTACAAAATTTGACATTGGTGTTAAAAAGATGTGAAGAAACTAACTTAATTTTAAATTCGGAGAAGTGTCACTTTATAGTGCAAGAGGGAATTTTCCTTGGCCATAAAATTTCTATAAATGGCATTGAAGTAGATTGGGCCAAGATTTAAACCATTGAAAGATTACCTCCACCAACTTCAGTAAAAAGAGTGTGAAGTTTTCTAGGCCATGCAGGGTATAGACGCTTCATCAAAGATTTTTCAAACATAAGCCTTTGTCCAATCTATTTATGAAAGAGGTACCTTTTAATTTGGATAATGAGTGTCTTGGTGCTTTTCAACATTTAAGATCTGCTCTGATTTCTACCCCTATTATTGTAGCCCCTGATTGGAGTTTACCTTTTGCGCTAATGTGTGATGCCAGTAACTTTTCAATGGGAGCACTGTTAGGACAATAAAAAGGTAGAATTTTTCATGTTATCTATTATGCTAGTTGAACACTAACTGATGTGTATATGAACTACGCAACTACTGAGAAGGAACTCCTAGCTATGGTTTTTGCGTTTGACAAGTTTTGGCCATACTTGATTGGTACAAAGGTAATTGTATACACTAATCATTCTGTCATCAAATACTTAATTGAGAAGAAAGATGCAAAACCAAGGTTGATTCGATGGGTTTTACTAATCCAAGAGTTTGATTTGCAGATTCAAGACAAGAAGGGAACTGAAAATGTCATTGTGGATCACCTCTCTAGGTTGTAGCAACACGAACAAGATGTCGACCCCGAGTCTCCTGTTAATGAAACTTTTTCAGATGAGCAACTTTTTGCTTTGGTTGTTGGTAAACTTCCTTGGTATGCTGATTTAGTAAACTTTTTAGCAAGTAATATCTTTCCCCCTAACTTAACTTGTTAACAAAAGAAAAAGTTTCTTTTTGATGGTAGACATTATTTTTTGGGAAGATCATTTCTTCTTCAAACTTTGTCCAGATCATATTACAAGGAAGTATGTCCCCGATGAAAAGATACAAAGTGTTCTTAACCATTGTCATTCATCTTTGTATGGCGGGCACTTTAGAGAGAATAGAATAGTTGTTAAAGTGTTTGAATTGGGTTTTTATTGGCCAACAATGTTTAAAGATGCTCAAGTTTTTGTGGCCTCTTACGATAGATATTAGTAAACAGGAAACATATCTAGGAGACATGACTAGAGGTAGAGTTGTTTGATGTTTGGGACATTGACTTTATGGGTCCATTTCCTCCGCCATTCAATAATCTCTATATCCTTGTAGCGGTAGATTATTTTTCCAAGTGGGTTGAAGCAATTGCCTTGCCAACAAATGATTCCTAAGCAGTGATGAACTTCTTGAGAAAATAAATTTTCACTCGTTTTGGCACACCAAGGGCAATCATAAGTGATGAAGATAAACACTTATGTAACAAGCATTTTGATGCTCTTTTAGCTAAGTACGGGGTTACACATAAAGTCGCTACTGCTTATCATCCCCAAACTAGTGGCCAAGTTGAGATTTCAAATAGAGAGCTTAAGTAGATCTTGGAAAAAAATGTGAATTATTCTCGGAAGAATTGGTCTCGAAAACTGGATGATGCTCTTTGGGCATATTGAACTGCATTTAAAACCCCCATTGGTATGATGCCGTATCATTTAGTTTATGAAAAAACATGTCCCTTACCAGTTGAGTTGGAGCATAAAGCATTCTAGGCTACCAAGAAACTGAATTTTGATCTTTAAGTAGCAGATGAACACCGACTGTTGCAGCTAAATAAGTTAGATGAGTTCCGCCAAGGTGCTTACGAAAACGCCAAGCTGTATAAGGAACGCACCAAGAAGTGGCATGATAAGCATATTCTGGATCAAGAATTTATTCCTAGTTAAAAAAAAATATTGTTTAACTCTTATTTATGTTTATTCCCAGGTAAGTTGCGATCGAGGTAGTCTGGATCATTCACAGTGGTTCAAGTTTTCCCACATGGTGCAGTTGAAATTCAGAGGTGATCATTGAAGGTGGATGGGATTTGCAAAAGTCTACCATCACCCTTGCCGAACCGCCCTCATGATCCTCATTAGAAGTCTAGCTGGAGACTTTAAACTAAGTGCTTCTTGAAAGGCAACCCAAGTCATTCTATAGTTTTCATGTGTTTCGTTGCATTTGCGCTTCTTACACTAAAATTCTTTATATTTCCTAGGAGAATTTTTTTTTTCAGTTGTTTTACACCCTATGTTTTTTTTTAGAGTTCCTATCCCTCATTTATTTGTTTTAGTTGTAGGTTTAATTTGAACATAATAAATAAGTAACTAAATAAATAAATAAAAATAATAAAAAAATAGAAAAATGGGTAGTAAGCCCAACACCTAGGCATTGGGAACTGCCACCAAAGGGCAGAAAGCCGAGCGCCTAGGGCAGAAATGGTTGGAATTTGTTTGCCTCATTTGAAGCTTATTCTCTAAGACTTGTTTGGCGCTTGATTATTGGGAATAGCTTCGAGATAATTTTGTAAGATAACATTGTTGATTGTGGCTATCATTGACGTTAGGTAGTAGATTGGCATATGGCTCCCAAGAAAAGAAAGTCAACCGCTTCTGCTTTTGCTTCTACTCCCGTCTCCCCAAATTTAATAAGTACAAGTTTTTGAATATTACTACTCATTAGAATTACCTCAATCACACCATCAAACGCAATTTACCTCTAGAAAGAGGCATCAATACCACTTTAGCTCCAACCCCACAAATTATTGAAAGTAGAGGATGGCAAGAATTCACTAAACAATCCATTAATGTTGTGGTCCCTTTAGTTTGAGAATTTTATGCTAATGCGACCATATGTGAGGGTTGTCAAGTCTTCGTGCAAGAGAAATGGGTCCACTTTGACCACTCAACCATTAATGAGTTTTATGGTCTCCCGAATATTGATGATGATGACTATTCCACTTATAAGAGCAATGAGGTAAATTTTGATGAAATTATTTTTACACTTACCTATCTGGGGGCACAATGGATGGTAAAAGGTGAGATAGCAGTTCCTCACATTTATATGGAGCATATAAAGTTTGGCATAGTTTCATTGGAGCAAAGCTCATGCCCACAACTCATCTAAGTGATCTTACAAAAAAGAGGGTCATATTACTCTTTGATATCATTATTGGCAAATCAATTGATGTGGGTCATATTATCCATCAATCCATCGTGCATGCTATCCAGTCTACCATCATAAGTGGCCTTGGATATCCTTCTCTTATTACCACCTTTTGCCAGACTGTTGGTGTTACTTGGAGATTGGATGAAGAGTTGTTCCCTTCTAAGTCTATCATTAGTAATGCTATTGCAGAGAGTTACACAACCCGGAACGGTCATGATGATACCGCCACTCCTTCACAACAGGGACTCTCTTCTAGTCAGATATCTATTGTTGACCGCCTTACCACCTTGGAGTAAATTTTTTGAGGCCTCAACATGAATTTTCAAGGACTACGGACTTTCACCAGCTTGCATCCCATCATGCTACATTTCACACCTATCAAGTGGGAGTCGCCTCCGACATAGAGTAAGCATTCATTCAATTGGGAGCCAATGTTCTTTTTTCTATTCCACTACCTCCACCAGAGTTTTCCTCTCCACCACCCATACTTGACCCTATTGATGAGAATGCAGTGGATTGAACACTTCTTTCAAGGAAATCCTTCTCACTTTCTGTGTTATATATCTTCATATTGAGGACAATGTTCATTTCAAGTTTGGGGCTATTTGGTTAATTTCTGTTTTATGGTGTTTATTATGAGTACTTAGTGTTGAGTCAACATTAGGTTAGTTATGATGATTATGATCGAACACCTAAAGCCAATGATAAGAATTTAAACTTGTTTGTTTATAATTTTTGAAAATTGATGAATGTTGTGCTTATGTATGTGCCACATTTTTACCTTTCTCGTAATCTTTTTACATATTAAGCACATAGTCTTTAATATTTGGATTTTCTGCTTGCTTAGAAAATGTTTATGTGAACTCGATAACTTTTTGCAATCTCATATAATTATAGAACTTGTTTGATTGTCACTCAAGGTGAAATCCTAGGCTACATAATATTAGAGAAGTGAATTAGGCCATTTTTTTACCGTTTAAGCCTTTCAAACCATCCTATTTATGATGTATAATTCGTAGTGTTCATTGTTAAACCTATTGAGTCATTCTCTTTATCACCCTACAAATCAACCTCAACCAAAGAATTGAAATAAACTAGTTATCTTACAAATTACCCCACACTCAACTCATAATTATTCTAGTAACATCATTTTGAGTATTGAAAAATGGTTTTGAAAAAAAAAAGAGGTGATGAATTGTACAAACTCCAAAATACAATTATAAAGAAATACGAGAAAAGAGTACAACACTAATTATTTATAAAAACAAATAAGCTTGGGGGTATATCACTTTAAAAAATATAAAATAAAAATAAATAGAGTTTAATGAATAAAGTGGTGTGACAAATCAAAACATGAAAGGTTCGTAAATGTGTGAGATGAAGATGTGGTAGTGCTCATCAACAAGGTTATAGAATAGTTGTGTGCTATGAGTAATTTGAACCACTATATTATTTGTTATCCTATCATTACCTTAGTCACACGTTACAAGTTTTTAAAGTTCTAATGATCCTTGATGTTGTGTTAGTCTACATTAGTGAAGAGTGACATAAAAAAACAAGTCTATGGTATTCAAAAAATCACATAAATAAGATATTAATAATTTGGTTGTGAGTTTGTATATATCAATCCGAGTGGAGAAAAGTTAGATGTAAGAGGCTAAACACACACACACACACACTCAAAGGATTTAAAGATTGATAAATTTGGCACCTGAGTTGAAATCATGAATTTTTATAATATTTTGAAATTTCCGTGAGTTATACACTCATAATGATTTTTGAGGCCATTTGGTTAGTAGATTTGATTATCGCTTGTTATTTTACTTATTTTATTTATTTCTTTTGCTCGTACACTAGTAAAATATTAAGTTTAGGGGTATTTGATGAGTGAATTTTACACCCATTAATTTAGTACAATATACTTAACTTTTTTTTATTAGTTTTTGAAATTTCTGTGAGATTTATCATCGTTTTTATTATTATTTTACATATTTGAGGATAAAAAAAAATATCACTTGAGTGTACTAAAATCGACATTCAACTTACATTTTTCAGGAAAAAAAAATCGGGCCGAGTACAGTAGCTACAGTGCCCAGACGCTGGAAAAGCAACACCTTTGCAGCTACTGGAATGTAGCGTCTAGGTGCTGCCAGGTGGGCAAGTATGGGTAAAATAGGCATTTTGCCCTCTTTAAAGTATTTCCAATCTGATTTTTAAGATCCCAATAGCCTCTAAATGAGAGGACAGAAAAAATGAGATAGAATATTATAAAGAGACAAGAAGAAGAAAAGGAGAAAGAATTTTGGGGAAGATGAGAGAATTCTTCTAAGCTTAAGAAAAGACAAAGAAAAGCTCATCCTCTTTAAAGTTTTATTTTTACTGTCCTCTTTTCCTTTGAATGTGTGTATGAATATTTTTAAGATATTTTTCTTATTCATCATAAATTAATTTCTTTTTCTAGGGTTGTGATGTAATCTAATTAGGATGTTTTGAATATTTTTATCAAATCAATTCATGTTTTATTTTTCTAGTTGAGTTTTCTACATGTTTCTTAATGCTTTTAATTACTTGGCCAGTAATTGAATGATTTGCGAATCATATTGAACCGGGAGGTGATATATGTATCTAGTTCTATGTGTAGAAAACCATAAATTGCATGTGAGATAGGAATATACTTGTATGATTTTTGTAGTCTTGTTTAAGATCCATAGAACCTAATGAATTGTTGATTGTTGTAATTCACATAAAAATATAGTGGATTAGTAATTGATGATATTTTCATTTGACATTGGGAGAGGTTAGTGGATAATTTAGGGATTTTCGACTATCATTTAAAAAATAAATTGAGATTGATGAGATAAAATATTTAATTCGAACTAATTATAATGAAATCAGAACCCTAGGTCTTTAAATTATTGATATTCATCTTTATTTGATTTTTGTGCAATATTTTAATAGTAATTTAAATTTATTTACATTAATTGCCACCTGCTTTCGTTTGTTCAAATAAAATTGGAATTTACAAAATTTCGTTATTTAGTAATTTATTAGTTCTCGTAGAAACGATACTTCACTCATCCGCATTATTACTTGTATACGATAACGTATATTTATATTTACTAAATTTTGCAACAATACATTTAAATGAAAGAAAGTACTACCAACTGAACATTATCCTAAGAAATTATTTATATAGTTTAAAAATTAAATTGATTGCAATCACTAGTTTTCCCTTCGTGCCACTTTAGTTTGACCATATCCAGCTAACTAGAAAGGAAAAAGAGCTGCGAGATGGTAATATCCATCTTAGTAGCGATGGAACTAATTCTCAAATCACGTTTTTGTTGGTAGATATCTTGATAATATATATGTATAGAGTATGGGATTGGACTAGAAACATTTACAAACTCAATTATTTGTCCAAATTCTATCAATATTTCCTGGTGGATCTAATTTTCCAGACCAAATTTGGTCCATAGGACTGCAATAAGTCAAACCCTATGTCGTACATATAGAAATAGCAATAGAACCATGGACATTCCTAATCTCCACTAAAACTTAACAGAGAAATTCAATCCTCCAATATCAAGCAACAAAATAGCCAAGAAATCAAAAGAAGAATGATTAATAAGATAGATAATCTTTGAATAAATAATCTTGGATTGGCCATCTTGAATCCTATTAAAATCCAATTTTGGACTATCCCTAAATTGAGAGAATACTTGGCATGTCCTACAGCATTAGTTCAAACATTGGTAGGAGGGAGTTGGGCATGTGAAAATAAGAAGATAATTGAGTTTGGACCAAATCTATCACAATTGTTGAATCACTTAGAGTCTACATGAATCTCCTGTAGACTTATTTGATCCGATGGTCGTTAGTAAATCTATTTATCATTTCTCAATTCAAACCCAAATCCAATGTATCACAACTTACATGTGCACAAAAATTATAGAGCATGACCATAATTTTAGTTCACTCATATAATAATTAACAAGAATCTAGGCCATAAAAGGGGTTGGGGAAGGGAGCTGGAGGTGGATGTCGATATACTTGCTCGTGTTCATTTAGGATATAACTTGTCATATAGAAGTATATTGCAGCAGTTCGATTCAATCTAGTTCAAGATTTTAAAAATGACGTCAAATCAATGTCTACACTTGTCCAAGTAAAATTATGAAAATGTACCTTAGTATAAGATGCTTCAACTTAATAAGGATCACACAGCACAAAATTTGATACAACAAACCGAATTTGGAGTGGGCATAAGACAAGCATTTGTAACAATTAAAGAGCACACCAGAAGGGCTAAGTTATTCGTTTGGCGGCATACAAATTACTGGAGCAGAAAATTAAAACTAAATTGCAAACCATGAACATGCACGTCTAGTTCTGCCTCCAGGGAAGTGATTGGAGATAGTCGATGATTTTCTTGTCAACTTGGAATGCTTTAGCTAGAACATTAGAGTAAACAGGGGGCTCTGATCCAAACACGGCATTTGCCAATGTCACAACTCCAGGATTTTGGCTGTTTAGACTAGCAAATGCAACTGCATTGGCTTTTCCAACGTTAAACTGAAAATGAATGAGGCCCTTTGGAAAAACATAAACATCGCCCGGATGCAAGATCTTGGCAAAGAGCTTGTTCCTCATGTTGGGATTTTGAGGATTCGACGTTATGAAGCCAACGTACAGAGTGCCTTCCACGGCAACAAGAATCTCAGAAGCACGAGGATGCAGATGGGGTGGATTGAGGCCATTAGGTGCATAATCAATGTGGACTAGAGAAATGCCTAGAGAGTTGAGTCCTGGCATTTGGTTGACAAAAACCTGAGTGACTCTTGATCCAACTGGACTCGATATATTTCCAACCCTGTTGAGGCCATTAAAGAAGAAGTCATCTGCTGTGACAGTTTTTGGGTCCTTGCATATTTTTCCATTCACAAACACTGCATAAAATTCAAAGTGTTAAAAGGGAAACAAGAAGCTACCAGCAGCCTTGGAGTCGTCGACTGCAACACAGAAGTCCTGCAACAGGTCGGGATCAAAGGCATATCCAAGTGAGGGAACCACAGCCATTATCGCGATAAATAATGTGAAACGAGTTGCCAACATTTTTTGAATAAGTGAACGCTTCCTGAGTTAGGCTTAGTTTCCGTGTTTGCTAATTGTTTGTTTTGCTCTGAGGTTGCATATGCTGTAAAAGAAGTCGGGGTATTTATAATTGAAGGCTCAAGGCATCTCAGAATCACTCATCAATTAAGTCCCACTCATGTTAATATGCAAGAAAACTCAGTCTTAACTGCTTATCAATTTTATATTTAACAGTTAAATCATTTTGAAAAGCTAATTTTGTCCTCATCAGTTCCTTTCATCTGCTGGCATCAAGTTGTTGCTTAGGAAAAGCTGTTTTTCCCTAAAATCTTGCTTGTTTTCTCTAAAAATACATTACTAGATTCGGCCACTCCTAACTAATCACATTACAAGTACACGGACCCATATTAGTTATAATTAGGTTTGCAATACTTTCTTAGTATATCTTCTTCTTTCTTCATTTTCTTTGACAAGTTTTTTAAAGAAAATGTGCCCATATGAGCATGCATTTATATTCTGCTGAACAAATTAACAGCCTTGGGCTAACCATATGATTCAACATAAATTAACCGAATAATATTTTAATGACAATTAATAAAAATGCAAATAGTAATTTTTAGATTGAACTGACATTAACACTGCCAATTGGAAAAAAATAAATGGATAATCTACAGAAAGAGATTTAACTCGGAAGGAAAAAATATCTCTTCAGCCGCTGTCAGGAAAAAACTCCATCAGCAATAGTCCAACTAATAATCTGCAGTTTGGTCCGCTAACTTTGAAAAACTGCTGGTAAATTTGGCCATCTACTACATTAATAGAGACATATGTGTGTGTGTGTGTGTTTATATCTTTAATGAAATACTGATCATGAAGCTTATAATCTTAGGAATCAGTTAGTAATTGTAGAAGCTATGCTCCCCTGAATCCTGATGCAGGGCAGTCAGGCGCATGAATATGCTGATACAATTGATGAGCTATAAATTCCCTGAACCCTTGATTATTATGGCAGATCCAGAACAAATCGCAGGCAGTACATCAAATAACTAGAAAAGAATTAAGTGTATAAATTTACTGGACTAGTTTAATGAGGGAGCACTTTTTGGACTAACTTTTAAACTTTCTGATGATTTTCCATCTAAAGTAGGAACTTGCATAAGATTAATGAAATGCATAATAAACAAATTTTGTACAATCTCCTGGAATTTGGCTGCTTAGACCATTGAACACCAACTACCTTCTCTTTCTGAATATTAATAAATAAGAAAAGGCCATATGGGAAAACGAAAACATCTCTCCAGGTTATAAAAATCTTGGTAAAGAGCT
The DNA here is from genome assembly GCA_019321725.1 of Paulownia fortunei. NCBI lineage: Eukaryota > Viridiplantae > Streptophyta > Magnoliopsida > Lamiales > Paulowniaceae > Paulownia > Paulownia fortunei. Next base: position 14,284,902 of record CM033117.1, read on the forward strand.
TGTTATTCATGTTTGGATTTGCAGGACTGAAAGTCACAAATTCAACGTACAGAGTGTTTTCTAATGCAACATGAATCTCGGTCGCACTACGGTGCGTGTGGGGAGGATTTAGGTCGTATGGTGCAGAGTCCACACGAACTAAAAAAATTCTAAGTGTGTTGAGCCCTGCCAGTTGGTTCATATTAAGGTTAGTGACTTTTGATTCAAGTCTTTGATGTATTTCCTGGTTTATTGAGATGATGAAAAAAAAGAAATCCTCAGCTTTCACCATTTTTTGGTTTTTACAAATCTTTCCATTCACAAACACTGCAGGAAAAGAAATTTGATATGAGTTATGAATGTTCAGAACTCTGCAATGCGGAGCATTTAACAAACAAAATGCAGAAAGATGAAATTAGTAAATGGCAACAACAATCAGAAAAGTGGTAAAAATTTTAAGGCATTTACCAGCAGCCTTAGAGTCATTCACTGCGACATAGAAGCCCTACAGTGGATCAGGATTAGAGGCATATATAGTTAAATGAGGATGCCAAAGCCAAAACAACTGTAATTACAACGAAGGGAATTGCCATTTGCTTTGACTCACAAATCTTGCTATAAAATATTTAATGCTGCTAGGTGATAATTGCTTTGGTTACAGGATGCAGATTCAGCATGGAAAGAAGCTTATTTATAGTTTAGGCAACTTGAAATCACTCGTCAACTTATGTAGTTGCTCCAAATTAAGTAGATAGATGGCTAACTCAGTCATAATTTAGTAAATATTCAGGACCACTATGCAGTCATCATATAATCACTCAAACTCTTCATAAATAGAAGCAGATTATACCTTTGCAATCCTATAACAATCAAATAAACAGTTGCCTACATGAAAGCTGACTTGCTTTCACTAATGAGTCCAAATACAACATATCAAACTAATGAGTCAGGGAGGCTACTAAGGGAGGCTCCAAACCACAGCAAATGCTGACCAAAACTTAAATCAAACCCATTAAAGTTGCTCTCTTACATGAACACTGACTTGCTTTCGTTATAATCAGATGATATTTTAAGGATGATCGAAGGATCAAACTTCTGAGTGGACATAATAAATGGGACTATTAAGAGAGGCTCCAAACCACGACAACTACTGTCACTTAATGGATCAAACCACTGAGTCCAAATAATAAATGGTGCTATTAAGAGAAGCTCCAAACCACGGCAACTATTGTTACATGAATGCTGACTTGCTTTCATTATAATCAAATGTTTATTTTAAGGAAGATCTAAGGATCAAACTATTGGTAGATCCACCCTACGTGGGGTGGGTACCAAAACTTTGACAAATACACAAAAAAAAAAAAAATGGCTTACCTAACCACCAAACCAAAGAAAATGAGAAGCCTCCCTTATTTGTCATTTAGCGTTGAGCATTTGTCCATAAATAAGTATTCTTATGAAGCATATGAAGCAGAGAGTGCGAAAAGAGCAAATTCTAGAAATAGAGAATTTGGCTAAGAGAATTCTTCAACTCTTTCGAGTGGGAGAGTTTTTCTCCAAGTGAGGGAGAGTTTTATCCAAAAGAAGGATAATAATTTCTCCAAAAAAAGGGAGAGTCTTTTCTCTAAATCTTTTGTCTGTGTGTCATAAAAATAGTGCAATTGAGTTCCTCCACACTGTGTGATGTTTAGAGAAATTAGTGGGTTTTGCTTTTGGGGTATTTAATAGTATTGTGAGATACACCAAAATAGTATATTTATATTTTCTCCATTGTTATAATTAACTCAAGTTTAGAGCAAAACCTTGTGGTATTTGTAATTACTATTTATTAGTAGATTCTTAGTGGGTATTTGCCTCATGGTTTTTCCCCTTATTGTTTTGGGGTTTCTTTCGTAAAATTTGGTGTTTTAGTTTATCACTTTATTTTTCTTGATCTTCATTTTGATTTGGATAATTATTTTTTGGAAGGTATTTAGTCTGTTACGTATGGTATTATTTTAGTAGATTCTGTCTAAGAAAATTGAGTTTTAAGTGGGACCATTGTGACTCATTCATCCTTTCCTGGGATGCTTACTGTAATTAGTATTATTTGTTTATGGGTTTTTTATTCCCCTGATACCCTAACAAGTGGTATCAGAGCCTAGGTAAAGTTTGAATTTTTTTTGTGCTTGTTCATGATAGATGCAAGAAAGGACACTGAAACCATGATTAAGCTGACAACAAATAATTACACAATGTGGAAGCCAATAATGGAGAACATTCTCTTTTGTAAGGATCTTTATGACCCGATTGAGAATGGTAGAGCCAAACCCGATAATAAAGAAGATAAGACATGAAACCGGCTTAACAGGAAGACTGTTGGAATGATCCGATACTTTATTGATCAGAGCGTATTTCATCACTTTACTCAAGAGACTAATGCTCATAGCCTGTGGAAGAAATTGGAAGCTATGTACAAGAGAAAACACTCTTAGAACACAACATACTTGATTAGGCAACTTGTCAATTTGAAGTATAATGAGGGAAGTTTTGTTGTCGAGCACTTGAGTATTTTTTAGAGTATCTTAAATCAACTAACAGTCGTGGCCTTAAAGTTTGATGATGATATGCAAGCATTCTTTCTATTGGGATCTTTGCCAGATAATTTTGGTACATTGGCTGTGTCACTTAGCAATTCTACTCCTGATGGTATTTTGACTATGAATATAGTCAAAAATAGCTTGCTTACTAAGGATACAAGACGCAAAGAACAAGGTATAGAAATCTCTTAGGCTCTTGCCATTGGGTCACAGGGAAGACTGAAAGGCAATGATCATGATAAAGGAAGAAGACAATCAAAATCTCGTGATCCAAGAAAATATTATTGTCACAAACCTTGACACATGATAAAAGATTGCTATAAGAGGAAACAAGATGAGAAAAATGAGGAAAATCAGAAAAGGACAAAGTAGAAAAAAGTGGACAGTGATGACGAGGAAGATACGATCACCGCTGTTTTTTCTGATGGTGATGTTGTTGTGCTTTCTTCTGATGAGCATAATTGTATGCATATGGCTAGTTCAGATGCTGATTGGGTTATTGATTCAGCAGCCTCTTTTCATGCAACACCCAACAAGGAGTTTTTTAGTATCTATAAAATTGGAGATTTTGGTACTATCAGGTTCGTGAACAACAATCAAGCAAGAATTGTTGGAGTTGGTGATGTGTGTATCCAGATGAATATTGGTTGCATACTATTATTGAAGCTTACAAAAGAATCAATGGTAGTTACGAGAGGAGTTGTTTGTGATAATTTGTACAAGACTCATATAAAAGTATATTATGTTGGGCTTAATACACGTAAGAATAAGTCTTAGCCAAATTTGTGGCATAGGAGAATGACTAACATTTGTGACAACGAGAGAGTTTAGCAAAGTCCCTCATTTCTTTTGCCAAAGGTATGCCATTGATTTCCTCATTTTTTTTTTTTTTTTTTGTATAATGTGTTTGCACATAGGAGTTGCAAAAAGAATTTGATAGTGATGTTGTTTAATGTATTTTTTTTTTTAGTTGTGAGTATTGTATAAGTTATGGAATATAGTGTATTAGAAGATACTGAGATACCGTGATATGTGTGGAAACTACACAGCCATGAGTTAGTGTTCCTGATCTTGCTACATATTCTCCTATATTAGAGGTGTGTCCAATCAAAATGAGACTTTTAGAGAGATGTTTTGGATGCTTGCAACACCAATGATAAGCCACTCACTAGGGATATTGAGCATGGGGGAGTTGTACTATTTACCAAGTAGCGCGCTAGAGTTTGGTTGGTCAACTAAAGAATATCATGTTTTTCGTTGGTGGGGAGCAAGAGAAATTTGAGATTGTCTATAGTGTGTGGAGGCTATGCAGTAGTATTTGGTTTGCTCATGATAAAAGTCGTTGATAATTGGTTAATCATGACTTCACAAATTTTGTAGCAGACCAGTGCAATTTGTCGCGAGATCTTTTCTCGGTGTGTATGTTCTGTGCATATTGGTTGAACCCTCATATGAGGTGGAGGAGGAGAATTGTTGGTAAATCCACCCCATGTGGGGGTGGGTACCAAAACTTTGTCAAACACAAAAAAAAAAAAAAAAAAAAAACAAGGTAGCTTACCTATCCACCAAACCAAAGAAAATAAGGTGCCTCCATTATTTGTCATTTGGTGTTGAACATTTACCTATAAATAGGCATTCTTATGAATGAAGCAGAGAATGTGAAGAGAGCAAATATAAGAAATAGAGAATTTGGTTGAGAGGCTTCTTCGACTCTTTCGAGCGGAGAGTTTTTTTCCAAGTGATGGAGAGTTTTTTTCAAAAGAGGGACAGTAGTTTTTCCAAATAGTGGGAGAATTTTTTCTCTAAATATTTTGACTATGTGTCATAAAAATAGTGGAGTTAAGTTTCTCCACACTGTGTGAGTTTTGGAGAAATTAGTGGATTTTTCTATTGGGGTATTTAATAGTGTTGTGAGATAAACCAAAAGTGAGTATTTATTTTTTCTCCATTGTTATAATTAACTCAAGTTTGGGGCAAAAGCTTGAGGTGTTTGTAATCAGTATTTGTTAGTAGATTCTTAGTGGGTATTTGCTATATGATTTTTTTCCTTATTCTTTTGGGATTTTTCACGTAAAATTTAATATCTTGGTTTATCATTATATATTTTTTGGTCATCATTTTGATTTAAATAATTATTTATTTAGGGGTATTTAGTCCGCTATGTATAATATTATTTAAGTATGTTCTATCTAAGCAAATTGAGTTTTAAGTGGAACCGTTATGACACCTCCAATTTTTCCTAAGATCTTACTATAATTAATAATATTCGCTTGTGGGTTCTTTGATTCCCCTTATGCCCCAACACAAACTAGGCCATTAAAAGAGGTTCCAATCCAAGGCAACTAGTGAAGCATAATCAAAAGTTGCTCTCTCCCCCCCCCCCTGATACCCCAACACAAATTTGGCCATTAAAAGAGGCTCCAAACCAGGGCAACTACTATTGTATAATCAAAAGTTGCTGTCTCTCTATCTCTCTCTCTCCCTTGATACCCCAACACAAACTTGGCCATTAAAAGAGGCTCTAAACCAGGGCAACTACTATTGTATAATCAAAAGTTGCTATCTCTCTATCTCTCTCTCAGGATCAAACTACTCATCGAAATAAAAAGATGCTCCAAACCACAACAACTACAACTACATGAATGATGACTTGCTTTCATTATAATCAAATGCCTATTTAAGGAAGATATAAGGATCAAACTAGGCCATTTAGAGAGGCTCGAAAAATAGGAGAGAAAAAGAAAATGGGAGGAAAATTAGTTGGATTTAACGGCACGTGTGATGTGAAGCATGTAACTTTCTGCCGTTAATTTTTAAGGGACGGGACGATTTTTGATGATCAAAATTCTAATTGGGAATAAAAATACCTAAACTGGGACCAAAATTGTAAAGGCCCAAGTCTTATGGGACCAAAGTTGAATTTTGCTTGATATATATGTGTTACAATGTGCAAAGAAATGAAACAGTATGTGTTTTGACTCCAGAAGAAGGTTGTTCTTTTAGACAATGAAGAGTTGAATAATCTAAAACAGCATTCATGGATAATCTACTTACGACAAGAAAGAATTATTGTTCTTCTGTATTATTTTTGGTGTGATAAACTATGGTAACAAACAAGAGCAATGCCCAAGAAAAATAAAATTCATCTACTTCATTTCTAGTTGTTATCCCACCAGAATTGCCCCTGAAGATATTTGATCACATTCTTGTCAACCTGGAAAACTTTGGTGAGAACATCAGGTGAAATTGGAGGATTTGAACCAAATACAGCGTTTGCAATTGTAATAACTTCTGGATTTTGGCTACTGAGACCAGCGAATGCAACGGCATTGGTCTTTCCAATGTTAAACTGAAAATGGATCAAACCTTGTGGGAACACGAATACGTCTCCAGGATATAAGATTTTTGTAAAGAGCTTGTTTTTCATATCTGGTTTTGCAGGATTGGAAGTTACAAAACCAACATAAAGAGTGCCTTTCTGCCACAACAATAATCTCAGTTGCACGAGGATGTGTGTGGAGCGGGTTGAGGCCATAAGATGCAAAGTCGATACCGGCCAATGAAATTCCAAGTGTGTTGAGTCCTGCTAAATGGTTGACGGTCACCCGAGTGGCTTTTGATCCAAGTGGATTTGATACATTTCCAGGCTTGTTGAGGCCAGAAAAGAAGAAATCTTCTGCTATGACCATCTTTGGATCCTTGCAAATCTTTCCATTATAAAAAACTGCATGCAGCAAACCTTTTAGCATGCAAATTAACTAATGGACAAAGTTATACAGAGGTTTTAAAAACTGAAGAAAGTTGGGACCATTTGAATTTAGTGAACAAGAATTAAGAGACCAATGATAATGCAAAAGGGCATATTGTCATACTATCCATTCCATGAAAAGACTGAGGTTGGCGAATTACCAGCAGCCTCTGGAGTCATTGACTGCCACACAGAAGTCCTGAAGAGGGCTTGGATCAGATGCATAAACTAATGAAGAAGCCAATGCCACAATTGCAATGGTTATGAGGAAGTGAGTAGGAATTCCTAGTGTGGCTGAACAAATTTGATTTTGCTGCCGATTAGAATTAATTGTTGCTTTGTTGAAAGTCTGAAATCAGATATGCAAACCTTTGGAAGTGATCATATCTACACAACTTTATTTGAATAAGTCCAATATCTTGTGCAAGCAAACTATAGTTTGAACCACATGTGTCATTTGTTTTGAAGTGCGCATACATAACTTTCTCCAATTCTTCAATGGTTTTCCATTTCAAATTACAAAGTAGAAGGTGTCAATTTTTCCTATGTTGCTTTACTCGTTATATGTCTAATTGTCTTTCTGTGACTTGCATCAATATAAGGTAAATTCTGCCTAATTGATATGAAACTTGCCAAGTCTTTAGTGGTTTGTAGATTATGTACTTGAAAGATTAATCATTCTATAATAGGTACACACCCTTAAATGACAATTTCCTTGGAATATATCCACATTTTTAACTCATGGAAATGGTCAATTCCTATATCTTACTTGCTGTTCTATTATTCTTTATTAAATGAATTGAGTGAGAGAACAGGAGAAGCAGGGAAGGTATATCCAAAACATGTTGCTGCAGACTGAAGTTGATTCAAAGACCAAAGTCAAATAACCAAGAAAACTGATTAATTTAGTCATCACCAAGCAGATTAGATTAGCCAAGTGGGAGGGTTATTTCGTAGCTCAAGAAGTGGTCGTATATTACGTATTACTAGGTTCTTCATGGCGATAATAGACCTACGAATAAGTTAATAAGATTTCTTAAAATCTCAAAAATGATAAAACATGGGAGATTCGACCCTAAATTCACAATTTTCTTTTCAGTACAACCTTTTGGTGTGCATGGATAAAATTGACTTGGCAAAGCTGCAACAGTTTTAGGATCTTACATGTGACTGCTGATTTAGACAGCTAAAAAATAAAATATAAACAGTGAAAAAAAGTTTCATTGATGTTTGTTCTTGGCATATTAGCTTCTGTATTTAGCCTTTCTTAGGGTGACTATTACAAATAGATTTGAATGAATGTAGAAAGTGCCTAAGAGCGGGATGAATTAGGATTTTTGAAATGTTTCCTGAATGCAGCCGAAGTATCGTATTGAGTCGGACTTGGCACTGGAATTTAAAGAACTAGAGTGCAAAAAATAAAATTAAAGCTAGAATGCCAAGAATGCGAATCAAGTAAATGAACACAATAGATAAAAAGGTTTGGTTAAGGTTCGTTCTCCACCACTAGACAATAAATTGTGAATTAAGGTCAATGTTACTCCCACGTTTCAATTGAGATTACCAACCGGAGATAACAATAAGCTCCGCTATCAGAATCTTTCCTTAATTGTTGTTAGGTAGAATAAGCTCCCTACCTAATTTCCTAACCATCAAACAATCTAGAACAAGCTCTCTAGATTCAATTCAATAGAAGCATTAAGACAAAAAAGATACGTTGATCTAAGCAACAAATACACAAGATCGGATTATTTAATTTAGGTTATGTTTTTCATTGCAATTAATAAAAGTATCCCAAGTTATTAATCACAATTACTATTTACGACTAGAAATTCAAGACAATTACGGATCAAGATTTCTAATTCAGTTGTAAGTAATTCTCAAGCCCTATTTGGTAATGCACCCAAATAAAACAAGAAAATAATCATGAAGAGATCAATTACAGAAGTACGTAAACAATCTCAATTAGAAAACAATCTCAATTAGAAAAGTGAGGAATAATATCAAACATATAATTACACAAATTCATATCTACGGTTTTGAAATCATCCTTAACTGAAATAAAAATTTATCCTAGTTTACTTGAAAAGAACAAGAAAAATAAAACTAAAGACACTAAGAGTTCGAAGGAATTGAAAAGGGGGGAAGAAATCTAATTATGGTGAAAAGATCCTCTTAGTGGATGAATCTTCTTCTCCAAGCCTCCTTTCTCTTCTCTCCTAATGCCCAAGACCCAAAATGTGAATATAAGAATTGGGGGCTTAGTCTCAAGGTTTTTCCTTTTTATCCTCTTCCAAAATCTAAGAAAAATAGGGCCAAAATCGTGTTCTAGATATTTTTTTCTGTTATCGCGAAACTAATTGGCTTTTTGCTGTCTTCATGGGGATTGTCCTACTTGTTGGCTTTCTATAGCTCAATATCACATTTGTTGAGAAACTCATGCAAAAAAACCCAAAAATGTGCCATATTTGGAACTCTTTAGCCTGATTTCCCTTTTTGAAATCAATTGAACTAGCCTAAGTTGTTAATATAAAAGTTGTAGCCCTATTTCTTAGCTTTCAAATGAGTCAAGAATCAGGTCAATAGACTTTAGAGCAAAAAGTTATGTGCATAATACAAACACAATAGCACTAAGGTGAGAAAAATTTCTGGACTTGTGGTGTGGCGCCACAGGCCTTGCCGAGGCGCCCCAGTGCTGAATTCTTTGCCCATTTTCATCATACCAAATTCTATGCCTTCTTTGGCTGGCCGGCACTGCGGCTCAACTTCCCGGTGCCGCAGCTCCAAAGTTGCTGTTTGGCTTCATTTTAGCTCATTTTGGTCCTTTGACTCGCAAATTTCTGTCAAACACAACATTCATAAGCACCTAATATTAACAAGAATATAGCAAGGAAAATATATGGGAATTGACACAAAAATATGTACAAACATGCGCTTATCAGGAACTCCATTTAGAAATAATTTATTAGATTCTGGATGTAAGTGTTCAGGAAGCCTTTGGATGTGGCAGGTTCCAGGGTTACCATAATATATTTTCAAGCATGGTAATTAGGCATTAAACTTGGGGTTTGCCCGGTTATGGTTTAACGTATTGCTGGTTATTTATATTTATCTTTGCCTTTTGTTTCATGTTTATTTTCTTGCATGGTAACAGGGAATTAACAACTGAAAATTGTCTTAATTCTTATTTTTGGGCACATTACATATATGCTCTACTCGCCTTTTTCTTAAGCTAGTTAACAAATTTGTTATTGCTGCCACCAATGCTGGTTGAATGGCTCCTTCGACATTTCTTTTTGCAATCACAAATTATATTAATAGAACTTTACAAGTTTTAGTGTTCTAATGATTTAATTGGGACTTCAATATTAGTTTTAAATGTGTAAAGATATGACTATGAAACTTCTATTCAAAATGGTTAGTTTGACACAAAAAGTCAAAGATGGCATTGAATTATTGACAGTAGTAGTATTGTTTATGGCATCATTTTAGTGTAAAAGACTGTTCCTAAGGCATTAGCTCTCCCTCATTTGGGGCTTTGAAAGTATTTGGTCTGTATATAGATTGGCTTACCAATAATATAGGTTTTTTTTTTCTGTAGATTGGTTTACCAATAATTTAAATCTTGTTTTGCTTTTGGTTTATTTAGATTAAACGAGATAGAATTACAAAACTTGTTGTGCTTCCCCTCTACCCTCAATTCTCAATATCAACAAGTGGTTCAAGCCTTCGACTACTGGAGAGTATATTCAGGTAAGTGCTATTTGCATGCGGCACTGACATCATGTCGCCTGTAATCACTGTCAAAATCATGATTCAATGTGGCAATGGCTTAAATTTTAGGGAGGATGAGTATCTAGTTAATATGCAGCATACTGTTATTCCTTCCTGGTACCAGCGTGAAGGATATATAAAAGCGATGGCTGATTTGATTGAAAAAGAGTTGGGAAACTTTGACCGCCCAGAGGAGGTAATCCATACTGTGGACAGTCGTTTTGTTGATTCATATGATTGATTACTTTTCCAATTGTGATGAATTTCAACGCTTCGCAAATTGCTCTATATTTTCCAAGCTTTTTCTTTCTGAAGACATTTTCTCAAATAGGCCAGATTTAGGCCTTGTTTGAGGAAATTGTAATCATTTTTTGAACATCAGGTCTGGTCTGTAGTTATATTTCTGGCTCTATTCCACAATGAGCACTGTCTTCTCTCTCACACTCTCTATTCTTGTTTACTTAGCTGGCTTCTTTTACTTTTGTTTTCAAGTCTGCCACAATGAACTCCAGAAATGTCCTAATACAACCGTAATCTGAATATTGATATTATTTTTCTATTGATGATTATGTTTTGTTGTTTGTTACAGGTGATGATTTTCTTTAGTGCTCATGGGGTACACCTTGCATATGTGGAGGAAGCTGGTGACCCATACAAAGCTGAGATGGAGGAATGTGTTGACTTGATCATGGAAGAACTGGAAAACAGAAGGATAAATAATGGATATACCCTTGCGTATCAGGTACTTAATTATTTTCATGTCCACCTGTTCCTGAGTCTACTTGCTTAAAGTTTTAGGTGAGTTATTAGTGAGTAAAGTCTTTGGTTATAGAGTTGATATTGTTTGAGTGGAAAACGTGAAGATTAATTTGCAGTTCACTTCTTCCAGACATTTATACACTAGAAAATAAATGATTTGGTTATGAAAGAAGACTCATGAAAGCAGTGGTGCCCTAACTCCTAGGATTCTATATGCCGGAGAATATACATCAATTTTTTTGTTTTTTTGTCTCCCTCTCCATTGTTTCTGTTTTTCTTTAGATAGTTTCACTGCACCAGATAGAAACATACCAGCAGATAGCATTTCCTTTCATGGGATTGGCCATAATATCTACTCTTGGAAATGCAAAGAAGATAATTCATTTCATTTACGAAATTGTCAGTAAAGTATTGTTTTAACATGATGGGAACTCATGCGGGTTTCCGATATGGTAATGGCCTATTTGATATATGACATGCAAAATCAATGATTCTAACATTAGTACAGAATATGGCAATGGCAGTTTCAAATGTTAAGACTGTCAAGAAAATAGCCAAATATTTTTTTTTTGTAAAAAATGAAGGGTATCTAAATTAGGCAATTATCAATTAAGCTGTCTAACCTAATTTCTTACCTAATTTCTTGTCTAAATTCCATCAACCCATATTTTTTGAAGTCTATATAAACTCCCTTAGCTCTTATTTGTATAACATTCCAAAATTAGAGAATTAGAGAGAGTTTGAGAGAAAAGCTTAAGAAAAAGCTTGTGAAAGAATTTTGTGAAGAAAAATTCTTGTTGGTTGTGAGTTGTAAATATTATAAACACTTGTAATTTTTCTCCCTTTAGTAAAACGATCTACAGCAGGTCCGGAGACGTAGGCACAATTGACCGAACTCTGTTATCAAATATGTGTGTATTATTTTTGTTCTCACTAATCTGATTTATTATAAATTTTCATAATTTCCCAACAACTGGTATCAAAGCTCCAGGAATAGTCACAAACGATCCAAAGGAAGTCAAATTCTAGTGGGAGCGATGGCTACAGATAAAGGGAAGGTGAAACTCGAGAAATTTGATGGCGCAGATTTTAGGTTTTGGAAAATACAGATAGAAGATTATTTGTATGAAATAAGCCTGTATCAACCTCTCTTAGGAAAGAAATCAGAGGCTATGAAGGAATAAGACAATCTTCTCGACAGACAAGTCCTTGGAGTTATCCGATTGACGTTATCTCGCAATGTTGCTTTCAACATAGCAAAGGAAAAAACCACGGCAGGTCTTATGGAGGCTCTCTCTAGTATGTATGAGAAGCCATCGGCCTCAAACAAAGTTCACTTGATGAGGCATTTGTTCAATTTGCGGATGACGGAAGGCGCATCAATAACTCAACATCTCAATGAACTTAACACAATTGGAATTAAATTCGACGAAGAAGCACAAGCATTGATACTCTTGTCTTCTCTACCAGAAAGCTGGAATGCTACTGTCACGGCTGTGAGTAGCTCGTCAGGAAGTAATAAGTTGAAATTTGACGATGTTCGTGATCTGGTTCTCAATGAAGAGATCCGATAGAGAGAGTCAGGTGAATCATCAACCTCTTCAGTTTTGCATACAGAGTCAAGAGGAAGAAATTCAACCAGAGAAAATGCACGTGGCAGATCGAACTATCGAGGTAAATTAAAAGACAAGAGGTCCAAATCTAGGAATTCCAGTAATTCTCATAGCTCAAAAACTATTGAGTGTTGGAACTGCGAGAAGACCGGGCACTACAAAAATCAATGTAAGAATCCATCGAATGACCAGGAGGTAAATGTTACTTCCACCTCAGGAGGAGATGATACGTTGATATGCTCTTTAGAGAGCAAAGAGAAGTCTTGGGTGTTAGACTCTGGAGCATCATTCCATGCTACTTCACAGAAAGAATTCTTCGAGAGGTATATCCCCGAAAACCTTGGAAAGGTATATCTTGGTGATGATCAACCGTGTGCTATTGTTACTAAAGATGTAGTGAAAATTAAGTTGAATGGGTCTGTTTGGAAGCTAAAGGATGTCAGGCATATCCCTGACCTAAGAAAGAACTTAATCTCAGTAGGGCAGTTGGCTAGCAAAGGCTACAATACGATCTTCCATGGTGATGATTGGAAGATTTCAAATGGTGCACTGACGGTTGCTCGAGACAAGAAGAGTGACACTCTTTACATGACAGCAGGGGCATATTGTTCCATTGTAGTTGCAGCAGACAATGAAACTCCAAATTTGTGGCACCAGAGGTTAGGCCACATTAGTGAAAAGGGGATGAAAATTATGCACTCGAATGGGAAACTTCCAGGTCTACAATTAGTTGAGATAAACATGTACGAAGATTGCATACTTGGAAAGTAGAAGATGGTCAGCTTTCAAACAAGTAGCAAACTCCAAATAAGTAAAGGCTAGAGCTCGTTCACTCTGATGTTTAGGGACCAATAACTATTTCATCCATTGGTGGGAAACACTACTTCGTGACTTTCATCAATGATCACTCTCGAAAGGTATGGGTTTACTTTCTAAAGCATAAGTCTGAAGTGTTTGAGGCTTTCAGGAGATGGAAAGCTATGGTTGAAAATGAGACAGATCTCAAGATTAAAAGGCTCAAAACCGACAATGATGGTGAATATGAAGACACCAAATTCAAGAAGTTCTGCCATGATCACGGGATCAGAATAAAGAAAACTGTGCCAGGTACACCTCGACACAATGGTGTAGCTGAGCGTATGAACTGAATATTGATAGAAAGAGCCAGAAGCATTCGTATACAATCAAGTTTACCAAATCAATTCTAGGCAGAAGCAGTCAACACAGCAACTTACTTGATCAACCGAGGCCCATCGGCTCCATTGGAGCCAAAACACCAAAGGAGGTATAGAGTAGAAAAGAGGTAAAACTATCACATCTAAAAGTTTTTGGTTATGTAGCATATGTGCATATTAGTGATCAAGGCAGGAATAAGCTTGATCCAAAATCTAAGAAATGCAACTTCATCAGCTATGGCGAGGATGAGTTTGGCCAACGTATTTGGGATAATGAAAACAAGAAGGTGATCCATAGCAGAGACGTGATTTTCAACGAAAATGTGATGTACAAGAACATGCATAAAACAAACTCCAACGACTCAGTGCAAAGTGAGTCAATATTTGTAGATGTAAATGTTGATGATGTCCCAATAATCCCATGACGGAGCCAATTGTAGCAAGTCCTCAACTAGAGAAAATAGTTGGACAGAACAATATGCAGCAGTCCAACACACCGCAACCTCCTACTCCAGCTCATGTATTGAGAAGGTCTTCTCGGCCTCATGTGTCTAACAGAAGATACATGAACTATCTGTTGTTGACTGATGGAGGGGAGCCTGAATGCTATGATGAAGCTTGTCAGACTGAATATGCCAGCAAGTGGGAAGTTTCCATGGAATAAGAGATGAAGTCTCTAATCTTCAACCAGATATGGGAACTAGTTGAACTACCCATCAGGAAGAAGGCACTTCACAACAAATAGGTGTATCGGGTGAAAGAGGAGCATGATGGTTCCAAGAGATACAAAGCTCGACTAAATGTCAAAGGATTCCAATATAAGGAAGAATTGACTACACCGATATTTTTGCTCCCGTTGTGAAGCTCAATACCATCAGAACAGTATTAAGTATTGTTGCCAGTGAAGATCTTCATCTTGAACAGTTGGACATGAAGACTGCATTCCTTCACGGAGACTTGGACGAGGAGATATACATGCACCAGCCAGAAAGGTTTCTCAGAAATAGGGAAGGAGAACATGGTGTGCAAACTTAAGAAGAACTTGTATGGCCTGAAACAAGCCCCAAAGCAGTGGTACAGGAAATTTGACGGCTTTATGCACAAGGAAGGTTTCCGGAAGTGGAACGTCGACCACTGTTGCTACTTCAAGAGATATAGCTCCATCTATATCATTTTACTACTATATGTTGATGATATGTTGGTAGTAGGTTCAAATATGGATAATATCAGAAGATTGAAGCAGCAATTGTCAAATGAGTTTGACATGAAGAACTTAGCTTCAGCAAAGAAGATTCTTGGAATGCAAATCACAAGAAATAGGCAGGGAGGGTTCTTGCAGTTATCTCAGACAGAGTACATCAACCTATTTTACAAAGATTCAACATGGGCGATGCCAAACTAGTCAGCACACCCTTGGCTAGTCACTTTCGCCTATCCAAGGATCAGTCTACTCAGACGGAGGAAGAGAGAGAATTCATGGCTAAGGTTCCTTATGCCTCAGCCATTGGAAGTTTGATGTACGCAATGATATGTACAAGACCAGACATTGGTCATGCAGTGGGAGTTGTTAGTAGGTTTATGTCAAATCCAGAAAAAGCTCATTGGGAAGCAGTCAAGTGGATTTTAAGGTATTTACGAGGCACTGTAGAGAAATATTTGTACTTTGAAAAAGGAGAATTAAAAGTACAAGGCTACGTAGATGCAGACTTTGGAGGTGAAGTCGATCATCGAAGAAGCACCACCGGTTATATATTCACTGTTGGAATTACAGATGTTAGTTGGATGTCACAGTTACAAAAGATTGTCACTCTATCCACTACAAAGGCTGAGTATGTAGCAGTGACTGAAGCCAATAAAGAGATGATATGGCTTCAAGGTTTGTTAACTGAGTTGAGATTCAAGCAAGAGAAGAATGTTTTACACAGTGATAGTCAAAGTGCGATACACTTGGTGAAGAATTCAACATTTCATTCCAGAACCAAGCATATTGGACTTCGTTATCACTTTATCAAATCTTTATTGGAAGATGAAGTGTTAATATTGAAGAAGATCTAAGGAAGTAAGAATCCAGCAGATATGTTAACAAAGACGGTGGCTATCGACAAACTAAAGTTATGTTTAACTTCAGTTGGCCTACAAGAGTAACAAAACCAAAAAGATCTGCTAAATAAATCGAGGTGTGAATACAGATTGAAATCAGTCTTCAAGTGGGAGATTGTCAAGAAAATGGTTATTTTTTTTGGTCAAAAATGAAGAATGCCTAAATTAGGCAATTATCAATTACGGTATCTAACCTAATTTTTTGCCTAATTTCTTGGTTAAATTCTATCAACTCGTATTTTTTTAAGCCTATATAACCGCCCCCCCCCCCCCAGCTCTCATTTGTATAGCATCCCAAAATTAGAGAATTAGAAAGAGTTTGAGAGAAAAGGTTAAAAGAAAGCTTGTGAAAGAATTTTGTGAAAAAATATTCTTGTGGGTTGTGAGTTGTAAGTATTGTAAACACTTGTATTTTTTCTTTTTTTAGTAAAACGATCTGCAGTATGTCCGGAGACATAGGCACAATTGGCCGAACTTCATTATCAAATTTGTGTATGTTATTTTCATTCTCACTAATCTGATTTATCGAAAATTTTCATAATTTTCCAATAAAGACAACATAGAGTCTGCTTCATTGTTTAATTCATTATTATTGACATGCACAAATAAATAAGCACGGAATTTATAAGAATGCAAAATTGCCTTCATCAGGGAAAGATGCCACACACACTACTAGAAACATAAAATTCGACTAGGGGTAAAAGCCGTTGCGGAAAGAAATTATTGTAGTTATGAGTTACTGCTTTATATCTTCTCTATCTGTTCTTTATATCCTCTTTTAAGGTCTTTTAAAGAGCTAGTTAAAGGCATTCCTAGAGATAATGAATATTTAATACTTTTCTCTAACATTTTAAACTTTTAGAAGAGGTTTGAGTATGAATTTCACTGCACCCACCCATTTATGAGAAAGAGTTTCTAGTGCTAAGATTCACAAAAAGAATACCATCTGTAAGTGAGAAGACGTGATAGAGATATTACATATTGTTTCTCCTCTCTAACAATTTTAATTTTGATAATTTGATAATTAGAAGTCATCAAAAGTGATCGAACATATGAGTAAAAGTGAAAATTACTTAAAACAATGCATATTCTTCCATAGCTCAAGTAGGATATGTAATACTTGAAATAACTGTTGGGATTCAAATGATGTATATGCAAGCATGCTGCATGCAATCTCCTGGTCTATGCGGAAAGGAGAAAGATCCCCTTGGTAGAGCTTATTGTTTACTATTCTTTACTATAAGTTCAAGATGTCTATAGAAAATGGCAAGATGGAATTAAGACCTCCTTTTTATGTCATTGGTATAAAAACCTACATACTAAAAGAGATTATGATCCATAGATACTATTTTTCTTACTATGTAGTAAGGTTTATGTTTGAGAGAGGGAGCATTTTCCAGAAACTTAAGCATGGGAAACATTATAAGACAATGGCCTTCCTTTGTTGGGTTTTAAGGATAGTAAGAGCGAAATATTTGTAAGAGATTTTTGTTCCACAACACGTTTATTTCATTTTTTTTTTCATGATATCCAGTTACATTTTAAAAGTGTTTAGAAGTGTTTAGAAGTATTACCATATTTTAATAGCAAGGAAAAAGGCAGGGGAAGATTTTCCTTTCCAGTTTCGATCTTGAAATCCTACTGATAATTAGGAAATATATTAGAATTAAAATGCACGTCTGCAACTCAGATCTGGAAAACTCATGATCCGCATATTTGGTTTTGAGTACATGAAATGCTTGAGTGACTAATGAAGTATAAAATGGCTGAAGAAGAGAATAAATGAAAAAAAACACTTTCAGGAATTCATTATTTTATTACATTAATTACCTGCAATTACAAAGCTGTAAACTGATTCAAAAACCAGTTGCAACTAATTATTGAATTAGAAAGAAAGCGGTACATGAAGTACTTATTAAAAGCTCAGAGAGCAATACGAAGATTCACGCTGAGTTTCACTGAGTTTCACTTTTAGTTGATGTTCCACCAAAATTGGGCTTGGAGGTAATCAATCACGTTCTTCTCAACTTGGAATGCCTTAGCCAAAACATCAGGATTGATAGGCGGCTCTGATCCAAAAACTGCATTTGCAATTGTTATGACTCCCGGATTTTGGCTGCTAAGACCAGCAAATGCCACAGCGTTCGTGTTTCCCACGTTAAACTGAAAGTGAATTAGACCCTGTGGGAAGACGAAGACATCTCCTGGATATAAGTACTTAGTAAAGAGCTTGTTCTTCATGTTTGGATTCGCTGGATTGGAAGTCACAAAGCCAACGTAGAGAGTGCCTTCCAACACTACGAGAACTTCAGAGGCACGCGGGTGTGTATGAGGAGGGTTGAGGCCGTAAGGTGCAAAATCAATGCGGGCTAGAGAAACACCAAGAGTGTTGAGTCCTGGGAGTTGGTTAACGTTCACTGGAGTCACCATTGATCCAAGTGGATTTGATGTATTTCCAGGCTTATTTAGACCCGGGAAAAAGAAATCCTCGGCAACAACCATGTTCGGGTTCTTGCAAATCTTCCCATTCACAAAAACTGCACATTGAATATATATGCCAAGGTCAGTACATTATGCTAAGTAAGCCTTATTGTAGAACTAAAAGAATCAAGCAATTCATGAAATGTGCAAATTTTAAGGCTATGAAATATCAATGTCACTCAATCCTGAAAAGAAATTGAACTTGTAATTACCAGCAGCCATGGAATCATTAACAGCAACACAGAAATCCTGAAGAGGGCTGGGATCTGATGCATATGTGAACGAAGCCCAAGACAAAAAAAGAAAATTTGTGAAGAAACCAAGAGCCATCTTCATTTTAGCTGATATGTGGTTACGTTTGTGACCTGAGACTGATAAGTTCTTCGGCCTGAGCTGAAAAGCCTAGCATGAGAAAGGCTCCTATTTATAGGTAAACACATCTGATTTAGTCGTCATATTTTCTTATCACTGACATCTTTATTTTATTGGAATTTGCCAAGTCTGCAACAACAGATAGAACACAAATATATCATAAATGAAGCTTCCTCCACAACTAACACTAGAGTTAATTCAAAATTGCGACGGAAAGACATGTTAAAGTAAAATGTCCAACGTCCCAATTAGATTGGATGTATTATACTTTTTTACTTTTGTAAAGACAATTTTATTGGAAATCATATTAATGAAAAGGCATTTTTTTTATCTTATGTCTTGCATTTTTTTTATTTCTACACATTAGATAAAGTGTTTAGACCAAATTTAGCTACGGGCATAGTCGCGCATATGATGACAATCATGGAACATACCTCTAAGATTTTGATTTTAAATAAGTTTCGAGTCGAGAGTTTTTTGAGATGGGATATCAAATAGAGTAGTAAGACTTGTACATATGATGTATGCTCGTGAGACGAGAATGTCACATTCTATTGGCAATAGTATAGAGACGTAAGTACATATATGTGGATGCTTGTTAGGGAACAAGTACACCGAACATGGCCCGCAGGAAATTTTTAATCGGAGGCTTTGCCTATCGAAACAAGAATTTATGTGTTGCGATAGTACACGATTAGTCTTTACACTTGAGGCACGATGATAGCCTTATGTGCATCCTGCAGCACTTTAATATATCTTCTGGTTGCTTAACAATCACAATAGGAGTATATTGGGTGTTGCACTGGTGTACATGGAGGTTTGTCAGTGGCCAATATAGAATTCGACACTTGTCTTTTTAAACAAGGGAATCTCCTGTATTTTCATAATTTGTGATTCAAAAACCTTGGTCAAGGCAGTATGAATTGTAATTCATCAAGAATCATTGGAATTTAAAATAAGATCATAGTTATTGAATCATTTAAAGTTTCGACTTATAATTCATACCTTAAATTCAATGAAGAGATTAACTGTCGAAAGAACCGTACGAATATAGTACTCACAACTGAAATAGGTTTACTTGTTATTTCACTTAAAACTAGTTTGTCATGATTACTTGTTAGGTGTTTTCATGGATAGTGAGCTTCTTGGAATTAAGGAGTTGATTCTAAACGGATTAATTAATTAGAATAATTATTATTCATAAGTTGCAAATGTTGCAAACCCACTACTAGTTTAGTAGTGAATATAAGAGGGTTACACATCTTTATGTAAAGTAATATTTCTAATTTTAGATTTTATCCAATAGTTGAAAATTAATTAATTAACATTGATTAATTAATTAATTAAGGATTCTATTTAATTTAATGGTTAAATTAAATTATTCAATTAAGTAATTGGATTATTTAATTGGATCTAATTTGATTAGGAAGCCCAATTGGAGTAAATTAAATTAATCAATTGGATTGATTAAATTAGGATTGAATCAATTGAATTGATTTGAGAATTTTTGAGTCCAATCCCAAAATGAATGTGGATCACTTAAGAAACCCACTAAAATATAAAGAGAATAAATTAAATAAATATGATTTATTTAATTAACATATTTATAGATAAATAAATATAGTGACCAATTTTATGGGATAAAATCGGCCACTAATATTTAATTTATGTATAAATATAATTATAGTATATATATATATATATGATATATATCTATCTTGATATTATTTGAAGAGTTCAAATTAATATTAACAATGTATGTAAACAATTTTGATGATTAATATAGTTTCAAATTAGTCCACATACAATAGGAGAGAGTAAAGAGAAGAGTTTTTGGAAGATTTGGAATCCTTTCAAAATAAAGTTTTGAAATAGTTCAAAATTGAAAAACTTTCCAAGAGTTGGAAGGGATTAAAATTTTCAACCCTATATATATAAAGGATGAAAATTACATAATTCAATTCAAAAATTTGAGCAAAAAATATTTTGTTTAAAGTTTTCTATTTTACTCTCCAATAAAAGAAAAAAAAACAGTTTATTGTTATTATCTTCAATATTATGGTTTCAAGAACTTAGAGAATCAATCTTTATTGTTCTTGAAAATTTATTCTGGTTCTAGATTAGAAAATAATTAAAAGGATACTAGCGAATCCTTTTGATTGGTGTTGTTTTTTTCCGTATTGTGGACCTGATAGAGGAGAGACACTTGGATCTCTGCGAGTTCTGATAGTCCAGGATAAGCAACTGATTGTTTCATTCCTACAACAACCGAACTGCACAAAAGGTATAATTTGATTTTATATTTATTTATATATTCACTTGAATAAACGCGACCGTTAAAATCGTTTTCGAATCAAAGGAATTAAATTTATGTTTGATAAAAAATTTAATTTTCAACTGCGTATGCCTCTGCGATTGTCAACAAGACACATTTTTAGTTCTCTTCTTCCCCAGATTTCATCGATAATTTATACATCACATGCGTGGAAGTGATTTCGTTGTTTTTCTATTCTCATCAGAGACTTCTTCAATTAACTAATAATACAATGAACATAGTTCAGAAAGGACTGTTCAAAATTGAACTAGATGGCAACTCAACTAATGAGAAAAGTAAACATTTTTATTATTTTTACTCTCCATATCCATTTTTATTTGATTTTCACTGCACCAGATTGAAACATAGGGAGGCAGATAGCGTTTCCATTCATGAAATTAGCCGTAAAATATTTTTGGCCCTAAAACCTACACTTAGTTAAGAGGCAAACAAGATAACTATTCCAGGCAGGTTTTCCAATATGTTAATGACCTATTGGAAATATGTCGATGACTGAGTACTATGTTATTACAGAGATATGCCGATGACTGAGTACTATGTTTAGACCGCATGGGACTAGCCTGCTTCATTGTGGAATTCACTATTTTCTTGGCAAGAAAAATTTAATAAATTAAAGGACCTGGTCTGGATTAAGTGCCCTTGCTTTGAATATCTTGTCAAAGCTGCTAATCTGTCATTTTCACCCCTTACAGAAAAAATTTTAACGTTCAGAATATGTAATGTGGAAATGTAAAGAATTAAGCATGGAATTTTCTACTAAAAATTCACAACCAACAGAACAGAGCTAAAAGCATATAACAGTTGAATGTTACAGTAAAAGCACGATGTTGAATCTTTCCAAAATTGCAAAACACATTCGTCAGGAAAAAACCTCAGAATAAATCAAGCAAGGGCATAATCTTGAACTTGAGTAAAAATATATCAAGAAAAATGTTGTCCTTTGTTGGGATCGAAAGGAAAATAAGAATGAAAATACTTGTAAAGAATCTAAGATATAACCGCAAGAGATTTTCGTTCAATTGAAAAAATAATTGACACTTTAATTTAAAAATTGAAGACTACAAAAAGAGAAAATACAAATTCAATTTTCTACTTAAGTATATTTGAAAAAGTGAATAATAAAGTGGACTTCCATAATTCTTAATTTATTTTACATTTACAAATTGATTATATATAAAAAAAATAGATTATGAAATATTTTTCATAAGTACTATTTAATTTGAGTTGGTTACTTTATAGTTTCTTTTACAAACAATCCTTTCAAAAAAATAATGGAAACTGATTAGACCATCAACTAAATTTGACGATTTTAAATTCTATAATGATTTTTGAGTTATGGCAGGAACCACTGTATATAAGGTAATTTACGAGATATAAAAATATGTAAGTGAAAATGTGTAATAGGTTTATTTAGGTTAATAATGTTCCTCTCTTATAATAGTCTTATTTCTTTTGAGTTTACATATTAAGCATACTGATATAGATTAAAATTTAAAATATATATATTTTTTAAGATAAATATATTTATAAGATAACTTGTATTTTTTTTTTCAAAATTATGAATAATTGAAGAAAATATCAATGCGCTTTTGTTCAAGACTTTATTCTATTGTTTGCATTTTATTGCCTAAAGAGAAGAAGAAATATGAGATCAATAACTATATTTTAAGAGAGGAAAGAGAGATAGTAGTTCAAAAGAAAAATATAAAAAAATTTATAAAACTAAATTAAAATAACCTCAAGAAAGAACTAATGGAACCATAATTCTAGTTCCCTCGTGTAATAATTAACATGAATTTAGGCCATAAAAGGGTTGGGGAAGGCAGATGGAGGTGGATGTACATACACTTGATCGTGTTCACTTAATTAAAGGGCTAATGGCTTTAAAAAAAGTAAGTCGAACCATGTATAAGTTTGATTCAATCTAGTTCAAGTTTTTAAAAATGATATCAAATCAACATCTACACTTGTCAAAGTAAAATTATTAAAATGTACCTTAGTATAAGATGCTTCAACTTATAAGGATCACACAGCATAAAATTTGATACAGCAAATTTGGAGTGGGCACAAACTATGCAAGCAACAATAGTTCATTTCAGACAAGCATTTGTAACAATTAAAGACCACACCAGAAGGGCTGAGTTATTCATTCGGCGGCATACAAATTACTGGTGTAGAAAATTAAAACTAAATTGCAAACCATGAACATGCATGTCTAGTTCTGCCTCCAGGGAAGTGATTGGAGATAGTCGATGATTTTCTTGTCAACTTGGAATGCTTTAGCTAGAACATTAGAGTAAACAGGGGGCTCTGATCCAAACACGGCATTTGCCAATGTCACAACTCCAGGATTTTGGCTGTTTAGACTAGCAAATGCAACTGCATTGGCTTTTCCAACGTTAAACTGAAAATGAATGAGGCCCTTTGGAAAAACATAAACTTCGCCCGGATGCAATAACGTCAATCCATATATATATATATATATATATTTACATATTTATCATAGATTTCTAGAAGAAATAGATACTACCCTCTAGAGTGGATCAGGATTAGAGGCATGGGTAAATGAGGATGCCAAAGCCAAATAACTGTAATTACAACTAAGCGAATTGCCATTTGCTTTGACTCATAAATTTTGCTGTATATATATTTAATTCTGCTAAGTGATAATTGCTTTGGTTAGAGGATGCAGATTCAGCATGGAAAGAAGCTTATTTATAGTTTAGGCAACTAGAAATCACTCGTCAACTTATGTAGTTGCCCAATGCAAGTAGATTTATGGCAATCTCAGTCTTAATTTAGTAACCATTCAGGACCACTATGCAGTCATCATATAGTCACTCAAACTCTTCATAAGTAGAAGCGGATTATACCTTTGCAATCCTATTACAATCAAATAAACAGTTGCATACATGAAAGCTGACTTGCTTTCACTAATGAGCTGAAATACAACATATCAAACTAATGAGCCAAGGAGGCTCTATTAAGGGAGGCTCCAAACCACAGCAAATGCTGGCCACAACTTAAATCAAAACCCACTAAATGCTTATTTAAGGAACTAGGCCATTAAGAGGGGCTCCAAACTACAGCAACTACTGCAGCTTAATCAAAAGTTGCTCTCTCTCTCTCTCTCTCTTGAAGGATAAAACTACTGAGTCGAAATAATAAATGGGCCTATTAAGAGAGGTTCCAAACCACAGCAACTACTGCTACATGAATGTTGACTTGCTTCCGTTATAATCGAATGCCCATTTAAGGAAGATCTAAGGATCAAACTAGGCCATTAAGAGAGGCGCGAACCACAGCAGCTACTGCAGCTTAATCAAAAGTTGCTCTGACAGAAACATGCAAGCACAACCGCTTACAAAACGGTCAGGTGTTTCACGAAAGTACTGAATGCATTGATATTGAATTCCATTTTGTTGTGATATTATTGTGCAGTGTGATATCTTAGTAAAAAGGTTTACACTCACAAATACTTGCAGATATTTCGACAATGTCGCTTCCTAATGTGAAGTCCAAGCACTGATTGGTGTAGCTAATAATTGAGTCATTTTTGGTAAAGGCGGAGCGCGACACTGCTATTTTAGATTGGATGAAATTCAAGTCAAGGAGAAGTCTAGTTAATTCCTATGCCTTAAATTTTAATAGTGGCCTACATAATGATGATCAAATGTTTATTATATGATTTGTCACCTGCTTAGCCACATTGTTTGGAGTTCTGGTAGCTGCGGATAAATGACAAAGCTGTTAGCTTTTTTATTTAAAGATTCTTTATTTTAACAAACTCAACCAGCTATGTTACACATTTGTGATGACAAGCAGCTTACACTTGCATGGTAGGTTATACAATAATTGAATGGAGCAATAAACTCTCACATGCGTGAATTGATTCTCCCAGTATAAGAGCTATGAATTCACCTCTAGTGTTGGCAGTTTTATTGAAATATATAAATAGCATCATCCCAAGTCAACACACATCAATTGTAGAGATCAATTTGAGAGAAGATAATGTAAGGTGTGTGTGGGAAACATTTGAGGAATAATAATAGTGAGGGAAATTTTAGTGAGATTATTCTCTTGGGGTTTTAGGCTCTATTAGAATGCTTTCTCTAATTGTGTAAATACATGGAATTGCAACCTCGTCAACAAATGCAGGCTTGTTATTAGTAGAATCATGAAAATCTTATGCTACTTTATTGTCCCGTCCATTACTCCATATATTGTCATCAATTTAAAATGACTTTGATCCTCGCGCTGCTCTAACAATAAATAATAAAAGCTAATGTATGTCAATTCTTAAACCAAAATAGCACAACATTATTCTTCATCAAGTAAATAGAAGATGGCCCAACAACAATCCAAAGCGAAGTTACAGACTGGTGATATTAGTGTAGTCTCACAAGACAAAATTATTGTATCATAAAGAGCAGAAGTTCTGAAGGCTTAAAAATAAAAACTAATAGTAATTAACTCCCAAACAATGAGAGTAAAAAGATAGAAACTACTTAACCTTCAGTTTCTAACTTGATGAGACAGCAGTTACCAAACCACAACTCCTCATTGCTGAACAAAGGTTCAATCTCCAATCCCTGTGGAATCAAAAATAAGAAATAATCAACAAAATTGCAGCATTTGATGTATTTATTGCATTACAACATGAAAGAAACAACCCATAATCCTCTTTCAGCTTTCCTTTATATGTTCCAGGGTGAAGATAAAAGTTCAATCACAAATAGGCGTGGCATAACCAAATGAAGAGAGGTGATACTGGAAATAGTAGTGAAAAAGAGGTCCTACAAGTTTGAGTTCTCCATGAGTAGCACTATACTCAGCATATGTATGAGGTCTCCTCATAATGAAACAGAAAAATGTACACCATTCACATGTAGATAAATCATTTCCTCAAATGAATAATAATTTAAAAACAAATCTTAAATTAGCATCCTGAAGAACATAATATAAGAGAGCACGGAAAGTAAGCACTTAAGATGAAAGAGAGAATAACACATACTCTAGAACTTCCTTTCTCTGGCTTGAAAATCTAACAAGTGAAGGGATTATCAGACCAATAAATAAATGTCGTACATTTAGAATCCCACCAAACAGTTTAAGCAACATGAAGACAATTTTAAGATCTTTTCACCATTCACAGGGAGATAATCGTTCCCTGAAATGAATAACAGTTGTGAAATAAAAGAAGACAAATAAAACTTAAACTAACATTTAATTTAAGGCAACCTGAAGAACATAATATAAAATAGCACATAATGTAAGCAAATGAGGTGAAAGAGAGAATAGTACATACTCAAGAACTTCCTTTTTCTGGTTTTCTGGCTTAAAAATCTAACAAGAGAAGAGTGTATCAGACAAATGGAGAAATTTCCACACGTATACAATCTCACAAAACAGTTTAACTGGATCAGGACAAATGGTGAAATTTAATATAAGCAGAATTTTATTGAATAGTTCAGTGTGCAATTATGTATACAAAATCATTACAGCCACAGACGATAGTTTTCAGTTTACAACTACTAACAAGGCTAAAGTAATGTTATCATATGAAATGTATCGTGTAATACATATTAGCTACCATATAAATTGTGCAAGCTGTTCACAATCTCAAACAACATCGCCATCAGTTGCCACATACACATTAATCCAGAACCTTACAAAAGAATTCAGTTTACAAGTAAATTGCATGAAATTCTCACGACTGATGATTGTTTCTTCAAGTTTACTACTACTTAGTCCAACAAACATGTTGCTATTATATGAGGTATACTGATAGGCAATTACATTTCCATATAATTCACCCAAATGGGAAAATCCATGGCTCAGAATCTTGAAACCACCTTAACCTCAGTGCCCGCCTCATCCACATTATCCCCAGAATCCCCCACCGTCTCATCCGTACCAAGCACCGCCAACACGTCAGCAAACACGGTCCTCCGGTTGTTGGCGTACACTTTCCCGTCCCACTTTCTACTCACCAAATCCATCCCCAGCCTCACAGCAGCCTCCACAGTCTCCTCAGCATTCTCATGGGCCGAGTCCACAATGCCCCACTCTACCCCCATCGCCGCCGTGATTTTCTCTGCCTTCAAAACCACATTCCTCCAAATCTTGGGAGAGGCAATCTTGCTCTTCAAAACTGACATTAACCAATTGGGGACTTTGTACTTGATGTCAAGCTCACTCATGTACAGAAACCCTCGGTCTTTTCGCATGAGGAGGTAGTCATGGCTCAGGGCGAGGATGAACCCGGCGGCGGAGGCGTGACCGGTGACGGCGGCAATGGTGGGCATGGGGAAGGAGATGAGGTCCGCGACCAAAAGGCGGAGTTTCTTGGACATAGCCTTGGACCGGACCCGAGCTTCTTTCCGGATTGGGTCCGGGTCCGAGAGGGCCCATGAAAGGTCGTACCCGTTGGAGAAGAACTTGCCCTGGGCGGTGGTAATAAGGGCAGTGGGGCCCATGGACTCGGACTTGGCCCGGTTGAGTGCGTCCGGATAGAGTCGATCAGGGTAGGGTTCAGCCGGTGTTCATCGTCGCCGGTGATTGTCAGGATGAAAAGATCGCCGCGTTTCTCTAAAGTGCACATCCCAGCTCCAATCGTCACACACACGGTGAGAGTGTCTGAGGGTTAAAGGAGAAAGGAGACGAGAGAGAGAGAGATTTTCAGGTAGCGGATGCCCGATGGAACTACCAACAACTGAGCTCCGGCTTGGGCTGGAATAGTCTATGGGGGAGTTATATAGACTTGAAGAGTGGCAATAGCCCGTACACCGTAAATTTAATTCGACTTAATTGACATTGAATTCGGCTTTATTGTGTTTTTTAAAATTAATTAATAATAAGGGGTATTTAACAGATTTTGATTTCGGCTCCCTGAATATATTTAAAAAGGTGTTGGGTAAGTTTATAAATTTTTTAAAATATTTTATAAGATATTAGAATTTATAAGATGTAGAAGAGTGATTTGAAAATTTTTGAGGAAATGAGATTATAATCTCCTAATAAGATATTAATTTTTGTAGTGTATACCATTTCATTTGATAAATATTTCTTAATAGCACTATTTATATAAAATTAAGTAAATTTAACGTGAAGTTAGATGTCCGAAATTTTTTAACTAAATTACCGAAAAAAAAAGATTTGACATCTAATTGGGAAAATAGCAATCCTAAATAAATTAATATTTTTTTGACTTCATTGTTTGTTGTGTTTTCATTTGTGTTTTTTTTTCTTTTGGCACGGGACCTGACCCATGGCTGACCCGTAATCGGCCCGTGGATTTAGGGCCGGTTATGGGTTCGAATTTTTCGGACCCGTGAACTGTCGGGTCAGCCCGGCGGTTTTTAATTTTTTTTAAATTTTTTTTAATCAAAATAGGTATAAAAGTATGTTATGTAGGTTTTGAACTTGTGACCTCCAAACTATTAATAGAACACTCTAACCAATTGACTTAATGGATCATATATTTATAATTTTGAATAAGTACATAAATAACACTTATGATTTATTTTTTCATTTTTTTCCCCCTCAAATTGCTTGTCTTGTTTCTGAAAATCAATATAATTGATATTGTATTCTTCTTTAAATTTAATTAATTAGTTTCAACAAATTACAAATCAAGTCCTATATTTAAGCATTATACATTTTATCTTAATAATAAGTAAAGTTTTGGAAATTATCTAATGATGCTACTTTACAATTATCTTAATAATAAGTAAATTTGTAATTTTTTAAAAATATTTAATAATATTATTTTACAATATCTACTGTTTATTCCCCAACTTCTCATTTAATATTATTAAATTATTGTAATGTTTAATCGATTTTATATGATAATATTAACTCCAAAAATCAAAATTTAGTAAATTGTGTTTTATCGATACAGTGTAAATGAAAAAATTATTTTTTAGAAATTTTATAAATTAATTTAGTCACTTTTGTTTTGGATCATATACTTAAATTTTAGTTATTTTTTTTTAAATTTAAGTTATTTTTTTTCATTAAGTTCAAAAAATAACAATATTTTTTACAAATTTAAGTTCAAAAAAATTTTTAAAAATAAAAAAAATATAAGGGTCGGAACCGGAACCGGCGGTTCCAGAACCCGGACCGTAACCGGCCTTGACGGTTAAGGCTAAGGGTCGGAATTTTCTTGAACCGTGGAATCGGCGGTTCCGAACCGTAACCGGCGGTTCCTGAACCGTGGTCAGCTCTACATGGAACCCATTTGGTAATATCAAATATGAGAATCATTGTGTGTAATTTAATGGGATATGAAAATGTCAAGCATTTTAATATGTCTCAAGTGAGTTCGTGACCATTGGATTCCATGATGGTATCGGTATATTATTTTATGACACTCTTGCACACATATAATTGCTCACACACTCATTTGTGTAGTTACACTTAGATGGTGGTATAAAATTTTCCCTCGTATAGTGAATCGTGTCTTCTCACAAACCCTAGTCAAGTATGAGTTTAAAAGATATTATATCCGATAACGTGCATTAAATGTATGTATCGTATATTTTATATATATATACATATATATGTATGAGTATGTGTAAATATATAATGATATGTATATTATGAACATACCATTAGATATAGCATATAGGTTTGTAAGTCATTAAATGTGGTTTGAAAAACTACTTATATATATATATATATATGAAATAAATGAGATATTTATTATTTTATTAAGTGATAATTTTGGTTGGAGTGTTTTATTTTGCAACTTGAACTTTTTTAAATATGGGTGCTTTTAATTATTTGTGGACCATATGTAAGAATATTAATTGTTGAGACAATTCTTACTTTTCATAAAAAAATCTTATTGTTATAAGAATTATTATTTTAGTTATTTTAGAGTTTGGAACCCTAAATCCTCTTTCTTCAAAATTATCTGTGTCATTAAACTATTAACTTTTTTTTATAAGTTAGGTGTCTACACTTGACTTGATTAATTTTAAGGGTGATCGAGCTTTTCACCTGGTTCAACTACCGGGTAAATATTGGTGTGACAACAACATATACACATACTCAGAATAGATATTCGATACGTTAACTCTTGTCAGAACACAATCATACACCCGTATGGGGTTCAAAGATAGGCTCAAAAGCTCACCCACAAGCAAGCATACTCCACAAGAGGCCAAATTGACACATAAGGGATTCAACCAACGATTTTCCATAAGATATCCTAAACACTTTACCATTAAGCCACTTCAAGTGGGGACCATTAAACTATTGTATAATTATTGAGTTAACAACTTTACTACATGTTCCCATCACTTTATAACTTGTAATTTTGTAGAAAGAAAAGAGCAGTGGTATTACTTACTATCTTCTACTCCAAATTAGATAATAATAGAGAATAGGGTTGTTGCTTACAACACAACAAGTACTTAGAGTGTCAAGGTTGTCCCGGCCAAAACCCTCCGATGCTCAAATCAGAACTAGAGAGAATTTGAAAAATAAAGATTTGAAAGTGTTTAGTAACAAATGAATTGCGTACCTTTCACCAAAACGGATGAAGAAATATTTATAGTGTCTCTTGATGGGGCTCAAGTCCATTAGGCCTTAAGTTATTCATAATTGAGCTTTTTTTCATTGGGCTTGGGTCACATCCCATCATCATAATTGAATGAGAGTACATTGCTTCAAGTTGGGCTTGAGCTACCTGGTGTGATATTGAGCCTTAAGTCTTTTCATAAAAGTTTGAGGGTTGGAGAGTTTGTGCACTTAAAAACTTTTAAGCCTCTCACTTTCAAGACTCAGTTGCAATTTTTCTCTCTTTAAGGCTCTCATCTTCAACTGACTCTTCAATGAAGTAATCTCCACCAAATTCCTCTACTCTACTCTCTTAAGCTACTCTGATGACTCCTTATAGCCTGCTTTGTGCATGCCTGAAACAGTCATGAGCGTAATACTCTACAATAAGAATGAAAGTAAATATCATACATCAAAACATAGTTCACGAATACGGAAAACATCACTAAGGCAATCATAGTGATAAGTACTTACATGAGCAAACTCCGTTGCAAGGGCTTTATCAATAGTAATGTCAGAATGCACATTGAACTTCTCAATATTGTACTGACTCATAATAGAGCGCATCTTCCTCTACCCAAGAGAGAAGTTATGCTCATCCCACACAGACTCCATGCCCTCCACCCTATTGATACCATAGGTAAATAGTCCTTTCCCACCTTCAGGATATCTCATGAAGTTATCTCCATCTCGAGAGCTCTCTCGATGCCTTTTATTACTTTCCTCCACCTAACAATCATTAGGACGACTCTCCTCACTAGAGTGTAAATCATGGGATAACGTCCTGGGCTCGACATCCCTACGGGGAGTGGGAAAAGGAAGTCTTCCACCACTATCACCTCTTCCACTTTGACTTGAATCAAGTCTACCAGTCTAGTTGTTCCTCCCACTGAGAGGATGAGGAGCCAAAGATGAATAAGAGAATTTGCAGGATCACATACTCGCAAGATCAAACTTTTTGCCTGTAAAAAAATAAAAAACTACAATTTATAATAGAATGAAGATGAATGAATGAATATCATGTAATAACAAAACTAAGCTAATGAGTAAGACACAAGAAGTGCAAAAAATTAAACCAAGTAAATATGGATGTACATAAAGACAAACTAAACTTATACCGATGGGAAACAAACACCCAACGTCAAATAATATCTCAAATAACCCAGCTACAGTGAATTGGAGTTGCAGGCTATGATGCACCTTATCAAGATAAATCTTCGAAGGCGAACTACTCCAAACCGATGGAAAACCCCAGTCGTCATCTTAAATGTAAAAGAACATCTCCTTCTAAGAACCATGTGAATAAGAGCACCATCTTAGAAATTTACTTCCACCTCGAATATAGAAGTAAAAATAAGACTCATGTGGCACTTTAGCGAACCCCAAACAAGGTGTGGAAGCTATCTAGTGTAACAAGAAGTCCAAGCTCCCCTAAATGATGACAAAATCCCTCGAAGTACATTTAAGCGTTGGGAGTGAATTGACTTAGACAAAGCCCAATACTACGAAGCACCTCGACAAGTAAAGGCTTGGGAAAAATAGTAAAGCCACAAGTGAAATAAGCTATGTAAGTTGTGAAATACCTTTGATGTCGAGATATAATTCTCTATGCCTTGAGAGGAAGAAAAAATCTATAACAAGTAGGCAAAAAAAGTTTTCTACGCACCAACCTAAGGTCATCAAAATTCAAAACAGTGTCACAACTCTTGACATCCATCGCATGAGAAGGAACTGAGTGGGACTGACTCACAGAAGAGGAACCTAACACTTCAGGTGAAGCACTTATATTTTGAGATGAAAAATCCCATTCCTTATCGAAATCGACAAATCCTGGAGGACTACTGCCTTTTCTTAAACTACAAACTATTTCATCGGGTTCACCCAACTCATCATCCTCCTAAGACTCACTAGCACACTCATAGAGGCCAAGTATAACTTCAATTCTCTTAGGAAAATACCCCTCAAGAAGAGTAAGATCAATTGGCCCACCTCCAAAGGAATATAACAAGAAGAAATAGGGGGAATAGACGAATCAACTCGATTTGTTGATATAACGACAGTAGAAGACATAATAGAAACATCACTTGAGACATTAATGTTAATCCCAACAGAACCTAGATGGCTCAATGGACAGCCTGAGTTGGAAGCTCGAGCTGCCGGATGTGAAGCAATGCAACTCGAGATGCCAGACAAGAAGCAATGCAATTCGAGCTAGAAACTCATGCTGCAGAAGGCCAAGCAAGACGACTCGAGTTCTTAGCTCGAGCTACGGAAAGACTAGGGGAACTGCTCGAGCACTGGACAACAGGTTGCAACTCAAGCTGGACATTGTAACCGGCAACTTAAGCACTCTACTCGAGCTGCCACCACCGGTAGCCTGCTCAAGTTGTTGTCCTAGAGCATGCTCGAGTGTAGAAAGCCACTGATGAAGAAACTTGGAGCCCGGCGAAGTCCCTTGACAACAACGTGGAAGGCGTTTTCACCTTACCTCTTAGGAGGATATCGATTGTAGAAGGGAAGATTCCAGATGAGAACAACCTTTTCTCACCCCGCATGATTGACCAACTCTCTAGTTGGCGTTGTATCCTTGAAATTTTTTCAATTTTTTGACTCATCCCAATGTATTTGATGAAATGCCAAAGAGAAATATTTAGCCAAAAGAATAAGAAAAGAGGAGAAGAAGAATGGAGAGAAACAAAGAAACAAAATAAGTGGAGAAAATAAATTTAAAACTCACCTTGAGAACCCATTTGAAGAGAAGAGCCCTAAAGAGAGAAAAATTGTAATTGGGTCTTGAAAGTTGAGTTTTTAAGTGCACATTCTCTCCAACCCTCAAACTTTTATAAGAAGAGTTAATAGACTCAAATCCACACCAACTAGGCCAAGTCCAACTTGAAGCAATGTACTCTAAATTAATTTTCGATAACGAGTATTGCTCAAGAATGGGGTCATATGATGGGGCATGGCCGAGGCCTAATGAATGAAGGTCCAATTGTGATGACTCAAGGCCCGATGGGTTTGGATCCATTAAGAGATACTATAAATACCACTTCATCCATTTGGTGAAAGGTACACAATTCATTTGTAACTAAACACTTTCAAAACTTCATTTTTCTGAATTCTCTCTCATTTTCACTTGAGTATCGCAGAGCTTTCGTTGGGACAACTCCGACACTATTAACAACTTGTTGTGTTACAAACAACAATCCACTTCTCGATTATTATCCAATTTGAAGTAAAAAATAAAAATCGATATTGCATCCGAAATCAATAAATGATTTGTAATTTTTGAAACAAAATTATTGAGGAGGCGGATATTCTATTAAAAAATACATGTATTTAGTTATTGAGGATCATCTAAAAATTCAATATTAAATAGATATTAGTTATTTTTTTATTTAAGTCCTAGCTAAAACAAATCCACTTAAAAATCGTCATATTGTCCGAAACAGTTCTTATCTTCACATTTGGTTTACTTTGTAAAATGGTAATTTGAATTTGTATTATGAAATGCCCGTGACAATTCGATTGGAAATTAATATAAATTTAAAAAAATAGAACAAAATCGCTTCATGCTTAATCCAAGTTGAGGATGATGTTATAAATTTAAATACTGAATATCATTACTAAAATAATCCAAAAAATCCCATTTTAATAGTAGCCAATTAATTAGCATCTACTCAAAAAATTTAGATTAGATGAGAAGTAATGAAAATATTAAAATTAGTTTCACTTAGAAAAGTCAAATCCGAAGTTATTGATGATCTCTCGTTAATAAAATATGTGGCCATGTGGTCCATTAATTCGTTAGGTTAAAAAATTAAATGGCGACCAACTCACAAAGCATGAGGGTACCTTGAATTAATTAAAGAAAAAATACTAATACTTCATTCTTTTTTCACCTTCTTTGAATTTAGATTTAATAAATTCTTTAAACAAATTAGTTGCATTAACTGTTTACTAAAATTAGGAGAAGTGAAACAAATATATAATAATGCAATTAAACCTCCTACTTTATATACAAAAAACGTCAATAAATTGATCACAAATTTAATATTAAAGACGAGCATGCTTTTTTGCCACTGAATAACAAGAAAAACTTATATTTTAAAGTTTTTTCTTGTTTATTTCACAAATACATAGCATCAAATATGCAATTAGATTGTAAGGCTTTCTAATGGGATATGTTGGATTATTTATGCTATGATTTTTATATTTCGATGATCTTTCATCCCTTTATTCAAGAATAGTTTAACTTTTATTCTCTCTCTCTTTTTTTTTTATAAATATTAATAATGCATAGTGATCAAAATATGATATTATCTAGTTAATGGATTCTCATACACAAAATTTACCAGCCAATTTTGAGCAATTAGATACTTCAAGAAAATATATATATATATATATATATATTTTCTCTCTCATTCCTTCCACTCATGATAATCTTTTTATTTAATTTTGTAGTAAAATAAATAATTGTTGAATCATTAGCAATGCATATATATATTTATTTATTTTACATTTGCAATGCATATATTTTTATTTAATTTCATACATTTATCGTAACAGTAATATTATGAGAACTTTCTTTTTATCAGTACAATTTGTCAAGAAAATCGACTGCATTTGATAAGAAGCTAAATATAGAAAAACCTTTTAACGTTGTTAATTGATTTATTGACAGTCAAATTTAAGGTTGTTATAATTGATCTACATTAGCTTCTGTTCACCAAGTTTCATAAATTTAATTTGCTGCAACTTTTGCATTGGTTGGTTTCCTTAACAGAAAGAGGTGAAACAGGTATCAGAGTGGTTGATCATGATCACACAGGTGGTTGTATTGTTTGGAGTTGTCGAAATATTCAATTTAATTAATTATTGATACAAACAGAAGCTTTAGCAACTAAAGAAGCTCATCATTTAGTTCATGGATATATAATTTTAGATTTGAGTTGATTTTATATATGCAATTATAATTTTCTTCTAAAAATAAAATAAAAATTGATACTTAATACGCCAAAAAATAAAAGAAAAACAAATCAACAAATTGATCCACAAATTAAATAAGGAATTGTAAATAGACTCAAAAATGAGTTTTATGGCCATTGATGGCAAAACCCACTAAAAAATTATTGTAATTATGGAAAAAAAATTATGCCACCGACTTAAGTATTAATTAATTAAATTTATATATAATTGAATATGTATCATAATGTTGTAAAATTAGATAGTAACACTAATTGAATCATCTCATGAACCCATAACTGTGATGTGCTAAAAATAACTACCAACTAAACTTAAAATCCCCCGCAAGTCCTCAACCCTTTTTTTTTTTCCCCTATGAATTCTATATTTGAAACTTGGTAAAAGCACTAAAAGTTTTATAATGGTTGATGAGCTATTAATCATAAAAAAATCAGCTATAATTTCATTTAATAACCCAAATCAACAATTTAATGCTGCCACAATTGAATTTTCTTTTTTCTTATTATTATTATATTTTTTTGGGTAAAACAAGGTATACCAACAATGATTTTAGGACTTGATAATGGCAATATAGTAAGTCTAGACGATGAATAAAATAAAACTTTGTTCATATGGAAGAAAAAGGAAAAAGAAAATAAAAAAAGAAACTAATAAGTTTATTTAAGTTCATTGAAGGCGCCTGCCCCTTATTTTACTTTTAATAATCACCATATTTTAAATTTATTTGGAGTCATAAAATAAAATTTAATATTTTTTTAAAAAAAATAAAATACTCATATCACACCATCAATTCCGTTATTCCAAAATTACAAGATAAATTTGATTAGATGTGAATTTGGAGAAGATTTGTTGAAAAAAGAGTGTATTTTACTCCTAGTTAAAAATTAGTAGAATATGTTATTATTTTAATTAAAATTATACTTTATAAAAATAATTTTAAATAATAAAATCGTAAAATATATATTTTTATTTTTTTAACCCTCATATTTAAAAGTTTCTTCAATTAAACTCTTATGAAACCAAAAAAACGTGACAGTCGTACTTAATAAAGAAAAGAAGAAAATAGAAAAGAAAAGAAAAGTTTCCGCATGCTTTGACATTTTTCTCCTCGTAATAGAATAAAACAAAAACCCCCAGAAAATCCCTTTTCAGTATTCATTCCGTCTCAATGTACAAGGACGCCAGATTTCACCCCAGATTGACCCTTCTTTGATTCGCAGATCGGTCGATCGATCCATTAATCGTTAGTTGATTAATTTGTTTATTTAATTCATTGATCGAGTAATCGGTTCGGTCGATCAATCGATTTGTGAGTTTGGTCGATCGAACAGTGAAATTGGGAGGAATGGAGCAGAGCAGGAGGGCGGTGGAGTCGTACTGGAGGTCGAGAATGATAGACGGTGCGACGTCGGACGAGGATAAGGTTACTCCGGTGTACAAATTGGAGGAAATTTGTGATTTGCTGAGGTCTTCGCACGTCTCCATCGTCAAAGAAGTGTCCGAATTCATCCTCAAACGCCTCGAGCATAAATCACCCATCGTTAAGCAAAAGGTCCTTCATTTGTTACATTTATTTGTTCTTTTTCTAGTTTTAGATTTACTGTTCTGTGTTTTGATTATTTTTTGTGTGGGTCTTTCGTTGTTTAGTAAATTATGGTGGTTTATTTTGCTTTATATTTGTTTTGATAACATAGTTTAGTTTGTTTCATTGTTGGGGTAGGAGTATGGATACGTGATTGTGAATGTTTGTTGCGTGATATTTCTCCTGATGATTTCAGAGTTGCATGATACTCAAGAAACCGGTTTTTTGTTATTCGTTTAATAATTTTTGGTGAGTATGAATGACTTGTTTGGGTAATCAACTTAAATGATTTCCAGGGTCTAATCAAACAAGTTCATTTGATTGTGGAATATTGGCATTTCTGTTAGAATTTGATTTGCTGGATAGGTATGCCATTTTTAAACTTCTCACAAAATCTTGACCTTCTGAATAGTCAAGATAAAAGAGTTATATGTA
The DNA here is from genome assembly GCA_019321725.1 of Paulownia fortunei. Lineage (NCBI taxonomy): Eukaryota > Viridiplantae > Streptophyta > Magnoliopsida > Lamiales > Paulowniaceae > Paulownia > Paulownia fortunei. The sequence continues at coordinate 14,322,390 of CM033117.1, forward strand.
GTTTATTGAAACACATACAATGTAAATTATTTATAATACGAAATTGGTATTGAACAATGAACATGAAACTTATGTCCAGTCCAGTATGCATGTTAATGCATGATCTTCATGTGAAATCTTTTCACTGCATGAAAGTGATATCTTCCTACTTCATACGCTTTTTTTAATTATATTTCGAACATGAATGGAGCTCATAATAATGCGTTAGTGGTAATTGCTTTGTTGGTAAAATATTGAAGTTCTGAATATGTGCCAAATTGATGAAATTAGAGTTTGGTTTCAAACGAATAGGGATGTAGCTGTAAGATTGCTCAACTCAATTGGAATTTGATTCCTTTGTATGATTTGAGTTGATATTGTAGTCAATGTGAACTATAGTAGCAGATTTTTTGGATAAATTTATAATAATTTCCGTTACAAGCTTGTACATAATGATGAAGAACTGTGAATTGCGTAGACCAACCCCAATATTTGTCATTGCGGTTTGGTCTGAGCAGTTTGTGAGCTTTCTTCTAGCTCCATTTGTCCAAGCAGTGTGTGGTTGCCTCTCCATGTAGCCACTAAGCTTTGCATACTGAACTCTGTGGATTGGATTATTGGCACATCAAGAAAACGGTTATGTTTATCTCTGTGGTACCTGCTTCAATTGGGAAACGTCTAGTAAATTTATGCACTCTAATCTGTATCATTGCGACACAATCTTGGTGGTTGTTTTATATCTCTCTTTGTTCAGGCATTAAGGGTCATCAAATATGCTGTGGGAAAGTCAGGTGCAGAGTTCAAAAGGGAGATGCAAAGGAATTCAGTTGCTGTACGTCAGTTAATCCACTACAAGGGCCAGCCAGATCCTTTGAAGGGTGATGCATTGAACAAGGCTGTGCGCGAAACAGCACAGGAAACACTATCTGTTTTATTTTCATCAGATGATAGCAAAGCTGCACCTACAGAAAGTAGTCTTCGCAGTCGGATTCAAGGATTTGGGAATACCAACTATGAAATGCCATCAGAAGATAAAAAGTCCTTCATTAGTGAGGTTGTTGACATTGGAAGTGCAACAATTAAACAGGGACTGAGTAGTTTGACACAATCCCCGTCCCTGAGGAAAAGTAATGACACTGGGAGTTACAAAAGCACAAATCTTCGGCGATCTTTGACTAGGGAAAGTGATTCCTCTGATCGATATGAAGGGATTGGCCCTCATGCTGAAACTCACAACTCTTCTCGCTTCTCGAAAAATGCTGGTTCTGGAAGTTGGGGTCAAAATGTCAGTGCATCCCAGTCAGAAACAGGTAATGGAGACTCTGGTTCGACTTATCGTCAGAAGACTCGTGAAGAGAAATTGTTGGAGACCATTGTGACATCTTGTGGTGTCCGTCTACAGCCTACTCGGGATGCACTTCATGTTTTCCTGGTGGAGGCCTCCAAATTAAATGCTTTGTCATTAGGGCATGCCATTGAAACAAAACTGAGATCTCCTATGTGGCAGGTTTGTGCTTTATGTCATTTTTTTGGTTCACATAATAAATAGAGTATGATGATCTTCACAGGTGTAGATTTTCCCTCAAATCTTTGCTGCATTAGTAGTAGATTTTTCATAGATGATATGCTATTCTAATGCAATGGTATGAGAAATTCTCACTAACTGTAATTTCAAAAAATTCTACTTGTTTAGGTTCGCATGAAAGCCATCTGCGTCCTTGAGGCAGTATTGAGGAAGAAAGAGGACGGACATTTTTCAGTAATTGCATCATATTTTGATGACAACAAACATGTGGTGGTACAATGCTCCGAATCTCCCCAAGCATCTTTGAGGGAGAAAGCAACTAAGGTGAGACTTTAATTTCTATTTAGATGTTGTTATTGATAGGGAAATAAAAGTGAATGGAGTATGAGAGAGAATTTCAAGGAGATCATGTTCTTTTTCTTTTTTTGAACTTTGGAGTTTTGATTTTGATGAGCGAAATGAGGTGTGAAACAGAGACCGCAGATCACATAAAATCGGCATATTGCTAACTATAAACAGAAATAGAGATGATAGAAAATAGTGGTCAATCATGTTTATTTTTTGTGAGATGATGTGCCAAGAACCACTCTTATTGTTTTCTAGGATTCTCCTAATTTAAAATTCACCCTGTTGCCTCTTTCAAGGCTCTGAAAAGAGTAATGTGACAGCTGCTTAGGAATGGTGGTCATGCCACCAAGAACTAACCTGCACGTAAGAATTACTTTGCTCTTGCTCAAAAGCCTTAAATAATGCGTCCTGCCGCAGAATTAGTTACTGTTTGGCTTCTCTTCAATTCAGAATTTCAAGTTCTGAACATAGTCAGCCTTATTCAGTCTGATAAAGATAATGCATGCTATTCTTGTTTGGAAGAACTGTATGGAATAAATTGCTTGGTGATGGTATTAATCGTTAGGTAAAAGAAATAATCAATTTGAGGTCATTTCAGGTGTTGAGTCTTCTGGGTGGTGAACAAATTGGTGGAATCAACCATGTAGAAAAATCAATAAAGATTCCTCAGCCTTCAGTGATGCCGGACTTGATAGATACTGGTGACCAAGACGATCTTCTTGGCGTGGAAGATTCGAAAAAAACTGAGAGTGAGCCAAGAATTACAAATTCAGCAGCTTCTAGTGCTCCACTGATCGACGACTTACTTGGCGACGATTTTGGTGGTGCTCAGAGCACCAACGGACAGAAACTTGATGATGACCCTTTTGCAGATGTGTCCTTTCACATCAGTCAGGATAAGGACCATGTTGCTGATCTATTTTCTGGGATGGCTGTTGGTAAGTTGGGAGCCACAGAAGCTCATTTAGCAGCTCATAAAACTGAATCAGAACCATTCAACCTTTTTAATTCGAGTTCTGAGGTCTTCAAGGAGCATGGGAATCCTAGAAAAGATGCTACCAACTTGATGGATGGTTTATCTATAAATGGAAATGATCCATTTAAGAAAAATGAAAGCAATATTAAGGAGGATAGGGAAAATGTGGGTTCAGTATCCAATATCTACCCAGATAATAAAAATTCTAATGATATCTCAAATCATGAATTTGCTTCTCAAGCTTCCACGATAAATGCAAATCCCATGTTTCCTTTGGGTGCCATGGCATATAATTTTCCATCTGGCTTGATGTTCAATCCGGCATTTGCTTCTCAGCCGATGAATTATAGTGACATGGGGAGTCTCCTTGCTCAACAGCAGTTCCTTGCTACAATGTCCAACTTCCATCAACTAGGGAATCTACAATCAAATAATAGTATTAATGCTGCTGAATTTAAAGGAGGAAATTCTTCACCCCTTCCAGATATTTTTAATCCTGGCATAGCTACCCAACCTCCTACTTCAATGATGAATGGCTCGAAAAGAGAGGAGACCAAAGCATTTGAGTTTATCTCGGTAAGTTTGTATTGTTGCCTTCTTTTTGTGTATTAATAAGATGCATATTGTTAAACCGCTTTTAATACGCCTCAGTTTTTAAGATTTCATTGGGGCTCATCAATACTTTGAAATCATTCAACTTCACTTAATCTTAGTATTATAGCTCTGTCTTTTGGACTGACGAACGTAACTTTTTAGGAGCCACTAGCTGTAGAAAGGGCATTCCTTTGTTTACAGCATTTTTTAAAGATGTATCAGCTATTATTGCTGCTGTTTGCATTGGAGCTATTAAAAAAATCGTTAACATTAAAGAAGTTTTGGGTTCACTTAGTCTCAAGCATAGGATTTGTCCGGAATTTGGTAGGACTCAACTTTTGTCACTTGTTTATTCTTAATTTGAAATTTGAACCTGGGGTAGTGTTGGAAACAAGAAATGAACTAGTATCTTGGCAGGGAAATATTGTGTTCTATGAATGCCAATCTATTTTGAGAGAGCGGAGCTTCTGTCAGGTAGCTAGAATTAGGACGTGCTTCATTTTTTGAGGCCCAACTTGTTGGGCCTTTTCTTTCATGAATCTCAAGTTTAGTTTGAAAATAATTTGAGCTTTATGGCAAGCCCAAGCTACTCAAGCAGTCAAGCTTGAGCTTATTTTCTAAAAGCTATCAGATCAAATTATTGTCTTATGAAAATTGAAATAACATGAAGAATAGAGTCATATTTGAAATTGTAGAGAGCATAAATAGTTATAATAAAAAAGACCATAGCTAGTAATATGGTAACTATCTTTAAATAATTCAATACATAATATTACAAGTATTAATTTATGCAGTATGGGCAAAAGCCAAGTTCAAGTGATGGTATGTCTGCTGATGCCAGCTTGCTTTTAAATTCTAGCCTTAATATTTAGCTCTAGCATTTTGGTTTAAACTCATATTTGGTTTGATGTGTAAATTATCAAGTTGACCCTGCTGTAAAAATTTAATGGTTGTCCTTATCCCATGTTAGAGTGTGTGGACCATATGCTCTTAATGTTCGAAATTTTTAGCTTCCTGGGGCATAAAACCTGCAGATGAGTCATTGCATCTTAGCTTCAAGTAGGCTGTTTTTCAAAATTAATATTGGAATGCCACTGTATAGTTCTTTTGAATTAAGAGTAGGAATTTAGAACATTTTCTGTTAATTAACTGATTTGCATCATGTTGAGAGTTCATGTTGGAATACATTGTAAACTTGTTTGCTATTGTAGGATCATCTGGCCTCTGCTCGTGACCCAAATCGTGTGATTTGAGTCTTTGATCTCTGTCTTCCATTGTGGGTTTTCTAAATGGAGCGCCGCACTCAATAGGTGAACCCTGACCCTTGAATTGAAGAAAATATATTTTATTTCGGAGTAATGCTGTATCTGCATATGCTAAAGGGTGAGACTTCTTAGAAACTGCGACATCATGGTAGAAAAACTGGTGAAAACACGAGAATTTAAGCATAGAGCAGCTGGAAGGGCATGGCAAATGGGAAAGTTACTTGGCAATTGTTGTATTGGGCCTAAGATAGTTTTGGTAATTGTGCAGTCATCATATGATTAATTTCTTTTTTTCTTGTAATGAACCTCATAGATTTTTTGTAGTGATTTTATTTATTTTATTCACTTTTTAGTTCATTCTTTCCCCACTTTCAAACAATTCGTTAAATTTGGGGAAATCTCTACATAATTTCTGTTCTAGCTATGAACTGGGCAGATGGATATATGGATGATTTTAACTTTAGTCCTTGTATATGGGCCCTAATAAACTCCGCTAATTCGTTTGCTTCATCAACAAAAATAACTTGACATAGCAGTGACAAATGAGGAAGTAAAATCAATAAGCACCACTATTTTCTGCAACCACTCCTTGTAAAATGCACTATTTATAATAAAAAATATTTTTAGGCTAATGAACGTTTGCAATTTTTATTTTTTCTTTTGAAGGTCAAGGGTTAGTTTGGGATTTTCAGAAATAATAGGACGGCACTACCGACAGTTTGTATCTTTAGACAGCCCAAACACGGCGTCCGGTTGCGCTGCCAAATTTGAGTTTGGGCTGTCAAAACGGGCTCCATATACTTCAATAGCCCAGATTCGGATAACCGGATTCTCCGCCGGAAACGAATCGAGTACTATTTGATACTATGGTTGTATGATTATATCTTTCCATTCTACCAACTGTAATTCTGTTGTTCTCATCAATGGCGGCTTCAGCCCGCATTTCCTGTTCGTCCAATCGCTGTTCTCCTCAACTCCTCCTCAAAACCACACCTTTCCAGCTCCCTTGTCGTAAAACCCAACTCCTTCACTCTCCACTGCAATTCCCTTCACTGTCACTCCATCCCCACAACGCCCACTCCAAATTTCTACATCGCCCCCTTTTCAATTCTTTCCCGATTTTCGGGGCAGCCCATTTCTCAATTCCCGACAAACATTTCTGTCCCATTTTATTTGGCCCCGAGGAGAACTCTTTCCGATGGAATTTCGCTTCGGGCCGAGTCGTTGATCGGAACAATTGGGTTGGTGTTGATGATAAAGGGCCTGAGATTGCGGTGGTGCTGCTGGGGTGGCTGGGGGCCAAGCCCAAGCACTTGAGGAGGTATGTTGAGTTGTACAATGCCAGGGGTATTCATGCTGTTACTTTCGTGGCTTCTGTGATGGATGTGCTATCGTTTGATTTGGGAAAGAAGCTGGAGGAGAGGATTCGGAGGTTGGCGCGTGAGCTCGCGTCGTGGTTGTCCAATGAGGGTGGCCGTGAGCGGTTCTGATGTTCCACACCTTCAGCAATACTGGTTGGCTATCGTAGGTTGATTCATTTGTCCGCCTCTTTATTTCTTTTTTGGTTTTGCAGTCAAGCTGGCTTCATTTACAATGTTGTGATCATGCCGATTTTTGTAGTTATGAAATATGATTTATGATTTTTTTTTGGTCTAGGAGTAGGCACATTTGACCAATGTTCGTAGGTTGGTTTAATATGGTCTTGTTATGTGGAGCTGATCGCACTCATGTTTACGTAGTAAATAATGATTGAGATATCGGTGATAAAAATGCTTTGTTCTCAGCTTTCTTTTCTTTCACATAATATGTTTGGCAGGTATGGTGCCATTCTTGATAATTTGAAAGATAGACAAGATCTGTTGGAGAGGATTAAAGGATGTGTTGTTGATTCAGGAGGAGACCCCAATCTAGATCCTAAGGTTTGTGCCAAATTTGATTTCATACATCAAATTTTTTGCTCGCTCAGACACACGTGCGCACAATTTCCATTCCATTCCTGGGCATAGTGTTATTAAGAATACGGTAGTAGCGGCCACTGTTGCTGTAAGATGTGCTTATAATTGGGTTCAGATCCATTAAATGGAGCCAAATGAAAAAAATGATAATTACAGGTACAAGAATGAGTATTACATTCTATTGGTATTTATCCATTCAAGTGCATGAGAAGATAATTGAGGAGTGGCATGGTCTGTTACATTTTATAAGCAAAAAAGTACTCTTATCATCTGTTGGTTGGCCTAAACCTTTGGTTTTTCAACCTACTTTTTGTTTGAAATTATCTCTGTCTTTCCTTCTTGTCCTTGATTTTTCCTAAATATGCCACTCTGTCGCCTTCATAGGCTAGCAGCTGCTACTTGTGAGGAGCATGGAATGACATCAAATTTGAGTTTAAAAAAAGTGGATTCTTTGTAAGTAAATGAAAAACAATTACTCACTGTTCTCTGAAATGGATTGTAATTCGTCCACAATTAAATCTTGCAAATTTCATGTATCATTGTTTTAAAAAGGAAAATAAGGGGTTTGATCAGACTGCTATTCAAGAATTTTTACGTTGTAAAATGTTATCAATTTTTAGTTCTCTCCCTCTCTTTCTCTCTCTGTCTTTCTGTATGTATATTTTAGTATACTAGTACAATTTACGTTCTTTTCACATAAAAGAATATGATTTACGATATAGAAATATAATAATAAAAATATAAGGAAAAATATTACTTCACTTTTTAATTTGATTATTGTTTCCATCGTATTTTGATTTTTTTTTAACAAAACTCTAGTCATATTCCAATTAAACGTCCTTCTACTTTGATGATTTATTTGCAAAAGATAAGGTTAATTAAATATACTACCTCGATAAAATTATTGTATGACTTACAAATTTGAGTTGATAAATGCCTCAAACAGGAATAAAAAACATATTGATCAACAAATTGTATGAATAAAGTATTTAAAGAAAAGAAATTATTAAATATTCAAAGCTTAAGTAATAATTTAACTAAGTAAATCCTTACTCTGTAAATTATTATTATTAAAATTCCTGGGTGCATTACTCTTTTTTAATTGACCTTGACGGCTCTAGATGTTTTCTTTTTCTTTAGTTTCATAGCATTCTTTGTTTGTTTTTTTTAGTTTTCAACTTTATCTTCTCCCTTACTCTAAATTTGATGTTGTTGTCATCTTTCTTCTTCACTTTAACCGATAATATGCCGACACTGGAATGAGATCTTGCACGAAAGAACACTAGTATTTTTTTCCTTTATTGTTTAGATTGCAAGTTAGTTTTATAAATTTGATATAAATCAATATGATTTAAAAATTTCAAGTAAAACTCTTGAACGTAAAAAATGAAAAAACAAGCCACTTGTTCTAATGAATTTCATAAAGTTTTAGATATTTTGAACAAATGTAAGCTGTGAGAAACAAATTGCTGTAAATTTGAATAGATTTTCATAGCTCAAAAAGAATTCATAAGTACTATTGAATTTGGTATTGAAACATGGATAATAATATAATATTCAGGGGATTGAAGTCTACGATGGATTGAGGAGATTTGTTTTTCCGATATTTGTTTAGGAATTTTTGTTTATAATTTTATAAGATTACAGGTTCTCTTAGTAAATATGTATCTTAAAAAACACGTGAAATTCTAATATATATTCTTAACAAAGGGTATTTTTTTCAATTAAAATAAATAAATAAATATATATATATATATATATATATAAAGTGATCATAAAAGAAATGCGTTCTTAACCTGGATGAACTTATTATATATTTGTGTTTTCATATATTTAGTACTCGTAAATCATCTTATACAAAATGATTTTTGTATATGATCCCTTGATCATATAATTAGGGGGAACATGTCACATTAGAGCTCTAATCACCACGATGAACTGGTCCCTCTTTTAGTAGACTCAACTATGAATATGAATGAAGATATGAATGCCGGGTTGGGCTCTTTTTTTCAGTGCTAACCCTAAGAAGTTTCTTAATGCTTATACTCGAGCCGGAGCTTGTGGTCCTCCTTTGAGTGTGGATTTAATTGGATGAATCTGTCAAGTCAAGGAAAACGTAGGTAGCATCAAGGATGGTGCGTCGCCTATTTCTCGTTCTCGCTCTGGAGCCCTTAATAAAGGCTATTTTTTTCAACTAAAAATAAAAATGTAAAGCCATCATAAAAGACACCCATTCTTAGCCTAGATGAATTTGTTATATAGTTTTGTTTTCATATATATTTAGTACTCGTAAATCATCTTATACAAAATGATTTTTTGTTATCTTTAAAAGTAATTAGTGTTGGGATTTAAATTTTTAAATTTATTTGATAACCTATTTGGTTTAGATTATTTCTTTGAAAAAGAAATTGTAAAGTAACTTTAGATTAATCAATATATATCAAACAATTCTTTAACTATTTATTTGAAAATTTATTTTACATATATGATCAATTTGTAAACATAAAAGAAATCAAAATTCTAGAAGTCCAATGTTCTTTTCACTTATTTAAATGTACTTAAGTGGAAATTCAGAGTTGTTTTTTCTGCTGTTGTTTAATTATATTATACAATCAAGTGTCAAAATTAGTTTTTAAGTCATTTTTTTAACTTCACCAAAGAATTCTTTACATAAAAGAAGTGACTGATTAATTTATTAGATCTAATATAAAATTATATGAACTAAGCATACACTTTACATTTGAATACTGATTATTTGAAAATATTTTTGTGTAAACATTAATAAGTCAATAACTTAAGTACATTATCCTATATTGAAAGATTACAAATAACTAATGAACTACAACTTTTGTGAGTTTAAATTTCAAACAATCTTTATAATATGAAGATCTAATTTAACATTTATGCACATATACCATTCATAAAAATACAGAACAAAACGAAATTCAAAAAAGTAAGCAGACATCAAAGTAATATTATGTATACACATCAAGTTAATTATTGAAAAGGACAAATATGCACATCGAGTTAATAACTAGAAAAGACGTGTTAAAAGATCAAAATAAACTGAAGCAATAATTAATAATAAAATTTTTCTTTACATTTAGTTTAATTTTTTTTAAAAACACTTTCCAAAATAAATATTACTACTTACACGGTGCTTGCAATGCACTATATATGTCTAAATCAAGTAATTTCACATGTTAAGAATTGATCAATACTTTTTTTTAATTATTTAATTCATAGTTAATTAAAAGACAAATAGAAAAATAAATAGAAAATGTCACATGTAACACAAAGTAAACTAAATTATTGTTTACCAAAACTAAGCACAACGTCATTATATTATTCATAATTATTATTACTTAGCATATCATAGTAATAATAATTATGCTAAGTTCAAGTTAAAGTCTAGTCCATTTGTTTACCTATTCCTCTCTTGGTCGCTTCTTTTTCTGTCCCCCACTTTAAAAATCATTTTTTTCATTTCATTAAAAATCATGTAAATATTTCTATCTTAATTAAGCTTCCAATGCATTATATACAAAGTAAAACTTTTAAGAAAAACTTTTAAGAGTAAAAATTATTTTGGTACCTGAATTTTATCATAAATGTCACATTAGCACCTGAATTTAACAAATGTTTTAATTAATACTCCTTGTTCGCCATAAATATCAACTTCGTACGCATTGAATAAAGTCCTATTTTTTCTTCTAAATTTCTTACGATGGCATATACCCTCTAATTAAACTATATTAACTTTGTATTCACTTTTCAATCTTGCATATTATATTTTTTTTGGTTAACTTAATTTCTATCATATTGATGTCATAGATTTAAAAGTCTCTAATAATATTTCTATATCAGTAATATATATAAGCATTATAATGAAACAAAGGTTGAAGAGGAATAGTTTTGAAACTAAAATTTATACGGTGCTATTTAAAGATTAATTTGTAAAAGGTATATCGAAACCTCATAACCAAAATGCTGGTATCATTTATTATTGCTACTTATTAATTGAAAAAACATATAAAGGATAAGCTTTTTCATCCGCTTAACTATTCTTGTCCACTTCTCTTTTTTCTTCCACACTCCTCCCGACAAAGAAATATAACAAAAAATAGTAAACATAACAAAAAAATGAAGTAAAAAGAATCTACAAAAAGGGCATACACCTTTTTAAACTTCGTTAACTTTCAATTCTCCTTTCAATTTTATATGTTATGGTTAATTTAGTTAAGTTAAATTTTATCTATTGATAACATAATTTTAAAATTTTGTAATAATATATCTCCAATTAAGTAAGATATAAATAAGATATAAAAAGATTATGATGAAATAAACGAGATTGAAATTATAAAAAGTGCGACTTAAAATTTAATTTTTAAAAGTTATACTAAATCCTTATTTAGAGTTTATAACAAACGGTTTTGCTGCAACAAGTGTTTTGGTTGTTCAAGTTTCTATATTTATTTTTTTTACTTTTGCACTTTTCATCTTATTAATTAAGCCTAACTAAAACTAAGCTTGGAAATAAGATGTAATAAAACTATTAATTAATTTTTTCTTAAACTTCTATGTTTTAAATTAAATTTAAATCTCATCTCATAAATTTTAATTTCAAAATTATAGCTTCCATCTAGATCCAAGTTATTTTTCAATGTTTTTATTTAACTATAAATATTTATATTCCTTTTAGTATAGTTATTTTACTCAATATTTAAGTTTATATTGTCACAATTATAGTATTTATTTAACTAAATGAATATATCATACAAAATTAAATGGACAATTTAAACTAAATTAGAATTTAAAAAGGTATATCCATCATTATAAAAAGTTTTATATGGAGAAATGGATGAAATTCATCAAACATGTACTAATTCGGCATTTATGGCACTCGTATTAATTAGGGCATTGTATAAACCATGTATTATTTTGAGATTAATAGCAAAACTCAGGTACCAAAGTGATTTTACTCAAAGTTTTATAGTATCTTACTTATTTTGGTTATCTTATCATTAATTCAATTTTATTTAGCATCAAAGCTCCTTGAATGAACCTTTCCAACTTTTTTAATTTCTGCCATAAATTCATCTTTCTTTTTCCTCTAGAATTATGAAAATAGAATACTTGGTGAGAAAATTAGAGATGTTATCAGAAATCTGCATGTAGAATAGTCAACTTTAAACGACCATAATTATTTCATATGAAGTCCTCTATATGCCCATGACAATGGTTGGAAAGCTTTCGAAGTCTAATTTTATATGAAACTGAATTCATTTAAAAATTCAAAGTACTTTAAAGAATTATGACAGAAAGAAGACAATCTGTCTTCTTTATGAAGAAGTTGAGATTAAAAAGAAAACTTGGTGTTTATATTTAAACTAAAACATTTAAAAGCAACTAAAGTTAGATTATTCCCTCATTTTTGCCTATTTAATAGTTAATACTGAGGGTCATAATAGGTATCACAAAAATCACAAGAAACTTTTCAAGCTATTTGTACTTTTATAATAGTATAGATATAGATTTGTAAATTGTTGGTTGGCGCTTGGATTTTATTGTGGAAAGCTCTAAAGAACATATTTTCCTCCGTTGATTTTAAAAAAAAAGGGCAAAGGAAATGTTTTTAAGAATGTACTATGAGAAGTATTTATGAAATTATACTATTTGATTTGTTCTTTTCATTATACTCAAATCTCATTCAAAAGTCTCCACAATGCAAATGCGATGGGATTTAGTTTTCAATGGTCTTTCTCTCACCAAAATCTGATGTCCAATTCGGTTGTTTGCTGTTTTGTGTTGGCTTTGATATTTGTTACTATTTCTGCTCAAAGAAGATGGGGAAAAATCACTTTCATTTCATTTTTCAATTTTCTGGTCTAGTGATATGACTAAATTTATTATATGCAATTTTTAAGCTAAGTTCCCATGTGACTTCCATCACCTCAGTCTAGGGTTGGAAATTTTAACGTGTGTACTAACCAATGCTTAGTATGACTCTGTTATTGTTTTCCAGAATAACTGAAATTATTGGAGTACCTTTCTGACTGATTGTACATGCTTAAATGTCCGCTCGATTGTTTCAGGTATGGGCAGCTGGATTTACCACAGCCCTGATGAAGAAAAACAGCTCTGCTACTCATCCTTCGACTGAGGCAGGACAAGGAACTCAACTAGGAACTGGAATAAACGGATCAGAGATAGAAGAGAAGGAACCTTTTTTAGTTGAAACCTTGTTATTTCATGCATTTGAGAAGCTCTTCTCCTATCTTCTTAACTTGCCTGACATCAACCAGTAAGTATTCATTCAATCTCCATATCATTTACTGTTTTAATCCAATGACCTGAGATTATTAGCTGCTGTGGAGATCTAAATGATTAAATGCGGAGAATAATTGTTGTTTTTGTTTTACAGGAGGTTGACAAAGATCGTTTCTGCCCTTTCAAAGAATCAGCCTCCCTCTCCTCAGCTTTATCTATATAGCAGTGGAGACAAGGTCATTCCCTTTCGAGCAGTAGAATCATTTATGGAGGAACAGAGGAGGAGTGGGAAACGAGTCTTCTCTTTTAATTTTGGCTCATCTCCTCATGTAGACCATTATCGGACTTTTCCTGATGTATATGCTTTTCAGCTTCACAATTTTTTGAAGGATTGCCTAACCACGTTAGATAAATAGTAGATTCGGATCTAAATTGTTATGTCTTGTGCTGTAACGTGTTTAGTTGACTCTTTCTGCATTTGGTTTTGAAACAAAGCTTCATCTCTAATACGCATTTAAATTAATTATTACCAATAAGCAGTTATTGGTTCATGGTACTGATGCATTCTGATAGACTGATACATATGGACTAAGAAAGTGCTGGATACTGGATAGTTGGACGACTGGTGGTGGTTTGTTTTTGGTAAGTTTGTGAAAGTCAGAAGTTAACCTGAACATCTGTGAGAATCATTAGCCCAAAATTTTTATTTCAAACGTTGTTCCAAATTTCTATAGAAATTTTTTGGCCTACAGAGTAACTTCTATTGAATCAAGCCTACTAAAGTGAGATTTCTCATACTTTTTCCTTTTTCTTAATGCGACTTAGACTAAGTTTATTGCTTACCTCTATGGAACTGTTTATTATTAAATTAATAATTACTTATTATTAATAAAAAAAACTTAGATTTGACTTAACCACACCTTATTTTTACGTTTAAAATCTATTTATTTTTTTAATTTACCATGAACAGTGAAAAAAGCCAGTATCTATCTATATTATTGTATATAGGAAGGTGGTGTTTTGACCACAATTGATCAGTTTTGACTCAATTTTTAATTCTTAGAATTTCGATTTTTTTTTTTATTTGTGTAGAATAATTTAATTGCTTGTTTAGCCTCGTTTAGCCTTTTGCTAATAATTATGGTAACCTAAAGCTACTAAAGTCAATCAACGAAACTCTATCTCATCATAAGTCCTATTATGCATGTACTGTTTCATAACTCATCTCTAGATAGTAAAAGAATTGTACATTTTTATGTTAAAGTTTGTGACTTTAATCAAGGTTTGTATGCTTTGAAGTATAATCAAAGTAATGTATCTACAATTAAGGCTCAATATTAGGCTTAATGGAAGCATAAAATCAAGTGACCAAGGAATATATCAAATTTGCTCCCTAAATTAAGCACTCTACTCATTCTATTCTCCCTAATAATCATTAACTTTTAACCCTACACATAATCATTTTCTTCATCTCCCTACCCAATATTCCTCATATTTTCCCTCATATTTGCTACAATTTATCCAAATCATAACTAAGTTTAGCTTTATTTTTTCAAAGTTTTTCTTATCCATATCGTAACTAAGGTTAGCTTATTTTCCGAAAGTTTTTTAATTCATCTAACTCTCATATTTTCCTCATATCTGCCACAATTTCACCTGAAATATAACTAATTAGGTTAACTTTATTTTTTAAAGTTCTATTTTTTTCTCACAGTTGTTTGGTTGTTTTACAGTTTTTAATTTGATTCTTCCTAAAATGAAGTTATGAATTAATAATTGTTGTTATACATACAAAGATGATGATTGATGACTTTGGATTATGGTGTGTAATGCCCCGATTTGTATTAAGAATATGAAATTCTGTTAAGGGATATCCAGGGAAGAATATTCTCCCATCTTGATATCAAATATTTACATTTTTTGGAGCGAGCTCTAACGTTTGAGTTAAATTTGAAAAGCTTTGGGCAAAATGGTTGGGACCGTAAGAGGCCTCGATGAGAAGGATCTCTACATTTTTGTATAAAATAGTATTGGAAAGAAGATGAACAGAAATGAAAAGTTTCAATATGACGATGAATGTTAGCTTTGTAATAGAAAATATTAAGAAGACCATTTGGGCAACCAAAAAAGGGTGTTTGCTTTGGTTGCCTTCTCACTTTCTTCCTGATGTTCCCTGGTATGATAGGTTGTAATGCCCCGATTTATATGAAGAATGTGAAATCTCATCAATAATCTTATTTAAGAAATATTATTTTATTTTATATAATTGTGTATAATGAAAGTTTAAAGGGATTTAAATGATTAAAACTCTTGAGCCTTTAGGACTTTGGATAAGTATCCGTATGATGTTGGTAAAAGTTTGATATGATCTAGTAATGGAAACTTAGTATTTGGATTACGTTCTAAATATTTGGATTTAACACTTTTTAAGATTAGATTTGAACATATAGATAGATTATATTTGGACTTAACACTTTTTAAGATTAGATTTGAACATATAGATAGACTTAACACTTTTTAAGATTAGATTTGAACATATAGATAGATTATATTTGGACTTAACACTTTTTAAGATTAGATTTGAACATATAGATAGATTTGAGCTGACTTGTCCTATTTGAGTTGACCTGGATAGATTCGAACTGATGAATTCTTACTTGAGATAAAAAAAGAGAATCCTATCTTAACTAAACTACTTGATTAGGTTAACTTCCTTTATGATACTTAAAGAAGGTAACATATTCATCCTCTTATTCAATTCCTTACTTCTTGTCTACCATATAAAGCCTTACTTTAATAGAAAGGTACGCCCTCTTATTTTCATTCAACTCCAAGGCAATCAAAGCATCTCTAACCTTAACATCAGAGGAGTTTTGTTGGGTAACTCCATTCTAACTCTTTATTTTATAGGTGTTCTTTGACGTGAAATTGAAAAAGTTGAATTATTAAATCATTAATTTTTGGTACATATAATTTTTATATGGCATCAAATAGGAAACAAAGTCCTAACAGGATTAGAAATTTGAACTAAAGGTATGTATAATATAAAAATATAAATAGGGAATAGATTTCCTTAGCACATCCTTGGGGTTAACGATAGATGGTGGGCAAGACAAAGATTGAGGTAAAATAATTTTTCTTTCTACTCTTTTAGTTGTGGTAATATGATATTGAAATTGTTCTTTACTTGGTGACACAATGGACACATAAATAGTTGCATGCATGCAAATGGACACATAAATGATGTGATAGATTGAGAGGTTAGACACAAAAGCAAAGAATTGGAAGCATACACAGACGCACGACGTGGAGTTGCCTTTGTGGGGCTTCGATGATAATGAAGCCTAGTGCTGATATAGGTCAAATAAATCAAGGTCTATGGATTAAGTTTTGAATTAATGACAGTGTAAAACTGAATATGATGTTGATAATTGGGTTACTAAGTGCTTAGGACGCTTTTGTTTGACAGTTGCTAATGACTAATCAATGGTTTATTTTTATTATTAGGAATTTAGTTTTGAATTGTCAGACCTTAGCTTATGTACTCTTTCTTTATTATAAATTTGATTGATGAAAGTTTAGACGGTGTTTTTAAGAGTTAGTTTTCGAGATATTGTATATATTGAATTTGGAGATACGTAGTTCTTGAAGCCTTCTACTTTTATTTTCTTGTAATATTCAAATATATTATATATTGTTTTATGATTTTTAAATTGTTCTAAAATCAATTGTTTTTGATAAATCCTTTTTATACAAGGACAAGAGTTTTTCTAAAAAAATAGGGCTCAAGCATATAAGAACGTCTTTGATCATGCATGAAAATTGTATTTTCTAAATCTTTTGTTTGGGTACACAGATACGTACTTTTCTTCAATCTCTTAGATTTGCCTATGCATTGTTTCGGCCCCTTTGAAGAATTTATTTCTAACACTCTATTATATATATATATATATATATATATATATATAATTTAATATGATAGAACATGTGTGTATGTATAAATTTTTTTCTCTCCGTGTAACATATTTTAATAATAAACTATTTTTCCACTCACAAACTAATATATATATACCTGCAGATGACCCATAACAACCACAATATTTACATATTCATATACAAATTAGTTTTAAAAGTAATACACAATACAAGTTCCAAAACTTAATACAATAGACTCCAAAATCAAATAAGTTAGCAACCAACCCAACAGGTCGTCATCCATGTACACTGATCCTCACAATCTATAGGAACTCCAACCGCTTACCTAGTAAGTCAATGACTTCAAGTATCACCAAACTCACCTATAATACGTGAACTACGTGAGCTAATGCCCAGTAAGTGAAAATCATACATAATGAAGGGATAATCTAACACATATGCAATGCAATTTCTATGAGGTCATGACAAGAATACAAACTCATGCATAAAAATAGTTAATTCAAAATTATTTTTTATGTCTGAGCCATTGGCCCACATATTATGTATTGGATAGAGCTCTCAACAATATCAATAATCACATAACCATAAACAGATCGACACAGTTCGGGGGCCATCTCCTGGAATCACCAGAGGTCCACCCCCCCTATCTTTCCCTGTGACCCTCCAGAAGTATTCCCACCAGTGGCGTCGATAAGGGCACAGTCAAGTGGTCCACTCTCTCGTGATGACCAGAAGCACACCCCCTGTCAACACCTATGATCCTCCGAGAAGTAATATTCGCGGCTCCCCAAAATATCATATAAATAAGCTACACAGGCCTCGGTACACTAGTAGTGGCCAACTGAAATATTTTCTTTCTGAAAATAATGTCATGCGTGCAAAAATATCAACTGTGAGCACGTGTTATGCATGGATATGTAAATACTGATGAATGACATGTCCAATGACACAATAGATCATATGTCACATCATCAAAGTAACATATGCACTATAAAATATATATAATACTCACAATACACGCATCAAGACACAAAGATTTCTTTTAATATAGATAATGCATGAAATACTATGTCCATACATTGTAGTTGCAAATGAATTTTCACTTACCTTTCACCTTTGATGTCCTACTGAAAGTTAATAAGATTATCATCCCTAACCTTAGATATAAGACAATCTGTAAAAGTATAGCATATTAATTTCATTATTAACCAATATGTTTTTATATCAAATCTCATAAGGGATCTTAAATCTTAAATTTAATTATGTAACAATCAAACCTTAAAATTTATACTTCACCCAAATTAAAACCTTTTAAATACCTTAATTTCTCATATCGAATTTATTCTAATATTATCTAATTGATGTGTTATAATCCCCGCAACCAATCCCTCAATTAAATTAGCTCATTCATCCAATTAATACAAGATAACAAAAATCAAATCTTTGTAACTAATTTCGAATTAAGGGTGTATATTAATTATTATCTCATAAATAGATAACTAGTTAATTCAAATAAAAAAAAATTTCTTTTAAATTAGAAATAAATGGCATAAATATATATTTTTATCCGTACAAAAATGAGAATGGACTTATCCAAAATTTTCTCCAATTCCTTCCATTGAAATTTGTTAAAGCACCCTTTCTTTTTTTTTTCTTTTCTTTTTTTTTTCTCTCTTCTTTCTTTTTCTTCTTTTTGTTTCTCTGCTGCCATGCTGCCATGAGTGTGTGTGGTGTTAATAACTTAGCTCTTATTTAGTTACTAAGAAAACCTAATATAATATATTATAACATATGTATACTTATCCTTAATATAATATAATATATTATAGCATATGTATAATATATTATAATTATTATTACACTGTACACATGTATGCATATATGCATATATATATATATACATATTATGGTATCATTTTATTATACTTCACACATATACTTATATATATATATATATTTCGTACATCTACCCCTAGGTATATATATATATATATTATTTTTCTTATATATATATATATATAATTAATACATAATATTTTTATTATTTATTCGCATAGTTTATCCTACATCGATAAACACAACGATGTCACATTTCACTCACGTGTATCCTTATGGTATCTGATAGTTGACACCTAAATTCTCGTATCTTAGTACCAATTCAACCAATTAGATTAAAGAATTTAAAAACTAATATCGAGTGACAACTTCAAAAGTTTAATTATTAAAAATACCGTATAACATATAGTGCATTATGAAATATCAATTAAAAATGCAATGACACATACGTAACATGAAATGCATGAACTATATTGGTTAGCGAAGTAGCGCGAGGCTCGGGTATTACATTATTGAGGTAGGAACTTATACATGTATTTTAAATAATTAAATAGTTAAAAATAATAACTCTCAAAAATCTATATTAAAAACTACTATTGTATGATGAATTGATATGAACGATTAGAGATACATTAACACTTTCTAAAGAAGTCCAATTGCAAAAAGAGTATCTATCTAATGCAGAAATATATGCAAATATGCAGATAAATATTTATTAATTCTATATATTTATTCAATAAAAAAAACTTTTTAAAGGATCAAGAAAAATAAAAGTAAATGTAGTTCCAAAATTTGATCTAACCTCAATTATTTTTTTCCTATATAAGTTGTAATAGTATCTATTGCCCATATATTATTTTAATAAAAGAATAATTAATTCAAATGTCCTCACAGGTTATGTATTACTATTATAAGCATAATTGCCTCTTTGATATATTAATTTTAATGGCAAGTAATTTATAATATAGTGAATTTGATAAAATCAAAGTTAAACTACAAAAGAGAAAACACTGGTAATAAATAATTTCATATATACCTAATTAATAGTAGTAGATCTTTAATAGGACTCAAGTAAAAGTTTTGATTAACTAATGCAATGAAGTACCAAAGTAATTCATCCATTGTAATTTGGTCTTTCCAACACTAAGCAATTCCTATATGCCTAATTTGTGCCATTAGACCCTAATTGGATTCTAATTGAAGAATACAAAAAGTTAATGATTTTAACGCTTATTCCACTTGACCACCATAAAACCTTATTAATTAATTTAGAAAATTTTCTATATCCTATTGAACATCACGAGACAAAAAAAAATAAAAAAATAAAGTAACAACACAATGAGAAAATACAAGAAAGAGAAAACTGCAATTTGGCTCAATAAATTTACAATTTAGACTATGATAGTTAAGAATAATATGATTGAAACAAATTAAACTTGCACCTATTGATACTCCCAAGGAATTATATGAGTTGTTTATTTTTCAGTCACAAGAGGCCTTCAAATTTCAAATAAATATTTGTGCATTTAATTACATATTATCTTTTACCTCATTTGGTGTGAAATTATATAAAATACTTGCATCTTTAAGGCGAGGGGTTTATACTTTTCGACCACAGAAAATGGTGGTGTGTCACGACCTTCCAAGGTTAATAGCCAAGGCCCAAGGAAGACGGTCTTAGTCATTTTCAATATTTTGTTGAAGGCGGAAATGAAATTGAGAATATAATGAACATATTAAAAAGTTTGACTTTATTTAAAGTTAATGTGAAGAAACTGAAAAAGTTCTAGAGGTAAATCTATATGCAAAAATCTTCAAAAGATTAAAAGATTATCTTTTAATGGATGATGTCCAGTTCCATATCTCAAAATTGTAAAATTGGATTAACAATCGTATAGTTCTCAACTGATGATTAAGTTGCAGTTATATTGGTTAAGAAAGTAATGTTAATATACAATTGAACGAGGCATTGTAGTTCATATATATTCAGGCCATAGACACAATATAAAGCATTATTATGGATGTTATGACCATTTGTAATATCCACTTCTTTTTTTAATGGGTGAGACACGATGACATCAAAATATTAAAAAGCTTGCCACCAAGAAATCCACTATTTGAGCCCATATTACAAATTGTATTCGATCGACATCTATAGTAGGTGACAAGAATAAAGTACATAATATTTCAATTTATATTTATGATTATGTACTGAAATTAAAAATATTTCTTATGTAAATATTTTTGATATTTTTATTAGATTAACAATTCTTCTTCTATTGATTCATTTTATCTTTAATTTTGTGTGATAACATATTTTGGCATAGGTTAAAATACAAAGCAACTATTATTGATAAATATATTTAATTATATCTTTTGGTTGAAACTTAACGGCGTGCTATATTAATTTGCTTCTCAATAAACTTATATTTTTTTATAATTTTTACTTAGAGTTTAATATTTTTATACCAAACTTTGCTTCATTTTCTAAACAATTATTTTACAATTACAAACAAGTAATTTTTATCTTATTTTATTATTTATTCTCTATTATGCATTTGTGATTGTTAACCCCCCGCAATGAAATCGTTTATATTCCAAAATTATTTTACAAATAACAAATAAATAATTTATATTTTATTTATTATTTATTCTCTATTATGTAATTGTGATTTTTAACCCTTTGTAATGAATTCATATATCTTCCTTTATTTCCATAAGTTTCTATAACAAACTTAAGTTACATAGTTAACTATAATACATTTCAGCAATTAGCATAATATTATTTTTTTCAGTGAATAATCTACAAGCTATTTTTGCAGACCAAGATTTTCTTCTGCAGAGGATTTTCTATCCAAGAAAATGAAAATACATTCTATAATAGACACCTCTTTTATTCTCTATTTATATACTTGTGATGTTTTTAGAATGGACACTTAAATGTATATATATTAATAATATTGTTGAAACATTGCTTTATTTTTTATCTTTTTTGTAAAATTATTATATTTCAGTGAATAGCCCAACTGTTGATGATGTTTCTACAATATCAAGATTTTCTTTTGCCCAACTGTTGATGATGTTTCTACAATATCAAGATTTTCTTTTGCGGATGATATTCTTTCCAAGAACAAGTAGGTATATATTTTAAGTTTAAAAATTCTCTCAAGAATATCATGCATGTATACTTTTTTTACAACGTGAATGCAATGGAACAATACCAATCAAATATGAGAGCTAAACTCTACCAAGGAATCATGGATAGTGTGTTGAAAGGAGAGACTAGAGGGAATGAAGTTGGCAAAAGAATTTTTCTTTTTGAATCATTTATTGGGGGTCCAAGAGATATGCGTCATAGATATCTTGATGCATTAGCACTAGTACAAAGATTTCAAAAATTGATCTATTGACTATATTGACTTGTAATCCATAGTGTAAAAGAGATACTAGAAAAAATGTATGATAGTCAACCAGCTCAAGATCGACTAGATTTGACCTCGAGAGTATTAAGGATTTGAAATATTAGTTATTTAAGAAGAAAATATTTGGACATGTAGCAACATATATTCATGTAATTGAATTTTAGAAAAGGGAATTGGGATTTCCACATGCACATATGTTGATAATTTTGTAGTCTGAGTATAAAATTGCAATAAGATCACTTTGATGCTTGGACCGTGTGGAGATAAGAACTTGAATAATTCTTGCATGGTGGATGGAAAGTATATACATCATTACCCAAGACCATATTGTGAAAGTACAATACAAGATAAAGATGGGTGTCCAGTCTGTAGAAGAAGGAAAAAATGGATTGATAGTTTAAATTATTAGACTTTTATGTCCCACGTACACATTTAAGGCAATTATCTTTTAATTTAGTTCAGAGATAATTGTAACATGATAATCGTCTTATTTTAAATAATTATCTTTTAATTTAATTAAAAGAAAATTATGGTTTGATAATTATCACGTGTCAAATTCCATTGATCATTAGAAAGATATTTTCTAATTATGCACATGTTGATAGACTATGTAATTATAAATAAAATCAATTAAAAGTCGGTCCTCTCTCATCCTACTTATCGATAGTTTTCTGTCCATTAGAAAAGTATACGTAAGAACTAAATGAGTCAAAAGAGAAAAAATACGATTTTCTCCTCAATTGTTTTTTGGTTAAATTCAACACTAACATAGAGTAAGGTATGTTTTTTTCTTAATTATGATATTATGAAAATCATGAAGTTCTAAAATCATGATAAGATAAATTATCTTATAGAAATTCATTGACTTTCAAATATGCTTGTTCATATACACATGTATATATAATGAATATCTTGCTTTGTAAAGATTTCTCTCATAAGAATGTCCCACAGGAATGATGGTTTCTTATATATGAATATATATACACATATTTGTCTTTCAATTTTGTAACAAAGGCTAGTGATGGTTTCCAGATTTTTTTTTTTTATGAAGAATAAGAATCTAAGCCTACTGTTATCATATATTCTACATTATTTTAGGTGTTTTTGAAGTATTTCACTTTGTATATGTTAGTGAATATTTAAAACAGAATATAATATTTTGAATGCATGCTGAAACAAATGCTTCATGAATTTTGACTATAAGATTATATTGTATTTCAAGTATTAAAGTGTGCATTTGAAATGTTGCGTGATAGATGGTTTGCTAGTCACCAAAGTGGTTAATTCGCAAAGTTTAATTTCTATCAAATTGTATTATGATTATTATTTAATTTGATGTTTATATCATGATTAATTTATTAGTAACCAAAGTGGCCAAATTAGAAAGTTTTCATAGATGTCAAATTAAATAAAATTCAATTATCCATACTTATATTATGCTATTATGAGATGACATGATGATATATAGTTTTATGGATATATTGAAGTTTATTGATTATAAAATATTTAAGAATCGTCCAAAGGTTGATCAATTATTCTATAATCATGAGCATGATTATGGTTAATTGATATATTTGATTAGATATGTTTAGTATATCCAAATATAGCAAGCATGTCTAATTAGAATATACCAATTATGTGAAATTAAATTGTAGCATCAATTACATTTATTTTGTACATTGTTGGATCATTCAAAGGAGAACTTCAATATACATTTATTGATTTCATAATTGTCAATGTCTGAATTTGTATTATGTGTTTATGTTTAAAAGTCAAAGCATTAATTCATGAGCATTATATATATATATATATATATATATATATATATATATATATATATATATTTATATTTTGCAACATATATTTATGCCTCTCTTCATTCGCAAACCTCGTCTATTATGAAGTTCAATGGACTTAATTTTTCTAAATGGTCCGAGCAAATCTAGTTTCACCTAGATGTTCTGAATCTTGATTTAGCACTCATGACTGATAAGCCCGCTGCTATTAATGATTTAAACAATACTGAACAAAGGTCTTTCCATAAGACTTGGGAAAGATCTAACAGACTGAGCCTTATGCTTATGCGGATGATAATAGTAGATAATATTAGGTTAATTATTCCTAAAATTGATAGTGCTAAGGAATTTATGAAGTTTGTGGAAGATCATTCTCTATCTGATTTTGTTGATAAGTCAGTTGTTGGGACACTAATGGGTTTGTTAACCACCATGAAGTTAATGCTTCTCATACAATGCATGAACATATTACTAAGATGACAAATATAGCAACAAGATTTGGATCCATGAGATTGAAAGTGAGTGATAACTTCCTTGTGCAGTTTATCATTAACTCTTTGTCTCCGGTATACAGTCCATTCCAAATTAGTTACAATACCATAAAAGATAAATGAAATGTGACTGAATTGCAAAGTATGCTTATTTAAGAGTATGCAAGACTTAAGAAACAAGGTACTCACTCAGTTAATCTCGTGGATCAGTTAGAAGCTAAAAAGAAACCAGTAAAGAAGAATGGAAAGGGCAATAAAGGACCACTAAAGATTAATGAGTCATCTGCCCAAATCCACAAGAAGGAACAAAAGAATGATACGTGTCATTTCTGCAGAAAGCCTGGACATTATCAGAAAGATTATCTGAAACGTATGGCATGGTTTGAAAAGAAAGGTAAGCCTAGTGCTTTTATATGTTTCGAATCAAATTTGGCAAAAGTTACCTATAATATTTGGTGGATTGATTCCGGTTGCACCATTCATGTTTCAAATACAATGTAGGGATTCCTTACGACCCAAACTATAAACCCAACCGAATAGTGTCAAAGCTCCAATTGAAGCTATTGAAACATATCATTTAATTTTAGATATTGGACATCATTTAGATTTTTTCCATACTATTTATATTCCTTCCGTTTCTCGCAATTTAGTTTTTTTTTTATCTAAACTTGATACAGTTGGATACTCCTTTAAATTTGGAAATAGATATTTCAGTTTTTTTAAACATAATCATTTTATTGATTCTGATGTTCTTTGTGATGATTTATATAAATTAAAGCTTGATACTCTTTTTTGTTGAGACTCTATTGACCTCGTATCATAATGTTGGCACTAAACGCAATTTAGTTGATAAAAATTCTGCTTACTTGTGGCATAAACGTTTGGGTCATATATCTAAAGAAAGAATACAAAGATTAGTAAAGAATAAAATCCTTCATGATTTGAATTTTACTAATCATGGTATTAATGTGGATTGTATTAAGGAAAACGCACAATTAAAAAAGCAACCACACAAAGCACACAACTTCTTGAACTTATACACACTGATGTATGTGGACCTTTTGATGTAGTATCTTTTTGGTGGAGAAAAGTACTTCATCACCTTTATTGATGATTTTTCACGTTATGGTTATGTCTATTTGTTACATGAGAAATCTCAATCAGTAGATGACTTGGAGGTGTTTATTAATGAGATTGAAAGACAATGAAACAAAAAAGAGTGTTTATTAGGTCTGATAGAGGTGATGAGTATTATGAAAAATATAATGAAACTAGACAATGTCCAGGTCCATTTACTAAGTTTCTTTTGAAACGTGGCATATGTGCTCAATACATAATACCAGGTACGCCGCAATAAAATAGTGTTGCAGAACGACGTAATCGTACTTTAACAGATATAATTAGGAGTATGTTAAGTAATTCTTCTTTTTCTTTATCGTTGTGGATGCATGCTTGAAAATCACCATGTATATATTAAACAGGGTTTATAGTAAGGCAGTTTCAAAGGCACTTTTTGAACTATGGACATGAAGAAAATCTAGTTTAAGGCACATGTATGTTAGGGGTTACCCGACAGAAGTAAGAATCTATAATCCACATGAAAAGAAATTGAATTTAAGAACAATCAGTTATTTTTTCATTGGTTATCTCGAAAAATCAAAAGAGTATAGATTTTATTGTCCTAGCCATAACATAAGAATTGTTGAAACTGGAAATACTAGGTTTATTAAAAATAGTAAAATTAGTGAGAGTGTGAAACCATGAAAAGTGGAAATTCAAGAAGTTAGGGTGGAGATTCTTTTACCTAAATCTTCTTCTCATGTTAATGTTCCGACAGTTGTTAAACTGTTTAACAACTTACAAGAACAAAAAATAAATGATCAAACTCCCAATAATGAAACTGTTGTCAATGAACCTATAGTGGATGAACTACATCGAATAGCATTAAGAAGGTTTGAAAGACAAATAAGACCTGCTATTTCTGATGATTATGTGGTTTATCTACAAGAGTCAGAATTTGATGTAGAAATTGATGATGATCTAGTTTTTTTTTTCACAAGCCATGAAAAATATTGATTCTACTAAATGGTTAGATGCAATGAAAGAAGAGTTGAAATCAATGGCTCATAATGAAGCCTGGGATCTTGTAGAATTGCTAGAGAGTTGTAAAAGAATTGGGTATAAGTGGGTTTTTAAGACAAAATACGACTCTAATGGCAATATCGAACGACACAAAGCTAGACTTATTGCCAAAGGTTTTACTCAGAAAGATGGCATTGACTATAAAGAGAATTTTTCTCCGGTTTCTAAGAAAGACTTATTAAGAATGATCATGGAAATGATGGCTCATTATGATTTAGAGCTCTATCAAATGGATGTGAAAACTATTTTTCTGAATGAAAACTTAGAGGAAGAGGTTTACATGGAACAACTTAAGGGTTTTTTCAGTTGAAGAAAGGAACATATGGTGTGTAAACTTAAGAAGTCAATATACGAACTTAAGCAAGCTTTCCGGCAATAGTATCTTAAGTTCAATGATACTATCACTTCCTTTGAATTTAGGGAAAACATTGTTGATCAATGTATATATCTGAAGGTTAGTGGGAGCAAGCTTATAATTCTGATTCTGTATGTTGATGATATCTTGCTTGCTACTAATAATCTTGGTTTATTACATGAGACCAATAAGTTTCTCTCTAAGAACTTTGAAATGAAAAATATAGGTGAGGCTTCTTATGTGATAGAAATTGAAATATTCCGTGATAGATCACAAGGATTATTGGGATTATCTCAAAAAATGTATATCAATAAAGTTTTAGAAAGATTCAATATAGAAAATTGTTCTTCATCTGTTGTTTCAATTCAGAAAAGAGATAAATTAAGCCTTATGCAATGCCCAAAGAGTGAATTAGAATGCAAACAAATGGAATAAATTCCTTATGCATCTATCGTTGGGAGCTTGATATATGCTCAGACTTGCACCAGGCCAGATATCAGTTTTGTTGTCGGCATGCTGGGCAGGTATCAAAATAATTCTGGAATGGAGCATTGGAAAGCTGCAAAGAAAGTATTGAGATACCTGTAGGGAACGAAAGATCACATGCTCATGTATAAGAGATCTAATCATCTTGAGGTGATAGGATATTCAAATTTAGATTATGCCGGATGTGTGGATATTAGAAAATCCATGTTCGGCTATCTGTTCTTTTTAGCTGAATGAGCAATCTTATGGAAGAGTGCGAAGCAGTCTGTCATTGTTGTATCCACTATGGAAGCTGAATTTGTGGCATATTTTAAGGCCACTATTCATGAATTATGGCTACGGAACTTTATTTCAGGACTTGGAATTGTCCACAGTATTGCCAAGCCGCTGAAAATTTATTGTGATAATTCCACAGCGGTCTTTTTTTTCTAAAAATGACAAGTATTTCAAATGTGCTAAACATATGGAATTAAAATACTTTGCCATTAAAAAAGAAGTTTATAAACAAAGAGTGTTAATCGAACACATTAGCACTAATCTTATGGTTGCAGATCTATTGAAAAAAGGGTTGTCACCAAAGATATTTACTGAACATGTCGAAAGAATGGGTAATAGTGACAACTGTTATTGACATTATGATGAAGTTTTATGTTATTTATGTATTTGACACTGTGAGCTCATTTATTGAATGTTTCTGATAAATTAATGCATCATGTTTTATTATGTTAATGTATATACATAAATGAATTATGATGATACTAACAGGATTTGTCTATGATGAGATATTAATATTGGACCATTATGACATCTCTCATTAAGGTCATATTAAGTATAGAATTGATATTGTAATACATGAAAGGGATTATGTCGATCTAAGGACGTATAACCGCCATGATTTATATTAATTTTTACTTAATAATGAATTTATGATTTGATCAAATTAAGAAAGTATTTGATTTATATTGCGCATTATGTTTATTATTAAACCATTAAATTAAATGATGTCACATGGGCCAAGTGGGAGAATGTTAGATTTTTTATGTCCCACGTGTCTTATTTAAAACAATTATCTTTTAATTTAGTTAAGAGATAATTGTGACATGATAATCATCTTATTTTAGGTAATTATCTTTTAATTTAGTTAAAAGATAATTATGATTTGATAATTATCACGTGTCAAATCCCATTGATCAACCCACTTATCGATAGTTTTCTCTCCATTAGAAAAATATACGTAAGAACTAAAAGGATCAACAGAGAGAAATACGATTTTCTCCTCAATCTTCTTTTGGTTGAATTCAATACTAACATGGAGCAAGGTATGTTTTCTCTTAATTATGATATTGTGGAAATTATAAAGTTCTAAAATTTTGGGCGTTAACGTTAATGCAAGATTATATTTTGGATTTGCATAAGTAATGATTTCTTGACATAAATTCGCACAAAATGATCTGTCATATGATCTTTTTATTGTTCTCTTCTGAATGGGAAGTTTTTACATTTAAATGATGTGTATGTCTATTAATTGTTTCGGTTGAACAGTTCTTTTTTCTAGTAGAACTACATCTCCTTATGATGCAATGATAATGCATTATAAAGTATCCCTTACATTTCTGCTTCATATTACCAAGCTTTTGGAGGAGAAGGGTATTCCTTGGACTGAAGAAGGAAATGGCTGGATAATTTCTGAGTGGACGAGATCCATTCAAAGAGGTTGAGCTTTGCTAATAAACGAACTTTAACATCAATTTTTTGATATATTATCTGGGAACATTAAGGTGCCCCGTTGTAATAAATTTCTACCGTTATTCACCAGTATTACATTTTTCTCTTAGGCGGAAAGTTCATTTAATTATACCATGCGTTTTGTGGCCATATTTGTTATTTTTTGCATCTCAATTCCGTGATGATTACTGTTGCTAATACCGTATTACAAGTATTTTCTTGGTGCTTCCAATCATTTTTTTTTTTTTACTTTGGATCATGAAATTTCCTGGAGTAACATCAACTTGGTAAACAAACTATTTTTAAATTGGTATAGGTAAGCTATATTTTGTCCAAATTTTCTGGCGTAGGTAATCATGTCTTTTTTTTTTCTTTTTCTGATTAATTAATGTGAAAAGTAACGAACAAAGAATGCCAAGCTTGGTTTCCATCTTTTTGGACTCATAGCAGCGACCTAGTGTTCACTTCAAGAGCCTCCTCCTGTAAAGAGCCATACCCTTGTCTTTGCTTTTTGATTTGCAAGTTTTGCAAGATAGGGATCAAAAGATACAACACAAATGCTACATAGCCAATCCCGACGTTGCTGGCTTAGAAAATTATTATCTGAGATTACAAATTGCATACATCAAGAATTCCTTCGTCCTATTTAAAACCACATTCCGCCTCCAAGAGAAACAAGATAAGAAGATCAACATGTTTTCGTTTGACTTCAATATAACATTCTTGGTAGGAAACAGAGAGAACATATTAACTTACCAACAAAATGATAAACAGTCAAAAACATCAATCAGCAGGATGTACATGGGTGAAGCCAAGGAACCTCAGAACCATTAATTAGAACATTTTTATCAACTCAAATATTCAAAGGTCAAAGTAGGAATTACAAATTCGTAGAAAGCTCAATACATGTCTGATTTGACATTGAGACTAGTGTGTATTAAGATTTATTCCCCACACTCTACACCTAATTTTGCAGCTCTCAAAGATTGAGCCATCATTTTTTCTCTACTCTGCAGTTGCCTTCTCCAGCTACCAAGACCTGTATAAGTAGATGGCTAAAGATCAAATCAAGATGGAAACAAAGGTTGTTTGGTGTATGACGGAAGGAGATTTGGAATTGTATCTGGAATAAAAGAGGGTGTTTGGTTAAACTTATTTAAAAGATCTTATTAGCTCCTGCATCTTATAAGATGTTTTTGGAGTTTATAGAATATTAGATCTTATTTTAAAAATAAGTTGTCAGAGTGTTTGGATAAAATAATATCATAGAGATTAAGATGTTAGTAATGGTAATTTTTTAATTAAAATTGTCAAAATTAAAGAATTTTGTTAAAATAGGACTCCATTATGAAAATAAGTTGAAGTGGAAGTATTTTTTTAGAAATTTATAAGCTTTCAAATAGTTTTGTTTTTTTTTTAATCTTATAAGTTCTTTAAAAAAAATACCAAACATTTTTTGACAGCTTATTAGCTCTTAAACAACTTATAAGATATTTTGAAAAGTTTATGAGCTCGGCCAATAGCAAATCTCCTTAAGACAGATATTGCCACTTGCACGGTGCTACAAGATCATGGACTTCTATCTCCTAAGATACAATACTTTCATACCAGATTAGTACAATGATATACTAATCTTGTCTATCGAACCAAAACTCGACTCTATACTTCTTCAAAGAACATAAACGAGTTCTAAAATGATAAAATTATTTTAGAAAGTTTAAAGAGAGAGAAAAGAGTACTCAATCGAATTATGATTGATTGGTGTGTAATTTCTGGAATGAGAGTACTCCACAACCTTACGATGAATCCCTGCTAATTGGAAGGACGAGTCAACTCATCCACACCCTGTCAGTATTCTGTCCACTCACGTCAGCGCCATGTTAATGCTTCGATCCACTCACAGCCTTTGGTTATGCCTCTTCATCAGTTGTGTGTCCAGTCACGTCTAATTGGTAGTTAACCACACGATGTTATGCCACACAGGTGCCAACTGGACGATTTGGCCACATCACTGCCATGTTGAGGTGTACGCCACGTCAACAAGCCACTTGCCACGTCACTGAACTAAATCGAGTAATCTTGGTTCTATTTCAAAAATATTTAAGGCAAGAACCTAATGCGACCTTTGCAACGTACACGTGGGCATATGGGTACGGGCTGGGGTGGTGCTTCGCACCATCCTCATGCTCCTTCAGCTAGCTAAAGCTAGCCAAAAGTTTACTAGGGTCCACCATAAGAAGAGCTATATTTTTACTTTCATCTTGAAGTAAAATTCATTATATGCAAAACAAACTTAATTCATCTTTCCAATGTGGGATCCCCCCCTCTCACACTTAAAAAAATTTAATGTTTGGAACCTATCCATTCATTCCCAAGATTCCAATGTGGGATACCCTCTACAATTCCAATAATCCCCCACATGAATGAAAGAAATTGATACGAAACAAGGAAGATGAAGAAGAATTGAAAGATAATATATTGAGATAGGTAGCATTTGCTTTGAATCTTCCATAGACTCACTTGGCTAATTATTGGACTCTAAGATTTAAATTGTCAGTTGTTATTGCAAGCTCAGTCAATAAACTCCACACATTAACTCTCATATCAAGTTTGGTTTAATATTGTGCTCATTATTGGGGCCATGAACTATCTTGGGTTCTGCAAGTATTTTAGAGAATTCGCTCATTAAAATTCTCGTAGAACAAACCATGTTCACATTCATATAGGCGACATTCTATAAAGAGTATCCTATTATACTCCACTTGTACTTATACAAGATATATACATTATTAAAATCAATTCTTAACCTTAACTATCTTGTAGGTAGCACTTATTGCATCCAAGAAATATGGAGGAATTAAATTTCTAAGTGTTTCCAATCGAGTCATTATAACTTATATTTCCTATTGAACCTAGTATGTGGGATATCCAGTCACTAGGTTAGTTTTTCATTAAGATGATTTATTTATTCTTTAGGTTTTAAATCCATCTCCCTTGATACGCAGTCTATAGGCTCTCTTGATAATCTCTTAGAAAATGGATCTGCTAGGTTATCCTTTGATTTTACAAAATCAATCGATATAGTTCCACTAGAGAGTGACTATCTAATAGTATTATGTCTTCTATGAATATATCATGACTTACCGTTATATACAACATTTTATACCCTAGCTATAGCTCTTGGCTATCGCAATGAATCCGTATAACTGACATCAATTTTGGCCATATTGGAACATCTTCTATGAATTTTCTTAGTCATTCTGCTTCTTCTTCGACTTTATCTAAAATTATAAACTCGAATTCCATAGTGGAACGAACTATATATGTTCACTTAAAAAATTTCCATGATATAGCACCACGACCTAGAGTAAATACATAGCCACTAGTTGACTTGGATTCATCAGTTTCTGGTATCCAATTTGTGTCACTATATCCTTCAATAATTGGGGAATATTTTTCAAATGTAATGCATACTCCTTGAATCTTTTCAAGTATCCCAATACTTTGAGTAATGCACTCCAATAGTTATTAGCTAGGTTACTTGTAAATCTACTTAGCTTATTTAAAGCATAAGCTATGTCCGACCTTGTACAATTTATTAAGTACATTAGGCTTCTAATGATTTGAGAATATTCTAACTGTTGTTTTTCATTTACCACATTCTTTTAAAGAATAATATGTGGTAGAACTGAATTATTTGCCTTTTTAATACCATGGAACTTAAATCTCTCAACCATTTTATCAACATAATGTGATTAAGATAACGACATCCCATTAGGTGTTCTAGAGATTTTCATTCTCAAGATCACATCAACTTCACCCATAACTTTCATATCAAAGTTATTGGTGAGCATTTTCATTGTCTTATTGTTGACATCCATATTAGTTCCTATTATGAGCATGTCATCTACATAAAGACATACAAGTATATGTGCTTCTCCAAATTTCTTGGAATTGACACATTTATCACACTCATTTATAGAGAACCCATTTCTTATCATGACACTATCAAACTTCTTGTGCCATTGTTTAGGGGCTTGCTTCAAACATAAAGAGATTTGACAAGTCTACACACTTTGTGTTCTTGTCTTTTTACTTTGAAACATTTAGGTTGCTCCATATAAATTTTTTCATCCACATCATTATTTAAAAATGCAGTTTTTATATCCATTTGATGTATATGCAAATCATACAAGGTTGTTATAGCTATTAAGACTCGAATTGACGTAATCTTTATTATCGGGGAATAAGTGTCAAAATAGTCAACACCTTCCTTTTGACGATATCCTTAACAACAAGTCTAGCCTTGTGTTATTAATTAAACCATCTGCCTTTAACTTTTCCTTCAAAATCCATTTGCATCCAATCAGTTTAGTTCCAGAAGGAAGATCAACAAATTGCTAGGTATTATTACCTAGAATGGACTCTATTTCACTATCTATAGCTTCTTTCAGAAAAGAGCTTCTAGGCTAAACTAGCCTCATTAATGGTTTGAGGTTCATTTTAAGTCATGTATGTCATAAAATCTGGACTAAAGGACTTAGCTACTTTAGCTCTCTTACTCCTTCTAGGTTTAGATTCCATATCATTGTTAAATGTAGCTTTATGTGTTCTGTGACCTTTAGAAGGGAACACATCTTCCAAGAATTCAACATTTCTAGATTCAATGATTGTATTCACATGAATGTTACTTATATCAAATTTATGTACCAAAAATTTGTATTCACTACTACTCATTGGATATCCAACAAAAGTACAATCAACAGTTTTAGGACCTAACTTGACCTTTTTAGGAGGTAGTACAACTATTTTAACTAGATACCCCCACACTTTCAAGTATTTGTAAAAAGGAATTCTACTTTCCACATTTCATAAGGTATTAATCCGGTTTTCTTGTGAGGAACTCTTTAAAATAAAGTTAACAGTAGCACAACTTCCCCCCACAAGTTTTGAGATAAACCAGAACTAATAACCTTGTCATTAACCATGTCCTTAAGAGTTCCATTTTTCCTCTCAGATACTCTAGTTTGGTGAATAATACCAAACTTTGCACATAATTCATCAAATGATGACGAATCATATTTTGCACCTCCATTGGATCTCAATACCTTAATTGTCCCACCAAGTTGATTTTTAACTTCATTTTTTAAAGTGACGAAAGCATCAAAATTCTCATAATTACTATTAGTAAATATACATAGCAATATCTAGTGTGATCATCAATGAAGGTAATAAAATACTTTTTACCATCTCGATTTTGAACAAATTTTAGATCACATATATCAACTGGACTAAAAGATTTCTTAACAAACTTAGCTTCAACACAAATCTCACATTTGTGTTTATGATCAGCATCAAAACTAAACCTGTCAGCTTTCTTAGAGAAGTTCGATTAACATGACCTAGACTATTGTGTCATAAAAATGAAGACTTCAAGCAAGTAAACAAAATCTAAACTTTCATTACTTTCAATAATATAAATTACAGGCATTACATTCATTTTAAATAGCCTTTTGGCTAAATATCCTTTTCTATGAATTCACCATTTTTGGTCAATACAAATTTATCGTATTCAAAGACTAGCCTAAATCTACTATTGACAAATAATGAACTAGATACTAAATTTTTCTGGATATCTGGAACATGTAGTACATGAAAGAGTGTCAGCTCCTTACCTAATGTCATCTTCGATAACTCTTTGGCCAATCCGACTATGTTGGAAGTTGATGAGTTGCCCATGAACAACTTTCTTCTAGTGATCATAATGTATGTGGAGAACGTCTTCTTATCTAAGCAAATATAGTGTGTAGCTCCTGTGTCAACCCACCATTCTCTCGGGTTATCCACTAAGTTGGCTTCAAACACAACAACCAAGAGCATCAGGTCTGACATGTCTATCGCTAATGTGTTCTCTTTAGTTTAGCTTGATTCTAATTGGCCTTCTTCAAAAGTTAGCAATCCTTCATCTTGTGGTTTAGCTTGCCACAATTGTACTAATTACCCTTGAATTGCTCTGCATCCTTATCTTTGGATGAACTAAGATGCTTCATATTCTTGCTTTTTTTAGTTTTGGAGTATTCTACCATGTTGGCTTTGGTCTTCATGCTATTAGCAGAAACCTTTTTTTCTGCAACCCTGTTATCTTCTTAAATTCGAAGATGAGCAATCAAATCCTCCATTATCATCTTTTTGCGTTTGTACTTGAGATAGTTCTTGAAATCTTTCAGATAATAGAGGCAACCTCTCAATTAAAGCAACAATTTAGAAAAAATTACTCAGCATCATCCCTTCAGCTACTATGTCATGTAGGATAATCTGCATCTCTTGTAT
Source organism: Paulownia fortunei (assembly GCA_019321725.1). NCBI lineage: Eukaryota > Viridiplantae > Streptophyta > Magnoliopsida > Lamiales > Paulowniaceae > Paulownia > Paulownia fortunei. Next base: position 14,357,821 of record CM033117.1, read on the forward strand.
CTAGCTTATAACAATTTTGGTATCAACCATCTTGAAATTAAGGAATTTGCTGATGATAAATTTCTTTGTGCCACCATCATCCATCTTTTACTTCTTGTTAAGAGAATTGCACAACTCTTTTGCAGTTTTGATTGAATAGTACACATTATACAATGTGTTGTCCAGTCTATTGAGCATGTAGTTCATACATAGAAAGTTCTTGAGACTCCATGCATCGAATGATGCCCTCTTTTGTAGATCATTTTATCACTATGTAACGGTAGGGGCATCTTCAATCAAGAATGTTGCTAGGTTCATAATTGTGAGATAGAACAACATTTTTTGTTGTTGTCTCTTCAAGTCAACTCCAGTGAATTTCTCTGGTTTTTCATGTTGGGAATAAGAGACATGATGACCGAATTAGAGCTAGCAGTTTCTCCATTCCCTGCTCTAGTTGGCACATTCATAGTAGCCATAAAATATTTTTCTTAAAATTGTTGAGTATATAGTAAGTCAAAAGGAGATTTGAAATTACATCCAGAATAAATGAGGTATGCACTAAGCAAATATTGTTAAGATGGATTTCACCCCTGCACAATGCTACACAATCGTAGGTGTCTATATCTCAAGATACAACACTTTAATACAAGATTAGTACAACAATATACTAATCTTGTATGTCGAACTAAAACTTGACTCTATACTTCTTCAAGAATAGAAACGAATTCAAAAATAATTAAAGTTATTTTAGAAAGCTCAAAGAGAGAGAAAAGAGTAATCAAACGAATTATGATTGATTGGTGTGTATTTTCTGGAATGAGAGAGAGTCTATTTATAGGCTTCTATATGTCTTTTAATGATTGGTTGCACCTTTTGATCTGGATCAATATGTGACATGTGATCGCATCAATTGCGAGCTAGTAGTCCAGATTACATCTATCTATGAAAGTCCATAACCTTACGGTGAATCCCTACTAATTAGACGAACATATCAACTCATATGCGCCCCATCAGTGTTTTAGTCCACTCACAGTCTTTGGTCCGCCTCGTCATCAACTGCGTGTCCAATCACATCCTTTTGACAATCAATCGTATGGTGTCATGCCACTTAAGTGCCAATTCGATGAGGCCACATCACTACCATGTCAAGGTATACGCCACATTAGGAAACTACTACCACGTTACTGAGCCACACCGAACCATCTTGTTTCAAATTCTAAAAAATTTAAGATCACATTAATCTCCTCTAATATAGGTAGATCATAGCATCAAAGTTCAAAATGACTTCCAAAACTTGTATTGTGAGGCTTGAGTAATAGTGGAAAAATATGAAAAATTGTAGCTAAATATTACCCATTTTACACAATCATACTATAACATTTATGAATGAGCATCAACTTCTTCATCAATCCCTTCATTTTTCTTTACTGAATATCTCATTTTTCTTCTTTTTGATCTTGAAGTACCACCAAACTTATTTCTTTTGTTATATGGAATAGGGGTCTATTTGTTTTAGAGAGTTCAAATCATACACCTCAACTCATAATCTCTTCATTTTCATCCTTTTTCAATCTTTTTTTTTTAAATACAACAATTCATTCAAGAACAATAGTGTAAATGAGAAGAAAAAGGATCAAAAATTAAAAAAAATCATCAAGCTCGATAATGTGTATGGGGTGTCCAAAGAATTATTTCAATAGGTACAAGAGGGGACACTAGGGGATATTTCAAGTTTAGATTGGCTTTAAAGGTTCAAACGGTCCAAAAATAGACTAAATCATATCCCTAATGCTATATCACCTAGGATTTCACCTTGGCTAGTGATCAAACAAATTCTAGAGGTTGGTGGAATCATTTAAAAAATAATTAGACATTATAAACTGTCTCTAAACAATCAAATATAATCAACAAACTACTTAATGCATCAAGATTCACAAGACCTCATAAATTAAATTAAATCAATTTTTTTATATTTAGACACGTAAACAAATGTACATATTCTAATATTTACTTTTTCAAATATGTAAATTGTTTATCACTAAACTTGACAATCAATAAATTAAACAAGTTAATGAACTAAACTCAACAAGCTACATACAAGCATTAAACTTTTCAAGCAATAAGCATTATCCTAAACTCCTGAACTCCCCCTCCTCCCCAAACTTTATATAAGCATTGTCCTCAATGATTAAGAGAATTGTAAAATAAGAGAACTTTCTTAAAAATGGATGGTGTTTAGTCCTAGGTGGAAGGGGCATCATCAGACGAAGATGATGAGTATGCATGAAAGACTGCAAGTCTTTTTTCTGCAATTTTTGAATTTTCAGCCTTTAAGCTGCAAAAATGAGTAAAATATCAAAGAACAATCATTATGATATGAAACAACAACACAAGAACAACAAGCAACAAAAACAAGAAAAGAGAGCTTGTGTTGCCTCCCAAGAAGCGCTTTGTTTAAAGTTTTTAGTTTGACTGAAACCAAATATCTTAGCTTGCTTCTCCAAGTAGAAGATTAGACATCTTCCAAATTTCATTTTCGTAATAATATTTCAACCTTTGTCCATTGACACAAAATAATATGTCATCCTTACCTTTGATCTCAACTGCTCCAAATTGAAATGTCTTGTTGACAATGAAGGGACCAAACCATCAAGATTTCATTTTTCTCGAAAAATATTTTAATATAGAACTGAAAAGCAACACAAGTTATTCAAGCTATAATTCTCTTCTCAAGATCATTTTGTCATGCCATTATTTTGTCCTTTCTTTATAGATTTTAGCATTTTCATAAGCATCAAGCCTAAATTCCTCCATTTCATTGAGTTGGAATAATCTTTTTTCTCCAATTGCCTCTGCATCAAAATTTAATTGTTACACAGTCCAATATGCTCTATATTCTAGCTCAATGGGGAGGTGATAGTTTTTCCAAAAACTAATCGATAAGGAGACATATCTAAAGGAGTTTTATATGTTGTGTGGTATGCCCACAATGCATCATCAAGCTTATGTGCCCAATCTTTTCGATTAATGCTTACCGTTTTCTCAAGGATTTGCTTCACTTCCCAATTTGATATTTTGGCATGTCTATTTGATTGAGGATGGTATCTAAGAGCTACATTGTGTCTTACACCATACTTAGTCAAAAGGTTATTAAATATTTTATTGCAAAAATAAGAACCTTCATTACTTACAATTGCTCTAGGTGTGCCAAAACGAGTGAAAATATGTTTGTGTAAGAATTTAAGCACTATCTTAGCATTATTAGTAGGTATGACAATTGCTTCTATCCACTTGGAGACATAATCCACAGCAAGCAAAATATATGATTGGCCATTTGATGAAGGAAATGGTCCCATGAAGTTAATCCCCCCAAACATCAAAGAGTTCAACTTCTATTATGTTTGTCAAAGAAAGCTCATAGCGTCTAGTAATTGTTCCAATCCTTTGACACCAATCACTTGTCTCCACAAAAGCATAGCAATCCTTAAACAAAGTTGGTCAAGAAAAATCAGATTGCAATACCTTAGAAGTTGTCCTTGTACGTCCAACACCACTACATAGGGATGAATGACAATGCTTTAGAATTTCATTTGTTTCCTCCATTGGAATACATCTTTAAATAACAGAATCTGAGCACTTTTTGAATAGCAAGGGATCAACCCATAGATATGATTTCACATTATGTAAGAATTTTTTCTTTTGATGATATGTGAGGTTTGGGAGCAATAATCCACCTACAAGATAATTCACAAAATTAGCATACCAAGGTAAATTATATTTGATTGCCAAAATAAACTCATCTAGGAAAAATTCTTTAATTGACCCTTTAAAGTTCTCATTTTTCTTCTCCAACCTCGATAAGTGATTAGCCACAATATTTTCACTTCTCTTCTTATTTTTGATTTCAAGATCAAATTCTTGAAGGAGTATCCACCAGATTAGCCTTGGTTCTGCATCCTTTTTAGCATAGAGGTATCTAATAACAGCATGATCGATATACACTATCACCTTGGTACCTACAAGATAAGCACAAAATTTATCAAATACAAAAACAACGGCTAACAACTCTTTTTCAGTGGTGGTGTAATCTTGTTGAGCATTATCAAGTGTTCGTCTTGTATAGTAAATGGCCCTGAAAATTTTATCTCTTATTTATTCTAACACCGCTCCAACCGTACAATCACTAGCATCACACATAAGCTCAAATAGTTGGGTTCAATCCAGTACCACCATAATATGAGATGAAATGAGAGCCTTCTTGATATGATCAAGGGCCTGTAGGCAATCAATATTAAAATCAAATAGCTTATTTTTTTTCAAAAGGTTGTACAAAGGTTTTACAATTTTTGAAAAATCTTTAACGAATCTTCTATAAAACCCGGCATATCCCAAAAAACTACGAATAGATTTCATATTGATTGGTGGTGGAAATTTTTCAATAGCAATAATTTTTGCTCGGTCTACCTCAAGTCATTCGGAGGACACTCTGTGACCTAAAATAATACCTTTTTTTACCATAAAATGGTGTTTTTTTTTCAATTTAAAACAATGTTTAGTCTCCTCACATCTCTACAAAATAAGAGAAAGATTATGTAGACATATATCAAATGAGGAGTCAATACTGAAAAATCATCCATAAATATTTTCATTATGTTTTCCACCATATCATGAAAAACTGTCATCATGCATCTTTAAAATATGATTGGGGCATTGCATAATCCAAATGGCATTTTTTAAAAAGCAAAAGTACCATAAGGGTATGTGAATACCATAAAAATGGCCGCTAACATAATAGAGCTCTTCAGCTAGTCTAATATGTAACCTAGTGAAGTGTATATGCTTACTTAGATATTCATATGGATACACAAGATATTCCACAAGAGCATGGTCAAGCTCGTCTCTAAGACTTCAGTCTATCCATGAGAAGTCCAACCATGTTACTTGCAAGCAAACACTCTCCTCAAAGAGTAATATCCTAGTCACCATACTGCCACACCACTAATGGTGGCTGTGAAAATTCAACTTATGAATCTCATTTGATATTGTGTAAGTAGTGGATTTTACCTTTTTTAATTATCATATAATCTTAACCTTGGCATAACTTGAATCATACACTCAAGAATCATACGCTCAAAATAATAAATATAAAATCCTAATCAAATTCAGTTTTCCAATGGTCTAAGAAATACTCCCACTCAAACAATCATGTAAAATCTCCAAAATCATTCATTATGAGATAATTTTCCAAAATAGAAAAATTCTATTTTTAGCAATTTCTATAAAATAATGGGTAAACATATAACGAAACATGTCATCACGTAATATATGCATCAGAACCAACCATTTATAACCTAAAATCTTTAGTATGAAACTTTTTTTATATGGCATGTTTCTAAATATGACAAGTAGATGAATATCATCATGTAAGTCATATTATTATGTCATATATATATATATTAATTCTATGAGAAATTTAATATTCATGCTATGAATATATTTAAATAAATTTAGAGAAAAAAAAATAAAAATAACAAGGCAAATAAACAATAAATAGTTGACCTTTTCCGCCCACCATTTATCAATTCAATTCATTCACCTAAATTGTGGGACTTTTGTATCGTTTCGGATCAACAGTCAGCCCACCCTTTCCCAAAATCACACTTTTTCGGTTACACTCCAATAGTATTAAAAAAAAATGGCGATTTTGGACGACAATTCAGCGCCCACTGTAAGCATATCCCCACCCAATTCTTATGGCGCGGTGGTTCTCGGTGGCACCTTCGACCGCTTACACGACGGTCATCGCCAGTTCCTCAAGGTCTGTGTCTGCGAGCTCTAATATATCTGTTTTCATCCCTAATATATCTGTTTTCATCCCTATGTTTAGATGATGAATGGAAATTTTTTGAAATAAATAGTGGTTTATTTTTGCAGGCTGCGGCGGTGGTGGCAAGGGATCGGATTGTGGTCGGTGTTTGCGATGGTCCTATGCTCACTAATAAACAGGTACTTAATATTATACATAGTTGTCTCATGATGTTCCTTTGATCAGGCTTATAGAGTTTCTTCCCTCTAGCAAATTGGCAAAATGATAATGTATCTGAAATTTGTTTGCAGTATTCTAATCTTATTGAGCCGATTGAACTACGGATGAAAAATGTTGAAGATTATATTAAGGTATACTTGTTACATGTGAAGATATGCTTTCTACGTCCGTTTTTTATTTTAAGTTGGCATGGCAGGTGTTTCCTATTCTTGAGAATGCAAGGAAAAGTTTTCCTCTCTGGCAATGTGATATACTAAAGCTGCGCTGTGTATGATGTATGCAAGTGAGGTTCTGGGATTGAGTGGTTTATGTTTTATGTGATCTACTGTCTGTTTGATAACTTCTTATCTTGTCAAGATTCAATGATTTTCCATCTGTTTTTATGAGGAAGCATGAAACTTTCCGTTGAGGGCACTCTTCTGATATTTTTCACTTAAGCAGACTCTTGTTGTTGATCTACTCAAGGGCCATCAGACCCACTTCCTCACACTATCTTCCGTTATTTTCAAACTGCAGAATTTTCGTCTTGTATTATCACAATGATAATTCCTACTTCCCTACCTGGATTTTTTTTCCTTGTTTTTTTCAGTTTATTAAATTGGAGCTGGTAGTGCAAGTAGAACCAATAGTGGATCCCTATGGTCCATCAATTGTTGATGAGAAATTGGAGGCTATCATTGTCAGGTTCAACCTTTTCCTAGAAATGTACTTTTGCAATAATCTTTTTTTTTTTTCTTTGGTTTTGATTTAGATACAAATGCACTTGACATTCCTTTTCCTTCTATAGACTGAGGTCCTTTGTTCTTCTTTCTTTTTATGTTCTGTCATTGATTTATTTATGAAGCTCTTTATTTAATGAAATATCTCCGTGTTAAGTTATCTTCCTCCAAATATGCTAAGGTTGAGAAGTTTCTAGAGATTCTATGATGCTGTTCTATACTAAAAAACATGGGGTTGCTGCAGAATAAAGAACTTGCTTATGCTGTAATAACAAAATTATTAGATAGTGCTGTTAACAAAAAAAAGGAAAACATCCATGTGACAATTTTAATTTCGTAAAATTGCAGAAGTGATGGAATAGATAATTTAAAAGGTCAGAGTAATGGAAACTCTAGTAGAATAACTAGGGCAGTAATTGTGATAATAAATATAGGTTACTTATTAATGTTCAAATGTATAATGTTAAAATCATATCTGCATGGCTAAATCACCCAAAATGGAGTATCGAGAACTTATCCACCTCATGATCCACGTGTGCAAACAATTATTTTTATAGATAGTGCTTTGCAAATATCTAGAGAGTATGTTCCAAGATTCTAATATCTTAACCACATGGTAAATTCCAGGATCAGAACATGACAAAATTTTCTTCAGACTACAAACACTTCTGCACAATTGAATGTGACTATTGCTCCCATTTCAGCAAAAATCTTCAGTCTCACTCCAACGGAGTAGCAAAATGCCCTCCATCAGAGCAAATACCCCAAGATCCATCACCAGAAAGCCTTTATCATTTCCGAGATCCCCGACGAACCAGAGAAATAAACCTTTGTTACTAAAGTACTAGCCATATGTATGTGCGATGCCCAGCTCATATCAAAGAATTGGTGCATGACAAAGATATACTTTAGAATTAATCATAACACGAGAACTTTATAGATGGGGCTATTGCAAATAAGAAAGATATGGAAAATAATTTTTGCTATATCAATATGGTTAACAGATAAACTAAATATTATTACCACTTTGGAGTCTCATATAGTGCTCTGCGGAGAATGCCTTCCCTATATTACTTGTATTGCAGCTGTCCGATATATGTGGTTGAGCCATGTAGATTAGCAGAAGGAGAAGGCCCGTTGTTTTGGACTATCATATAAAAAATTCGTGGAGAACTGAAAAAAAAATTCTTAAGCTTATATGTTGTTGTTGAGATATAGATTGTTTAATGGCTATCTTTCACTTGTGTATTAAGAGGAGAAAACACACTCACAAATTTGAATATTTTGACAATTTGTTCGTTAGTATCTTTTCAATTTGTCATGCAACATCTAACTCAAACTGCTTGTGTGACAGTAAGGAAACATTTCCTGGAGGACTATCTGTCAACAAGAAGAGGGCTGAGAGAGGTCTTTCGCAGCTAAAGGTTTTAGGTTATCCAAAATGCACTAATTACGTTTTTTTTCGATATCCGGTATAAACTTGACTTTTAAAACTTCTGCAGATTGAAGTTGTCGATCTAGTGCCTGAAGAATCTAGTGGAGAAAAATTGAGTTCTACGGCATTAAGGAGACTTGAAGCTGAGAAGCTGAGCAAGCATCAGCCGGAAGGTCAGGCTTAATTGCTTGATTGTTGTCCAAGTGGTACTGTATGAATTCGGGTCATAGGAGTTCATTTTTGTTTTTCAGAGGTGCAGAGGTAATCAGTAATACCAGCTGATTGATTTTGAAAGAGTATATAGCTAATGCAGTGTATCTATGTTGTATGCTATTGTTCATGTAAACAAGTATTTAGCAGAGAATTGTCAATAATTCAACTTATAATCTTCATCAATTATACACTCAGTCACTTTTTTCTTGCTGTACCATTCTCTTTCTTAAGGTGTTGAATAACATGTTCCTCTAGCTTTAGTGTTGTGTTGTCAGATATTCGGGCCCAAGTAACTTTGAGAGAAAGCTTCCTAAGCATTGTCACTTCACATTGATACCTAAGTGCAAAAGATGCACTTATAGGAGTTGAGAAGACTACATCTCAAACAACTAAGGAAATAGCTCTTTCCCAAACATTATATCTTGGCGTTGCTACCCAACTACAAAAAATTCACATCTAGATGTTAAGAGCCTACATATATGAGGAATACTTAGAAGATTTTTTCTGGGGATCAGGTCTCATGCCGAGGATGAGAAGTACTTAATAAATTTAAATTCATTTCCTCATTTTAGTTAAAGAAAGAAAAAGTTTAGTGGATTTCAATCATACTAGGTATTGCAAAAATGTGTTCTGATAAAAAGGTGCTCTCTGTTTTGTTGGAATATTAATTCAGTTTTAACATTATTAAATAAGTTCCCCTTAGTGATTTAGTTGTTATTCTCATAATCTTGATTGCACTTTCTACTGTGTTTTGATCTGTGAATGTCATTTACTTGGATTTAACTTGAAAGAGTTTTGCTAATTTGATAAACAAATGATTTAGCTAAATTATTGTAATTACCAGTTGAGTTAATTTGCTCTTCTAGTTGGTGATGCATTCTAGGTGCAGAAACTGAGTTAAAGCCGACGACTAGTAGGATAATCTAACTATGCTAGTGAAAATCTTATCAACTAGCATTCTTTGAGATGATTGTATATTATATTGAAACTAATGAAATTTGGAAGCATAGAAAATAGAAAATTGATGGATCAGAATCTGTTTATTTGAGTCACTGACATATCAGGATGTATTTTGGTCTTTTCAGTCACTTATTTTGGTGACATATCATTTTGCAGAGATTGGACAGCATGTGAGTTTGAATTCCTTCCTTCAGTGTTTTGAATGAGATAGCATAGTTTAGATTTTAAGAAACACCTACTTTAAACATTGACTTGTTATCCTCGCCATTAGTATGGCTTTCTATTGCAAGGTGTAAGTCTGGTTTCTTACAAGATAAATTGTGTTGAATTGTGCATTTTTTTGTTCATTTTGTCTTGTGAGATCTCATTTGCTACTAAATAAGTAAATCTAATCATACATTTCCAAGAGCACAAACGCATTGTTTGTGTGAGTGCATCAAGTCATGTTAGAGGAGCTATTGTATGAGGTGTAAGGCCAATTGCATGCTGTCTGAGTGCTGAAACATTTTAGTCCCTCAATTCCCACCTTCTATTTTGGGAGATGGAATGGTGATTCCTTTGCTTCTATGGTCCCACAACACATCTTATGCAGTTTTTTCCTCCACGCTTTAGCTTAATTTTTTAGTTCACGTAATATTTTCAACACTTTCACATGGACCAAAGAAATGAAATTTGCTGATTTAGAATAGGAGGAATATGGAGCATGCAATCACATTTCAAGTTCTCAGTTACAATATCTGTTGATTCAGTACAAGTGTTCCCATATGTAAAAAGGATTGAAGGAGCTTGTTGGAATTATTAAACATTATATTCAGAGGATGGATGATGATCTTGTTAGAAGATATTCTTGAGCAGTGGGATTCGTGTATTACCATTTCTGGTTACAACCCTGACAAAAACGTAGTTCCAGAGAGTGTTCATCAAACTAGTGATCTGATGCCATTTCATTTTGTGTACTGTGTAAGGTCTGATTCAGTTCAAACTTACTCTAAAGTGTAGAATTAAGCCATATTTTCATAACATTTGGTAAATTATCTATTTCTACATTTCTTCCTATATGTTATTTATCTGTTGCATTCAGTGAGATTCATCTTCCCCCGGTGCTGGTGAAGGTTCCATAAGTTATGTGCTTTGTAACTGATTGGAAATGGGTATTGCTTTTATTGAAGGATTTGTGAATTAATGATTTTGATTCTTTAATAACAAATTCATTCATTTATATGGATACTTTGGAGTTGTTATGGATTTCAGATTCTTTAATAAGAATGTATTTGGTAAAATTATTTAATTTACTATTTAACTATTCATGGACAATTATATCATTATTTGACTGGTTATATGTAAAGTAATTAGATTATTAATTTTATATGAGACCTTTTCATATTATCATTTATCCAAACTACTTCAACTATTTTTCCCTCAACAGAAATTCAAAATTTTTTTAATATGTTTTAGGTAATCTTTTTTTCAAAAATTTTGCCCAAACTAGCTGCAAATCTCAGTCCCAAGTGCAGCATGTTCTAGGCACGAGTATTTTCAGTCTGAATTAACTGTCACATGTTGCTTTCATTAGTTTTTCATAAGAGAATTTAAAAATAAAAAATGTGCACGATTTTTTTAGTTTTAAAGCTAAATTGCTGAGTGAAGATTCAAACTACATATGCACACCTTTTATTGTATGGAATTAAAAGTCCAAATTTCCCAACTTCAGCGATTCCTTCAAGTTTAGAGTTACATATCTGGTGCATTTGGCATGGCTTTTTAATAATAATATTAAAAATAATAGTTTATTCAGATAGAGTAGATACATGAACTTGATAATTTATTCAGATTCAGAAGTACATGAACTTAGTTACAGGTGCAGTTATCTCATGTCTGTTTTCTTCGCTGCTGATGTCTTAACTGGACTTGAGAAAAGGAAATCCATCTTACCACCAGAAGATTAAAAAAAAAGAAGAAGAAGAAAATTGAAAGCCAATCTCAGCTGCATTTCAAGTCTTTGCTCAAATGTTGCACAGCAGTCCATGATTGGTTAGGTTCTAGCTCAACTTGTCCTATCTGAGACATTAAGGCTTTCATCAGAAAGACAACATATACATATTACAGTGATCAGTAGTACATTAATTTTTCAACTATGCAAAACTAACATTAAAAAAGTTTTGAAGACAGTAGAATTAGATAGCCACTGATTTGTGAGATCACAGAAAAAAAATGCTTGCAGCATTGAAGGAAAAACATGGTGTGCTATTGAAGAATAGACAGTTAACAAGGAAAGCAATGGTGACTGGTGCAACATAAATCTAAGGGCTCTCATACCTTGGCATTTTCAACGCACACAAAATCTTTGTAACATGATTCCATCGTCAGATGGGGATTCCACAGAACAGCATCGGACCAACTGCAGCGAGAGGATGCAAAAAGACGAAGAAGATGATGTAATCATAGAGTGAGGGAAAAAGATAATAAGCAGAAAAAGCATCTTACTTTGTGTTCCTGATGGTAATCAAATCACCCAAACCATTATCTAGGAGTAACTCGCCAAGATAAATGCAATCTACAAATCCAGGATATGTGACAGCGTCCCTGGATCAGGAAATTAAAGTTTGGAGTGAAAACTTACATTTTCCTCAAATGATCCGACATGGTAATCCCATTCAACATTATCAATTACAGGGTAGAAATTAGTGTAGACGTGCAGATCTTAAAATTATAAGCTAATAAGATAGTCTCAGAAGGTGTTCATCAGTGGATCATCTTTTACCCAACATTACAGTTTTACTTAATGAGTATATCAGAAATTAGTTTCATAATATATAGATACAGACCTTTCCTCCTTACCCTCCACTGGATTTTTAGGATCAGGGTCTTTGTTAAGTGTTTTGCAACCTTTTAAGCCTCTAACAGATGCCTCTGTTGCTGAAGCCTGCATTAGACAGATTAGATAATGTGAAATTCAGTATTATTTGGAGGATGCAACCAAATGACAAATAACAAGAAATAAAGAAGTACAATAAAATATTAACACATTATAAACAGTGTATCACCTACTTTTTTTTTTATTTTATGGGTCTTCCACTATATTCAATACCATTTCCATCTCAAGATCACAAATTCCAACACAATTTTACTTCATAATCTTCCAATTTCTTCTCCTGGTATTCTTGAATTTTACATCGTAAAATAATTACAGAAATTGAAAATTTAATAATTTTCTTGGAACTTGCTTTCCAAAAATGTGCAAATGTAATACTTACCCTAAAGTATGTATGCAGGGCAGTAGTAAATGAAAATGGCTTTTCACCAGTATTTGTTATTTTTATCTCTGTTGAGAGGGTATTTCTGTCTAGAGTGACCTGTAAAATTGACCAGAAAAGCACAAACGAGGGTAAGACTATTGAGGAGTTGTGATTTAAATATAATAACTGCAGCACTAAGGCACGGCACAGCAGAGACAATCGACATGTACATGAATTGATACATGTAAAACAGATAAAGAAACAACTTACTTACCTTGTATAGAGCATGAAAACTGTAATCCCACATAGAACAGCTGTACGGACCATCTTTCAGCTCCAGAGTAATGGAAGGATTTCCTTCCACATTTTCAGAATTAACAATAGACCAGTTCATATTCCTTGCAAATCCATGCTGTGAATCATGTTAACATCCTTAAGTAAGATACATTAAAGTAGGATAAGTCTATGATGGCAAGAAATAATTGGCTATTAAGTATTAAAGTGTCATCACCTCATAGCTAAAGAACAAGATCCAATATTATGGGACTAGAACTTTACAAGAGTCTCGAGATTATGTACAAATTAAAAACTTTGAGGAAGCAGCAGATCCACTAAGTCATATAGTTTTCCCTTTTCATAATGTAGTGTTTTACCTGCTGCATTGGGCCAGGTCCAAACTGTGGAAAACAGTGTGGTATTCCTCCACTATTTCCCAAGAAAAGAAAAAATAAAACAACAAAGGAGTCAGCAGAAGCACAATTTTAAGAAGCTATTCTCAAAGTAAGCTTATATAAAAATGCAAGATTCATATCTCTGGCACCAAGATAGAACGGGTCAAAACTGAAAACCACCTGATTGTTACAGGAGTCTATAACTTGAGTCTGGTCGGCCCAAAAAGAAGAAGAAGGTCCAAGAAAATTGCTTTGGCCAAAATGAACTAGCAAATGAAAGGTGAAACTAAATCCTAGAGCAGGAACCCTTTTAAATTTTTGGCAGGATTTGATCAACTTTCTGAGTTATAAGTGAAAAAAATAAAACATCAGGGAATACCTGATTGGCTTCTGCCCAGTAAATACAGCATCAGGCCGAACAAAAAGAAGGTCTTTACTGTCTACTTTCCAGGATGTGACACAGCCTCCATATAGGTATAGCTCTGCCTCACTGGAAAATAATAGCAGAACTCAAGTTAACAATCATATAATTGAATTTTTGGGTTGCTTCAGTTATATTCCTCAGGCATATTTAGTAAATATTGAGCATCATATAGACTCCTACATTATTCCAATACATATGGCCGTCCACACTACATTTTTCCTCATTCTTTTTTTTCCTTAAACATATTCATAAATCCGAAACAGTTGAAGCCTTGAAGGTGAAAGCAAAAAGTACCTTCCATGAACAGAAATCAAAACAACCTTTGGTAAATCTCCCAAGCCTTGAGTAATTTTCACATTATCAACATTTAAGCTTGCGGATACCATTTCTGAAAATCTACATCAGACGTCAAGAATTATAAGTATGCCTCTTTTTCTCTCTGTTTCTTCAGATAAATTATAGAGAACAGCCCCAACCCCCAACCCCAAACCACCACCCCGAAAAACCTTTAGGCATGCAATAAGGAATGGATGTGAACACACCGGTTGACTCGGCGGCGGAAGTTGTGGGAGACAAAGACCATGTCATCGGCTCCGCTACCATCTCCGATTTTATAGTATCTTGATTCTTAGCGTAGAGTAGAAGCGAAAAGAAAATGGTGCCAGCTTAGAAATTCCGGATATTCTATGCATCGGCATCGCTACTTTATTTTCTTGTTTTTTTACCCTTTTTCATTGTTTTTTATAGTAATTTTTTGGTCGAAAAACAGTTCATCATTGAATGGCAAGAGTTGATGAATCTAGTAGGGGTACCATCCATAATAACAATTTCTTTTTAATTTTTGAAAATAACTTGAATAAAGTATGATATTTTCAATAAAACCTCATAATCTCTTATATATTTTAATATGAAAAAATCTTCTTAATTTTTTATTAATAAAAGTTTATTTTTGAATTTTATTCCTATTATTACATTATATTAAATTATTTTTCTATTTTTTATATAATTTTATTATATAACATATTTCTTAGGAAAAATATCACTTCGCCCTCCAAACTTTGACAGTTTTTGCATATTACCCCAAAAATAAATTTTATGTACTTTGTCGTTCAAACTTAATCTTACCCATAAAAATAAATTTTAATCATTTTGCTCCATCAATGTCAATTTCACATCAATTTTTTATCAAAATATTCTTCGATAGTCAACGTAGAGTATTTTTTTCCTATCTTTCCATATAAAAGTAAAAAAATGCATCGTAATATTTTTTTATTATTATAAATAATAAAAATACGACAAATGTTAATATTTTTTCTATAAATAATATCAATTGTTGTAACATTGACAAAAATATCTCATTTATTTACAGTAAAAGATATCATCATTTATCTTGTCATTACCACTAGCAATAATAAAAAAATATTACTATGCATTATTCTTGATTTTTGCATGGAAATATGAGAAAAACCCAACCATGATGGCTAATGAAGAGCATTTGGTAACAATTTGATCTGAAAATGACATTCGGGAGCAAAATGTTATAATACATTAAAGTTGAAAAAGCAAAATGATTAAAATTTACTTTTGGAGGGTAAAATGCAAAAATGATTAAGTTTAATGAGGCAAAGTGATTAAAATTTATTATCGATGAATAACGTGCCAAAATCGTCAAATTTGGGTGGGGGAGAGGGGGTTTAAGTGCCATTTATTCTATTTTTTATTGATAATTTTCACACATAAATGTATTATTTTTTATAAAAGAATTAAAAAATTTGTATGGATATACTTCTGAATTAGTCACAAATTTTAATGATGAATTTTATTATATAAAAAAATTATTAATTTTTTAAAAAATATTCTGAATAATACTCAAATTATAAATTTTAAAAGCTAATTAATAATTCTCACATGTCGAATTTGTTGCTATAATACTATCCACTGAGTACTAGGGGCCTTATGATCCAATTTGGTTTTGGGCCTAGATGAGGCCCAACAAAATTAATATAGTGAAAGAGTCCGTCACAAGCCCATTTTCTGAATCCATGAGGGAATAAAAATGCTGCACCATTTCCAATATTTTAACTTAATTTTTTTGTAACGACAAATCAGTACATTATAAACAAATAGAAGATTTAGTGGGCTTTTATTCTTGTTGGATCATTAGAACAAAAAGAGAATGATCGAATATCTTGCATGCCACATTTTTATAGTCTAATATTGATGTAAAAATAAATTGGAAGATGGTTTTTTTTTTTCTAATTTTTATTCAAAATAATATTTTTGGAGAATGAAAGATTAGAGCCTAGCTTGGTGGGAAACATACAAGTAATCTAACAATTAGGAAGGGCTTTTTTTTTTTGTTTTTAATTTAGATAGTGTAATATAAAGGGGAGGATTAATTCATTTAGATATGATGGAAAAATAAAGCAATTTTCATGTATAAGATCTTTAATGGGTTGATTTACTGATCTTCCTATACAATTTTGATGCTTATAATGGTTTGAATACAAAGCACAAATTGAAAGAGCTCACTTTCCACAACCCAAATGTTCAGAAGTGAGTTTTTTTTTATTTCTTGAATTAAATTCATGCTAGGTGTTCTTGTTTTACATTCACAAGCACGAATTTTCCTTTTATATTTTGTGTTAATGCTAGTTATTTTTGTTTTTGTAGGTTGCTTATATATAGGAAGAACGTAAGAAGTTGGCATGGTAGCTCTTTTCCTGTTAAAAACTATTATATGAATATTTTGGTCGAGTCAGCCTTCATGAATAATCATCAACCCATTTTTCTATAAGATCGGTAATTTTTCATAACCCTAATGTGTGTGTATTTACTTAAGTTCTTTACAAATTTTTGCTCAGCAAGAAAACTCTTAAGTTATGACATGCCCAAATAATCTCACTTTGCTTATCATTATTTTGCTTATTATTTTATTAATTAATGAAAATTCTTTTTGGTTTATTGAGAGGGTGGTAGATAAGTTTATAAACAAAAATAATTCAATCATCTTTCAAAAGCTACAATATTTGGGTGAAGAAATCAAATATAATCACTTAAATTAAAGCTATGATGGCACATTTTTGAACATTTTATGTGCAAGCAATAAGGAATATTTGAAAAGGAAAACAAAAGACTATGTTGGAATTACATTTTGTGTTACATTTGGAATTAAATCAAGTCAAAACTACTTTGACCCATTACTTATGCCAATTAATTGCTGATTTTTTTTTTATTTTTATTTTGCCATACCCTAACTATGGTAGGTAACAGTTCATATCTTCTATTTAAAATTGATGTTTCTTTCACATCATAAATAAATATAAACTAAGTAAAATATTTTTATAAATAAACATGTGATTACAGATGGCATATGGTTCATATAAATTCGTAAAGTGAACTACATGAAACACAATTGAAACTGAAAATCTTGGGTAAACTTAGAATTTTAAATAATTGGAAAGTTCAATATATGCAGGACAAGAACAGCGTGGAGTATCTTGAACATTTTACTGGCTAATATTTGATTCAAGAAGAGTTACGTGACTCATCTTATATTCATGTGAAAAACGCGTGCAAAAATTTCCGAGCTATACAACAAGCTTCAAAGGCAAAGCCTTGATGTTTTCTAAATCCAAATTCAGTTTTTTCACTCACTTTTTCCTTACTCTTTTTTATTTTTTTTTATAATTTTTTTTTCTGAATACGAGGTATTTTAGTTTATAAAGTCAAAGTCTAATTTATTTAGATTTTACATCTCTCGATTTTCTCTTTTGTAAAGGAGAAGTACTCCTATTCGAGCTCTCACTTAAATATTCGTTGTAAAACATCATGTGCTGTTTTGCTTTTGATATATTTACAGATTGAGGATCATCGTCTTAATCCCCCACTCTTTCAGGGGTGTTTTTCTTAAAAAAAAAATAAAAAAAAAGTGAATATCCTAATAATATTTCTTTGTTTCAAATTACCTAAACGGCTTTTCTTCCATTCATGCTTAATACTTTGAAGAGGATCTTTGTTTTGTTTTGTTTTTTTTTTTTCATTTTGTCTTAATATTCTATCACTCATGCTCCAACAGTAACTCTTTGCAAACTTACACGTTAAGCAAAATGGTTTTAAATTTTATGCGGTTTAATATATCAGTAGCCCGAATTTTGATGACTAAAGTTTGACCTATTTGGAAAAGGAAAGTCAAAAAAGTTTTGCTTTTATTTTTGTTTATTTTGGATATGATTTTTTATTGCAAGTTTTATTATATTATTTATTTTATTACATTAATTATCATCATATATATATATATATATTTTATAATAAAATTTTATATATAACAAATAATTAATAAAATACAATAAAAAATATAGAATATTGTAAAAGATTTGTGTACGTTTATTTGGTTTGTATTAGGCCTTTCACCAAATGTTGGACAATGCCACCTACCCTCGAGGCTGTTTACCCTATTTTAGGTGTTCAAAACACATTAATTACTTGTATATATGAGGTGGTCTAATTAACCGTAGATATATTAACTTGTTTATTCTATTATAATAAATTTTTGTTCAAAATTAGTTATTTCAAATGCTGGTTAATCATAAGATAAATAGAATAAACTTACCATGTGATTGATAATTAAGTTCAACCAAATTAAATTTATACATTAATTTTAGGTTGATCAGATATAGGATAATAGCACTTGAAGCATTAATTACATGTATAAACATTACAAAGACCATAATATGAGGAGAAGAAAAAGGAGGAAATGACTAAGTTATCCTTGAATGTAAAACATTATGTTTGAAAGCAATAATAGTCATACCATTTCGAAAAAAATTATTAAAAAATATATTTACAGTACGCGGGAGATTTTATGAGTGCATGGACAAGAATTAAGTTTTAAACGTACCTATCCCCAACATGGGTAATGTTGGCTTCTAAAAATTTTCGATATTGTGATAAAGTAAAAATTTATTATAGATGATATAAAAGTATGCAGTTTATTTTCCTCATATTCTACTAAAATATCTTCTTAAAGAATATATTTTTCAAGTCATTTAAATATTCAAGTGTATAATTTCTTGATTACACAACTAAAACAAATCAAATACTTTATAGAACTGGAGAATATCTATGTAAATGTTATTACTTAGCAAAGTGCCACAACCTTATTACTTGACTTTGAAAATTCAGATGGTCATATAACTTCACTTCAGATTTTTTATTACAATTTTGTATTAAATTGTGTATTTTATATAACACATCCTGTATAAAATATTTTTTTATAATGAAAAAAATAAAAACTAATAAAAAAGGCAACAAACTATTCTCTTCTAGTGTGTGTTTTAGCATTATACTAATGCATGTAATATCAAATTTTTAAAAAATTAAAGGACTAAATTGCTATTTATTTTGGATGTGATAAAATACTAATAAGAGCTACATGCATTAAACCGTAAACCTCAAAATGAGATTCAAATTTAAATTCTAAAACAAAGAAGTCAATATAAATTTATTAAAAATTGTTTTTATATCTTATCCAATAATGGTGGTCCAATATTTGACACATTATTTTCCCATACATGAGTATATGCTACCATAGCATGCAATATTCCTTTGATAGGGAATGATGCTGGGGTCTGTCAGAAAAAAACACATATAAACACTGTACTTTTCCGTGTAATAAAAGCACATAGGCCATGCCAAATTTAACGTCAGCTGGCATCAAAAGAAATTTAAATTAAAAGTACAACTAAGTGCTATCCATAACCTTATCCCTGTCGAAAGTGACAACAAATTTTACAGACACCATGATTACAGATGGAGTTATAATTTTTAGTCTTTGGGTGACATATATATATTGAATTATTGAAAGGATCAATTCAAGAATTTAAAGAAGAAAGAAATTTAAATTTTATTTAATTTATGTATATATATTTTAAAATTATAGACAAGTGAGGGGTGGGGTTGGATCCAACTCTCCTACCTCTTCATATACAAACCTTGATTTTCATAATTGGACTAGATCGCAATCGATGATTGATCCAATTCAGTTAGCAGTAAAAAATCTGAAAGCAAATTGAATTGGTCAAATCAGTCTAGAGACGAAAGCAGTTTTGTTTTTTATTTTTTTTTGAAAAATTTAAACTTGATATTTGGTAAGTTGAATTTTAGACTTTGTTAAATGTATTTTTTAGTTGGTTATTTATTATTTTTACCTTTAAAATTTTATACATGATAATTAATCTTATTACATTACTATTTTACATAATATAATAAAAAATATAATAAATTTTTATTAAATCAATTAAATTGACAGTTAAAATCAATTAAATTATTAAATAATAATAAAATTAATTTAATTATTAATTCAATTATAAAAATGGTGATACAAACAACTGCTTGAGTAGGGTGCACGTGGGGGTGGGGGATGCATTGTCAATGAATAATTTTGTTTGGTGTTAATTCAAGAAAACGTTTTCCTTAACCCGTTTTCCATTTGGATAGAAAAGAAAAATGTGTTTGGCAAAATAACTTTTTGGAGAAACATATTTTTATTTTTCTAAAATACTTATAATCATAATCATATATTCTATTATACTCTCACTAACTATAAAAAAATAATATTTATAAAATATTTATAATTAAAAATATATCACACTAACTGTAACAAATAACATTAAAAAAACAACTAGAGTTGAAAATATTTCCTATAATTTATCAAATTATTTTTTATATTAAAACATTCAAATATAATTTTACTTTTCACGTGTTCACCATTTTGCTGTCCAAATTACAATCTCCAAAAATAATTTTTTTAAAATATGAAAAAGCATAAATTTTCCAGCTTGTGTCAGCCTTTTAGGAAAATGAACAAAAAATGGAATTATTTATGGAGAATCTGTGATAGGGTTCCACAACGAGGCAGCTGAGAAAATTAATTATGTATATGTGCCATAGATATCAACGTGCAGCTATATATTTCAATATTTTAAGATTATCAAAAAATTGCTCTCACTATTTTGGTTGTTCTCCTATGCACAAAAAATGAAATCATTAAATCTAGTTAGCAAACAGAAGTAAATTAGGTCTGCTACTGCTTGTCTCAACTACGTCTCTGCATAATCGATACACAACAATTATGAAGTTTTGGGTATAAATCCATAAAAAGTATAGGTGTTTGATAAATTCATATTAGTCTCTTTTTTTCATGATGTGGGCTTTATTACGAACTATTCATTATAATAAGTTAGTTTTTTATAATGACTTAAATTATTTGATCATTCAACAAAAAATAAATAAATCTTTTTAATTCCATGGATAGTACTAGATAGTTTTTGTTCAGAATAACTAAGGTGTATAAATTAATTTTAAAAGTGGAATTAAAAATTTTTCTTTAGTTTATAATATTTAATTTAAAAGTATATACAGAATCTTACTAGCACAATAACTAAAAAAATTAAATTTTTAAGAAGTTACAAATTCTCTAAAAAATTACAATAAATACAAAAATAAATAATGTGTATTGAATATTTTAAAAGTTAATATATTTTAATTACGTAATATGTAGGTGAAAATGTATAGGTTTAGAAATTGACTGAGTCTCTAAAGTGGCCGGACAGAGATTTGTTCATATGCCATGTTTCGAGTTATTTTGTAGTCTATTTTGAAAAGTCTATTTTATTTTTAAATAAGCCGCTCTATTATGGTTTTGTAGATATATGTATTCAGTTTTAATTTATGTATATGGTGTGTTTAAAATGAAATGAAACAACAAATGGATTCAAGTTATGTCTCTTATAGCCAAAAAGGGGAACTTTTATTAAAATCATAATTCTAGTATTGATGAAAAGTTAACTTAATTGTGTTAGATTGTTTAGATTCTGCAATCAGGTTAAGAGGTGTTACAAACTATAATTCCATTTAATGTTTCAATGACTTATAAAGAATCGTTAGAAAACCCCTGTCAAACATTCATCTGCCTTTGCCCAAGGACTTATGAGTCATGAACTATGAAAACATATGAGATTCACTTGTTCTACCAGACAAGTGATGGATCCTTTTTTGGTCACTCATTAACCTTCATACATATAAATGTAATATCCAATGTACCTCATTCATAATTGTTAGGCAATCAAAAGATACAGCAAAACAGAACACAACATACACAAGGCTACCATGGTCCCTCAAGTTTAAGGGTTAATCGTGTACTATCGTAACATAGAAACTCTTATTTTGATAAAAAAATATTTTCAATCAAGAGTTTTCAGTCGGCTTATTCAGTGTGTTATTCTCTAACAAGCACCCACAAACATACACTATCGTCACTACGCCAATGTCCTTGGAGCGAGATATACTCCTCATGCGAGCATGCATCATATGCATGAGTTATTATGTTGTTCCATGTCCCATCTCAAAAAACCCTCGATTTGGAACTAATTTAAGACCAAAGCCATAGAGGCATATTCCATGATCACCATCAAATATGTGACCATGCCGCATGGTGAAGTTTGGTCTAGGTACTTTATCTAATTACTATATCCATTTGAAGATAAAGAAATTTGCTTATTTTATTATTTGAAAAAGATTATTTTTACAAATATAAGAGTATAAAAGACGCCTAATCTAATTGGTGCGTCGGACACTACTCTAACAGAAAATATATTTTATGTTCTTAGATAGTATTTCGTTGAAATATACAATTAATTTAACTTTAGAATATAGATCTATAACAATTAAAAGAATTAAAATATTTTAAATTTGAAAGTATAGTTACCAAATTTTCTAGCGCACTGAGATGACTTTTAAATATCGATAAAAAGTTCAAACATAACTAATAAATTGAGAGGAAGAGTAATACGAGTACTTTATCTTCTTGTTGTCTTCATATTTGTTGTTAGTGTTTGAGACAAACTAATAAATTTAACAAATTTTTTAATTTCTTGACCTACATCTTATTTTGTGTTCACGATTTTACATATCTATAGTTAAAACTGATCATAAATGAGAAATAATTCGAAGCATGCGCATTCTACCATACCAAAATATTTTTGTCGAATTATTATATAAATTACGGTTTAAAAATTTAATCAAAATTATACGAACGATTTGATGGCGATTGCGATTTGAATTAATCAAATCGCACCATAAGTGTGTGTATATATATATATTATATGTATATTTAAATTTATTAATATTTAAAAAAATTAATTTTGGTAGCTAACTTTTAATTGTATTATCTATTTAAGTTTAATTTAGTAATTACTTTTTAATATACTCACCAACTTCTCTCTTATATAGTTTTCTTGCTTTTCATTTATTTCAAGCTTTAAGGCAAAGAGTATGTATATTTAGTTTCAATATTTTATTTTATAAAAATATTGGTATATAAAGTTTTTTCCAACTCTTTTTCTCTTTATTTTCCAGTTTTCCTATTTTTCTTGTAGTTTCAACGCATATGAATGAGTTAATTTCTCCTTTCAATAATTAGAATATGAAAAAAAATATTTAATAAAAATAATAATATAATAATGCATTAAGGATAGACTATGCATTCTATAAAACTTCTCATCTTTTTCTTATAGTTTCAATGCATATTAATGAGTCAATTTCTCTTTTCAATAATTAAAATAAAAAAAAATTTATTTAATAAAAATAATAATATAATAATACATTAAGAATAGACACTATCACCGTACATTCAATAAAATAAATAAAGTATTATACAATTTCTGTCAAACGTATCACTTCACTCAAGTCATAATGCTTTGCTAAAAATAAAGGATACAATAATATTCCCTTAAATTATTTTGTATAGTGTAAAACTCCAATTTTATTTTATTTACGGAGTAATGCACATGTAATAATTTTTTTTTCAGTTTTAAAGTAAATCAACTTAAAAATCGTAGACCTCAAATCACACCTTCGTTTTTAATTTTTACAAAATGACAATTGCAGATTACTTTTTTGGCAAAAATACACTTAACAAATTACTTTGAAATAAATAAAAATAATAATAATAAAAATCACACCAAGATCACCCCCTAATACTTTTGTGCGTGAGAGCAAAAGGATTCAAATAACACATGCCAAAGCAAGTCAAATTTTATTCTCCTTCTTCTTTTGGACAACTGACGCATTAATAATAAAATAAACATTAAAATGTGCGTAAATGAGGTGAGCCCCAAACACAAAAAATAAAATTTTGGGAGTATCCTTTGTAGGTACGGATCAATCCGCCTATATGATGCTAATGTCACGTGATTAAATATATAATATCAATTTCGATTGAATTCGATTTATTAAATATAATAAAATTAAAATTAAATATATTTTTTTATTTGATAAATATTAAAGTTCAATTAAATTCGGTTTAATTATTAAAATAATAATAAATATATGTAAAAAAATTAAATTACTTGAGTTTAAGTCGTGTTCAACTTAATCGAAATTGTTCAAACCCAAATTAATTGACCATCAAATTAAATTCAAATATAAATTTTAAAATTAAAAAAAAAATCAAACAAATTTTAAAATATAACATATTCAACTCAATTCAATTCATTTACACCACACCACTATAGAATATAACTCTTAGAATATACCCTAATGTACAAATATATCCTAATGTACGAATAGTTGTTTATGTGTGGGTGAAAACTATTCTCCCAATTGGAATAGTATCTTATCTATCTCTATAAAAAAACTAGTCATATTTTTAATTTGGAAGATGAATTTTAGTAATGTAATCCCCTTCCATTAATGAATAATTAGAGACATCTTGTAATATAAATTTTGTTGTTTGCAAAAATCACAAACAAAAAAAAGTACAAATTATAACTTTATTGAATTTAATAAATGAATATGGATAAAATTTCTATTTCACCAATTTGATTCTTCTTTACTTGAACATTGATTTGATTGTTAATAACATTAATTTAAGGGTTTAACTACTTAATTTTAAATTAAACGTTATAATTTTAATAGCCTCCGCGATAAATGCCTTATTTTAGCCTTGAACACTGTAAATTTTCTTGAATTTGATGAATTTTAGTTGAAAGAACTTCATTCAACACCTTTTTTACTTGAACTTCTTTTTCTTCTTCTTCTTTTTAACTTGTGTTTAACTTCTTGAAAATGACCTATATTTCTACTTGAAGGATAAGGGCTATTGCCATTTTTGTTAGATGACATGGGAGGATTTGATTGATTTTTCATGGTTTGATATACATTTATTGCTTTAATCACAAGATGTGATTTGAATTATCAAATATTGATTTTCACTTCCATAATTTGCAAGATACGATTTTTTTTACCAAAATATCATAATTTAATACATGATAATATTTAATTTTTCTATCAATTAAACATCTTATTTAATCTTGGAATTCAATGATAATTCCAAAAATAAATAAAATATAAATTAATAAGTAAAAATTATATTACACATATTAATGTATATTTGACAATAAAATTTATATATCTATAAATACTCTCTCAAAACTTGTTCACGTGCATTTGTTTTGACGGATGCGAAAAGTGAATGAGCCTTGAACTATTTCTTCAATAAAATCAAGTCACAATAGTTTACTTGAATTTGTTTGGAACATAAAGATAGTTTAAACCCATATTGGGGAATGTTTTCTGTTGAATTGATTTGAACTTGTAGACAGTTTATCCTTATATTAAGAGTTCTTCAATTGAATTGAATTTGTAAATAGTTTATCCTCATATCAAGGAGTTTTTAACTTGATTTGAATTTATAGACAGTTTATACTCATATCATGGAGTTTTTGACTTGAATTTGTTTGGAATTTATAGATAGTTTATGCTCATTTTAAATTTATTTAATAGTTTATACTTGTATCAAGGAGTGTTCAATTTGAATTTTAATTTGTTAGACAGTTTATATTTGTATCAAGAAATCTTTATTTGAATTTGAATTTGTAAATAGTTTATACTTATACCAATGAGTTTTTATTTGAATTTGACTTATACGTTTGTATACTATTGTCAAGGAGTGTTTCATTTGATTTGATTTATAGACCTTTTATATTCATATCAAGGAGTTTTACTTATAGTTTATGCTCTTATCAAGGAGCACTTGGGAGAACTTTAATTTGAAGATTTTAGATAGTTTATGCTCGTATTTAGAATCATTGCTGACAGTTTATGTTGTTATCAAGGAGCACTTGATAAGACTTCAATTTATGCTCGTATTTAGAAGCATTGCTGACAATTTATGATCTTATCAAGGAGCACCTGAGCAAAATTTAATTGAATTTTTTTAGATAATTTATGTTCGTATTTAGGAGCATTATTGACAATTTATGCTCTTATCAAGGAGCAACTAAACAAAATTTAATTTGAAAATTTTAGATAGTTTAAAATCATATATAAGAGTATTGAAAAATTAAAGATGATTCCACTTTTTTTTCTTGATTTGCTGGAAATTGACTTTCAACAACTTCAGTTTCATGCTTTGCCCTATTTGATTATAATTTGAGTGAAGACATGTGACACTATATTCATTTGCCCCATTTAAGTGGAATTTGAGTAAAACATGGAATGGCATATTTATTTGCCCCCTTTGGAACATCGCATTCGTTTGCCCCATTTGAATAGAATTTGAGTGAAGGCATAAAACGCCGTTTTTATTTGCCCTCTCTGGATGAAATTTGAGTGAAGACATGAAATGTTGTTCCATTTGAATAGAATTTGATTGAAGACATGGAACACCGCATTCATTGTTTACTTTGAATGAATTTTTGAGTGAACACATGAATACAACCTTCATTTACACCCACTTGCATATTTCTTCAAAAGTTGATTGATAGCTTGATTCAAGAAATTTGACTTTTGTTAAGATCGAGTGTTTTTCCTCCATCTCTATTTGAATTTCGAACTTAGTTTGCAAAAAGAAGAAATAAGAGGTAGAGATCGTCCTACTAAGCATGCTAGAAATTTATAACGCAAATTTTGTTATCTATAAAAATTACAAACAAATTGAAGTTTTATTGAATTTGATGAATTAATATGAATAAAATCTCTATTTTACTTATCTGATTCTTCATTTCAAGAACATTGACTTAATTTTAATAACATTAATTCGACAATTTAACAACTCAATTTCGAATTAAATATTATAATTTTGATGGCCTTCGCAATGAATGTCTTGTTTTAGCTTTGAACACCGTGGATCTACTTTAATTTGATAGACTTGGGTTGAGATAACTTCATCCAACACATTTCTTGCTTGAACTTCTTCTTCTTCTCAACTTGTATTTAACTTATTGAAGATGAGTTCCTGCCATATTTATATAACACAATTTGATTTATCATTTATGATTTGATGGACATTTAGTGTTTTAATTACAATATGTAATTTGAATAGACAAAAGTGTTGATATTCATTTTTATAATCTCCAATATACTATCTTTATTGCTAAAAATATAATAATTTGACATATGATAATATTTAACTCTATTAATTAAATATCTTATTTAATTTTAGAATTCAATGATAATTTTAAAAATAAATAAAATATTTGATAATAAAATTTTCATATCTACACATGGATTTCTTGTAAGTTAATCCTTCTTTAACTTGAGTTAAATATATGGTTAAAGCAAATGATTTTGAATTATTACCTTAAGCAACATACGAGTAGTCGACTCAAAAAAAACGAGGTGTGGATCCCTTAATTATGTATTGATGAAAAATGGAGAGAATGTGTATTAAGCATAAGATGAATCCCTACTATTCCCACCAATAAGTAGAGCATTACATATATATGATGATATACATTTAAATAATCGTATATTAAGAAAATCTACAATATTGCTTACATTACTAAGTCAAAATATTTAATTTTTAAACTAAACTATCATATGGATTTTTTTCCATAATATTTTAATAATATTTTTAAATTTCAAATCTTAATGTTTGCTATATATTTAATATTATTTAGTTCGATTGAAAAAAAAAATGACTAAATTATCTATTATCATAATTAGAGAAATAGTCGGATTAACTTATCAGCAACACTACTAAACATATTATTTTATTGACTGAGGGAGTACTAACAAGCACACAAAAGCAACTATATAGTCGATCACACACGATCTAATCAAACCTACAAGGCCAAAAAAAAAAAAAAATCATATTGTATTTGGTTACAATAGTAAAGGTGGAATTACTAACAATAATAATTTAATTTATTGACATTACTAGAGAAAATTCATTGTGTGTTGTGTCAACAACAAACAATATTGTGTGTGTGTGTGTGTGTGTGTGTTGTTGCCATGCATAATAGATAAGGTGTGACTGCAATTAAATTTAATATATAGCTGATGTAATTCTCACACACACACACACTCACACTCACACTCACTCATATATTACAGACTTATATATCTGTACGCACATTTAATGTTTTTCTTTTATTTCATAAGTTCAATTTACATAGAAATTTAG
The DNA here is from genome assembly GCA_019321725.1 of Paulownia fortunei. Lineage (NCBI taxonomy): Eukaryota > Viridiplantae > Streptophyta > Magnoliopsida > Lamiales > Paulowniaceae > Paulownia > Paulownia fortunei. Next base: position 14,385,971 of record CM033117.1, read on the forward strand.
AAACTAACTATATGGCAAGAAATTTGGACTTAACATTAGTGAAAAATTTAATGATTGTAATAGAAATTCAATTTTCAATGTCTCGTCTCTCTAACATTTAAATTTATAGGCGAGATTTGTTTTTAGTACAGCATCTTTCTGGATTCAAATCTCGCTATTACCTATTCAGAAAAATATTTATATTTGTTAGACTTTAGAAACAAAAGATTGTCTTCATGTTAGAGGCCATGCAGATCCTCCTTCACTCTCTTAAAAAATTCATCAAGATATATTATATTATGATGCTAGTTTGAAATAAAAACATATATTGTGAAAGAATTCAATCAGTTTCACATGCAAAATAAAAAAGAAAAATATGATGTTTGAAAAAGAATATTGTATAGAATGTTAGAATGATTGCAGCATCTACAAAATCATAATAATAATGATTATACTTTAGCAACTAAACCACATGCCAATTTATGCCATTTGTGTATCAAAAAAGGAATGAATTAAATTATTCCTAATTTAAGTTTTTAAATCCTTTAAACTTAATATATTTGGCTCTTTTACTAATTCAATGCATTTTTATAATAAGTGTTTTGGTTTTATTATACTCTTTTATAATGTTAAAAGAGGATAATATTTGAGTTTCTAAAATTGATTGTAACAATTCTGGCTCACGTGGTGAAATTCACAAGTGAGACTCCTGTACAACGAGCTCCACCAACAACGAATTCAATTCATCCTCTACTTCACGTTCGTTTTTATAATAAGACTTCTGTACAATAAACTCTACTAGCAAATAACTTATACTCGTTCTCATTCTATAAAAAATAAATAATCTAAATTGTTAGGAGAGTTTATTATACGCACTTATAAATTATTTTAATATTTTTCATTTTAACCAAATATGGTATCCAGGGTCTAATTTAATTATCGTCCATATTAGTCATTTGTCTTTTCAAAAAAAATTTGCAAGACATGAAGGTTGAATAATAAATCATATTATTATTAATTTTGTTTCGAAATTGATTTGTGAAGGTTTAAACTTAATATTTTAAATCATTAGTAATTCAAATGCATTTTAAAAATATGTAGTTCGTTATATTGGACTCCTTAGGAAGGTAACAGATGATCGAGTTGTTATGAAATTCTAAGACAAACATACAATTGTTACCTATAATCTATATGTTTTAGAATAAATATAAACAATGTATGCTCCACTTGTCTTAATTTTGTAGCTCTTATATTCTGTTTATAATGTTTCAAAGTACGTCTTCATTTTGTAATTTTTATTTTTCCAAATGTAAAATCTCAATTAAAATAATCAGTTAAGACATTTTTAATTTTCATCTAAAATTACAAATTAAAATTAATTTATTTATTTTAATACAAACGCGACTTAATAATTCTTTTAATTTGTAACTTTTTTTCTAATGTGGAACTGTTAGAGCGTCTTTTTCATTGGAAAGATGTGATGAGAACCATTTTATAAATTATCATTATGACTTTTTCCCTATTGATCGTTTATACAGTTAGATGGCATTTTTAATTATTGAAGAACAAAATAAACCAAAAATAGGCAGGAAAAAAAAGATAAAAAAGCAAGTGATGATCGTTAATAATTTTTTATTTTTTATTTAGTCCCATAAGGTAAAGGAACTTACAAATTTGATATCATACTTTAAAAATTAGCTAAATTTATTAGTCACCGCTTGCACCCGCCATTAAATATTGGATGAAAAACACTATTTGCCATGCATTAATGTTGGGGTTGAAAGGAAAAAAACAATTAATTTCAAAACAGATATTTTACAGATAATTACAAAGCTATCATTAAATTTTGTTTTTTTTTTCTTTTTCCTTTTTCTCAATTTCTCTCCCTTAATATTTTTCTCTATTTCTGTCATATTTTACCTTTCATTTTTTTCTTTTTTAATTATCTCCTTTTCTTTTTTTCTCCATTTTCATTTTCATCTCCTTTCTTCTTTTGTTACCTTCTTATTTTTTATCTTTTTTTTTCTTTCACTTTTTTCCTCTTTTTCTCTTTTCTTCTTTGTTTTTTCTCTATCTTTACGCTAATTATTTTCCTTTTTCTCTTTTCTGTTATTTTTTCATATATTCTTCCAATTTTATTTTTTATTTTGATTTTTTCCTTTTTCTCTCTTTCCTCTCCTCGCTTTCTCTTCTTCTTCTTCTTCTTCTTTCTTTTTCTATTTTTCATTTTTTTCTACCTTTCTAATTTTCTCCATTTTACCTATTTTTTCTTTTCTTCTCTTCTTTTATTTTATTTTATTTCCTTTTTCCCTTTTCTTTGCTTTCCAGTTACACACACACACACACACACACACATATATATATATATTTCATTTTCAGCACACTGACCCACTGACCCACCATCTTCAGCAACCTTCTAGAGCGTCTCCTACAGAACAACAAAACAATAAATGTTTATCATTTTTGAATGGTGTGACAAAAGAAAGAAGAATACAAATTTGATAAGTTGACCATTTCTTTTTTGTGTTTTGTATATAATAAAAGTAGTAAATGTAAATTTGTCCAGAAAAATATTATAAAAAGTTATTAAATAAATTTTTCTTTGCATAAAAGTCATGCCAAAATCTGCACATCAATTTTGTTTCCGCAAAATTTTGATAGCAGTAAAGTCATTTTTGTAAATCTTTAATTTGTAATGCATATGTTTATTAACATAAGCACTATACATGTGGAATTGTTTATCAAAAATTGAATATCTTGACTATAATTTTTTTGATAAATTTAAAACTCGAGTTTAAATTTCAATACCATGTGTTACAATTTAAGAATATAAACAAAATAGTACTATTAAAATAGGTTAAATTTCACTTTACTGCACCTATTTTTGTTGAGAATCACTTTATTCCTTTATATTCTTAATTGTTTTACTTTATCCATTTGTACTCTCATTTTATCTCACTTTACTCCATTATACTCTCATTATCTCACTTTACCCTCTTGTACTTTAAAAAAAAAATCAAATTACCCTTACCAATTATTTATAGTAAAATTATTTTAAAAAGTTCTAAAATTAATAGACTTTTATTTATAATCTAATATTTTTTAACTTAATTAATAGCACTTAATATTAAATTTATTTTAAATTTTATAATATTCTAATAGCTATTTTTTACAGATATAGTTCCTATTAAGTTTCTATATTATATAATATTTTTTATTTACTTATAAATTTTCTACTTATCATAAATATAAAAAATATATAACATATTTTTAAAAAGTATTTTGTTAAATTCAAAAAATACTAGTAATAAATTTCTCATTGTTAATGAAATTATTAAAATTTCATAAAAAAAATAATGTTAAATTATAAAAAAATTATTTTTAGGTATAATTTAAATCCATTAAATGAATTATAAATAGTCGAATTATCATAATTTAATAAATACTATGTTCTATTTAAAATTATAGTCATTTTACTAACTAATTTTATTACCATTACTTGATTATAATGATTATTTTTAAATTTAACATAGTTTTTATGAGCTTATGATAATTCTATTAACAACAAAAAATTATTACTAATATTTTATGTATTTAGTAATATTATATTTAAAAATATTTTTTTATATATTTTTTGAATTTGTATTGAGTGAAAAATTCATAAGTAAAGTGTATTAGCTAATAAAAAATATTCTACTATATACTAATTTGATAGAAACTATGCTAAATTAAAAATTAACTATTAGAATTTAAGTACAATAAAATTTTAAATTAATTTAATGTCAAGTATTAATTAATCAAATTGAAAAAATTAATAGAATATAAAAATAAATCTATTAATTTTAGAATATTTTAAAATATTTTTATTATAAATAATAGGTAATGATAACTTGGTTAATTGTTTTAGAGTACAAGTGGGGTAAAGTAAAACAATTGAAATATAAGAGGATAAAGTTAAACAATTAAAAATATAAAAAAGGAAATTGATATTTAAAAAAATAGAGGAATGTAAAGTGAATTTTACCCATGAAAATATTATTGAAGAACTGGTGTTGTGGTGAAGTTGGAAAAAGGTAGTGGAGCAAAGTAAGAAGAAAAGAATTAAGAGGGAAATACAAAGAGGCAAAAGGAAACAAAGGAAGAAAAGAGAAAAATAGAAAAATGGAAACAAAAGAAAAAAAAAAAAAAAAAAGGAAACAGAAGAAGATAAATGAAAAGTGCAGAAAAAGTAGATAGATAAAAATTTAAGAAGAAAAAAAAATAGGAAAAGAGAGGGAAAAAACAAAAGAAAAGAGAGAGAAGTTGAGAGGAAACAAAAAAGAACAATAAAATTAGAAAAGTTAAAATCTAGTGCTAACTTTGTAATTAATTATGAAACATATGCCTTGAAATTAATTTTTTTCACCTTTTAACGAACCCTAACAACATAATAGTTTTCCATCCAAAACTTAACGTGTGACAAAATGCAAAGAGAGGCTAAATATGAGACCAAAATTTGGCTGTTTTTGAAAACATGTACGGAATTTACAAATGCTCTTATATTTTGGGACTAAAAAAGCAATTTTTTCTTAAAAATCTTCCTTTTTTTCTAATGGAACAATTAAATATATAGATATATCTCACATCAATCAATCAACAATTAACAATCATTACTATAGAATTAGAAAAATATTACATATTTGGTAGAATTTGAACTATGACCTCAAAATCTTGAAACCCAACTTTACCATTTAAACTAAGTCTTGTTGATTATTTTGAAAGCCATTTGAGTAGTATCAGAATATCTCTAATTCAAATTCATATTATTTGAATGGTAATGAAAAAACCCTTTTTTTTTTATTTCGTGACACGGTTCAACAAATTATCATTGAATTAGAATGCATAGAAACCTAGGGATCTATAAATTCTATATTAAGATCAAACAAATTAGACCAAATATACCACTAATACTTCTAATTCAAGAAATTTGCTAAATCACCTCAATATGAACATTAAACCACGTTGTGATGATGGAATTTTTTTGGGAAATATTCAAAATTAAAATTAGGAAACCATGGTGCCCCTATAGGAAGAGAGAAAAAAGAATTGGTAATTTTCTTTCAATTTCCAATTAATGAAATTTTTTCTCTACTTCAGTCATTCAGACTTTGTCCAATTGGTAATATTGAGGCACCAAAATCAAGATTTTGGGTATGGATCCATTAAATATATAGATGCTAAAAACATGTTCATTGTTATGTCATGCACTGCGCCACTTCACTTGCGTATCTAATTTATTTTATTATCAAATTATAAGTTGTACTTTAGTTTTTGAAATGTGAATGTACATAACAATGATAAAGGATCCCTACTCTAAAAGAAACATCTCTACTTTCTTGGTTACCTTTTTTGGCATGTAAATGTAATTAGTCACCATGCCTGTTGTAAAATGTTATAAAAATGTTATGTATTGGATAGTTATTTTTGAATGAATTTTTTTTTTACAAGTGTAATTAAAATATATTTTTATCAAATATTTGACAATAATTATAAATATTTTGTGAAAAAATTCATATTAAATAATTTATTTTATAGATGAATTTTTATTTCAAAAAATGCTCCTAAACATATACATAGATTTGAGTTGACATGTATGCATTATAAGACTCCATTTTATGAACGCTTTTTTAGTTTTGATTATGAAATAAGTATAGTGAGAATATCTTCAAATACAATGGGTGCAAAAAATTCTCTCTTAGTTAACAATACAGTGAGAATATAACAAATTTTTGGATGAAATGAGTGCAATACTTTTGGTTTATTCAAAAAATTTAGATTGTAATTCAATGATCAGATTGATTATGTTGCATACAGTCTACTACAAAATATCTCAAGTATAATATTTTATTTTAAGTGTAATATAAGTCTAGGAATTGAAATTTGTGCTCTAAAAGTAAATTGTATTATCAAATTGAGTAAATTAGAAAGGTAACAAATATACAAATATAAAAACCACAGTGAATTTGTCTAGAAAATGAAAAACCAAATTAATAGATTAGCGCCATATTTTAAATAAAAAGAAACTTCAATTTAGTTCTTAATAGGCTCTTCAATTTTAATTATGTAATTTTTGTTATCTACATCATACACATATGTCGTATAATTAATTGAATACAACAAATATTATCGTTGAACAAAATGTTTAAAGAAAGAACAACAAAATAAGAATTGATAACTTGTTGATGTGCTAAGTTTAATTTGTAGAACAATAGAGGAAAAATCTTACACTAATACACCGGTCATTGAGTTTATATCAAGCATATAAGTAAGGCACAAAAAAGAAAAAAAAAATGAGATTCAAAAGAATATTTTAGACAACAAATGAAAGTACTATATATATAAAAAAAGTAAGTATTTTAACTCGATATTTATAGGGATATACATTAATCGAGTTTATTCAAACACGTTATTTTTTAAATTTATTTGAATTTTTATCAAATTTTAAAAATTATATTTAATTTTGATTTGATTGTTAATCAAATCGAGCATTTGAATTTGAATGAATTTTAATCGAGTCAAACATAAATCTAACTTGAATAGTTTGATTTTTTTACACATATTTTTTTATTTTTCATTAAATCGAGGTCAAACTCAAGTCAAATTTTAAATTTTATTAAACAAAAAAATAAGTTCAAATTTGATTTATTAAATTAACGAACGGAGCTCAAATAATTTTTTAACAATTGATCTCGAGTTGGTTTGTTTTTCAACTCTAAATATTTTAAAAAGAATTGTTAATAAAGTAATTAAAGTATATATTTATTACAGAAAAATACAAATATACTCTCGTAATAACATGAATAAATTAAAATAGAGTGCAAAGAATACAAATAGCAATTAGCAAATCCTATGAATCGTGACCCCACACCCGAATGCAGGTAACCATGAATTGATGAATGGATCACTATTATCACCTGTTTTTTTATATCCATGAATTACTTAAAAGCAATTGACCCAAGCTCCATTTACCTGGACCCAGACCCAGATCCAAACCCACTCAATCACGTAACTTTCCCTTATCCACGTGCACTACGAAAAATAACATCAAATCATTCTCTTAATTCCTTATTTTAATTTTTTATTTCACTTTTGTCATGCACCATTTTAATCCTTCATATCTACAATTCGTTTCATTAACGTCCATACCACACAATTCTATGAGTAATTTGATGGGATATTTTGAAGTTGGATGAAACATTCCATTATCAAGGGGTGTTTTATTTCAAAAAATGAAAAATGAAAAATGAAAAATTTATTTTTAAAGAGAATCATTTTTTTTTAAGTTCACAAAATTTTAAAAAAATTATAATTCAAATATAGTAATTTAATAATAATTTATAAAAAATTGAAATAAAATAGTAAAAATTACGGAACAATGGGTAATTTTTTTGCACTTTTGGGTGAGTGATTCTTTTAGACAATTCAACAATAAAATAAAATAGTAAGAATTAATAAAAACTATTTAAATAAATTTTTATATTTGAAAAAAACATAAAAATAATTTTCAATGGAAAAAAAAATAATCAACATTTTATTCCAATAAACTCAATAATTAATTCTTTTAATAGCACTATTAAGATTTTTTTTAGTTTTTGAAACATCTAAAAAATGAACTTTTATTCCAATAAATTCAATCATTAATTCTTTTTAATAACACTATTAAGATTTTTTAGTTTTTGAAACACCTAAGAAATGAACCTATAGAATTATCGACATGTTATATTTAGTTCTTACAGGTGCTTCTTTTAATTATCAACAATACTTAAAAAATCTTAGTTTTGAATTTTTGGTAAACTTAAAAACATGTTAAAAACAAGACGTTAAAAGCATATTTGTTATTATTAAATTACTTGATTTGAATCATATGATTTTTGAACTTTTGTATACTTAAAAGCAACATGTTGATTATAAAGAAAAAAACAAATTTATTATTTTTTGTTTTTGAATAAAATGCCCCTGCTAATGTAATATTCCATTCAATTTCAAAAGATTTTATTAATTATTAACAGAATTGTATAGTTAGAGATATTAATGAAATGAGTTAAAGAGATGAGGGATTGAGAGAGAGAGAGAGAGAGAGAGAGAGAGAGAGAGAGAGAGGTGTGCATATATTGCAGGGGACCTTTCCTTCTATGGAAACTTTGTTGTGAAAGGAACTGTCAATTCTTTCCCCTCTGAGCTCGTGATCACAATTTGCTCCATTCCTTTAAGGCGGCGGAGACGGCGGCGGCCGCGGTGATGATTTCAGCTATGTAAGGAGAAATGCAGGGGATTTTTGGGAAGATGATTAGGGGTCCACATTGCCCATGTGGTTCTGATCTGATTCTGCCCTCATCCGTGATAAAACCAACAACAGAAAACAAGGAAAGAGTTGTGTGGTTTAAAGAGAGGATATTTTTTATTCAAGAATTCAAATCTTTAAATACAAAAATCAGAGATGCACTTAGCAGAAAAATAAGTGCAGAAAAATGAATAACAACTAATTCGAGACTAGTAACTCCTGAACTCATGGATCCTCATAGAATTGATAAACACTACCCAGCTCCTAAGGAATACAAATTTATTCTGCTGAATAAAACAGAACAAAATAAAAGTTTAACAATCCGATCTCTGCATTTTCAAGGGTTTTGTCTCTTGGGTTTGATTATTTATTTTTTGCGCAAGGTTGGTGTGAATTGGTTGAATTTATTTTCTGGGCTTTTGGGAAGATTGGATCTCCTTTTTTTCTTTTTTCTTTTTTTTTTTTATTTAATTTTGTTTTTCCCACTGTTGGGAGCTGCGAGAGGTTGTTTCTTCTTAATGTTCAACTGTTTGTTGACGATTTGGAGTTTGGGGTTAAATATTTTTTGGTTAGGATGTTTATGAATCTTTGGAATTAGGAAATTTGAGGTTTAAAGTTTCTATCTTGTTGCTTAATGAGTACAAACTTGTAATTATCAAGAAGTACATATATTTTCTGGGATATATTTCTCATTTAGTTGAATGAATTTGGCATTTTAACATCCGGGTTCACTGGATCTTTTTCTTCTTCAATATGGTCTCTCTACTAATTTCTGTGGTAAAGGAGGTTGAGCTTGAAATAAATCCCTTGGATCCTATTATTAAGACTTCTAAAATGAAGTGGAAAAATGAAGGAGAGGACTTGGATTGTATTTGCCCCTTCTGGAACTAGTCTTTTTTTTGGGTGATTAACTTTATTACATATGTAATAACAATATACGGAGAGGAGCTATCTCAAACCGAAAAGGTCATTTTTTTTTGTTTCCTAGTTACCTATACTTTGTCATATTTACTTGAAGACAACAATTGGTGTGATCGATTGAGATGTCACTCAAGAGCATTGTACGTGAGCTGAAGGAGATGACAGATGGGATTGGCAGCATATCAAGGAGAGGGGTCGAGGGGAAGCATTGGCGTGGGCGAACAAGGTCTTATATGGCGCCTGATGTAGCTCTTTCTGAGCCAATTGAGCAAGGGCAGTGGGCAAAATTACCACAAGAATTGCTTTTGGATATCATCCGGAGGGTTGAGGAGAGTGAGATTGCTTGGCCTGCTAGGACTGTTGTTGTCTTTTGTGCATCGGTTTGTAGATCTTGGAGGGATATCACCAAGGAAATTGTTAAAACTTCAGAGGAATGTGGGAGGCTGACATTCCCCATTTCATTAAAGCAAGTAGTTTTGTTCATCCATTTCTGTTTTAATATATTCCTATTTTTTTTAAGGATGATTATTATCTCACACAAGCTTTCATCTACTAGCTGGTCCCCGAGATGCTCCAATCCAATGCTTTAATCAAAAGGGATAGAACAACTTCCACTTACCGCCTCCATTTTGGTCTGATCCCATGTAAGTCGTTTTATTCGCTCAGACTTATTTCCTCTTATATTCTTTCTTTAGGATTCCCCCGAATACCAGTTTTCTCTTTGAAGGTTTATGCAACAGGGTTTCTTGAGGTCGATTAAATCCCTGTGGTGAGTTATCCAATTATACTTGGATACATTATCACATGCATCACACATGCCAATTTGGAAATTTCACATCTTTGGCTTACTTTTGTGATTGGTTTTCAAAGTGGTCTCTTCTGATATGTGTGCCTTCTCGAACTAAATTTTAGATGATTACATTAATTGCTTCTCCTATGTACATAGGATAGTATTTCTGTCAATGCATTTGGACATCATAGGCTCCAGAGAACTAATTCCTTATCTATATTAGTGTTCTTGATTGAAGTAGCAGGCATGAATTTCTTCTATCCAGCAATGTGATCATTTTAACTATTTGTATTGAACTTTAATGGTGCAAATAGGGAATATCTGCTTGTTTTTAGTCTTTTGCTGTTGTAAACTGCAAAAGAGTGTTTTCTTTCTGGAAATAAAGTATCTCATGCCATTCCATTATCAAATTTGCTTATACAAGCCATGGATATATATATATATATGTATGTATATATGTATGTATGTAACAGAATGGCCACTTTCTTGTAAAAAAAATTTTCTTCTTCTTTTCTGGAAAACCCGTAGCCCCTATGAGTATTCTGCTGCTTCTTATGGAATTATATCCCATCGTTTCTGTTTAAGATGCCTTCTAAGGATATTGCAAAATAAACCCCGAGTCTATTGCTAATTTTAGGCGATATAAGCCTTTTATGGTAAAAAATGCTTGCTTTGCATTCTTAACTGAAATATGGAACAAAGGGCATTTGAAATGTATCAGTTGTAATCTTTTAGAAAATATTTCTCTTTTTCTAAATGAAATATATGCCTTATCAAGTTTGAAAAAGTGATAAAATAAACTGAAGAACTTTGCTCTGTGTAAAAACTAATACTCCGATCATATGTATTGACAAACGTGTATTGCCCAAGTGGTTACCTCTGATATAATCTATCTAATGGTTGTTACTCATGTAGTTTCTAACAAGTTTAGAATCACAATCTTATAGACCTTAAAATGGGAAAAATGCCGTAGGTAGTGGATTTGAACTTAACAAAACAATCCCACACTCAAGTCAATACAGTTGTGATTTGAAGTGTGTTCTAATGAATGTGGGTGAAATTGAATTACCTAATATGATGACAGGATTTTTATACTCTTCCTTGGGTTGGGATACACTGTTGGCGGTTCCCCTCCCACCAGTGTTTTCTTAAATCCATATTATCCTTTGAACTTGTGGTGCCATTCTTCCATAGAGGGCAAACCCGTTTTTGGGTCCTTGGTGATAGGATGATGACATCATTGAGAGTTTAGAGGTCACACAATCACATACTAAGGGGTGATGTGGCCCTCACATGCAGCTTTTGTGGGATGCAGTTTGTGTTGAATGAGACACAGCTGACGCATCTACTCTCAGTACATGTATTTTAATATTGCCCTATGGAAAATGTATTTTCACAAAATAATTTTGGTGCCTTCTTTTTTACGAGCTTAAGCAATAGCTCTTGCATGATGTCCATGAAGAAAATTGCTCATCTAAAACACCTTTGTTGCTATATAGATGTGAAAAAATGTCTACTTAAAAACAAAAGTTAGAAGCTCAATTAGATGAATTGGTTAGATGGTAAATTGTTAGCCACTAGAATGCATGCCACTAATTTTTGAATCTAATGGCAGCTGAGGACGAGAATGATAAATTATTGTTGGCATCCAAAAAGATCAGAAGGGCAACAAGCACAGATTTCGTGATTTCTCTGGTTGCGGATGATTTTTCTCGAGCCAGCAACACATATGTTGGAAAACTTAGGCAAGCCATCTCATACCATTCTTGTTGGAATCTATTTTACCATCTACTATTTTAACAAAATTGAATTTGCATTGATCAGGTCTAATTTTCTGGGTACAAAGTTCACCATATATGATAGCCAACCTCCAAATGATGCTGCAGTTCAACATATTAGTCAGCAGCGTCAAAGATTTAATGCTATGCAAGTCTCTCCTAGATTACCTGCATATAACTACAGCGTAGCTACCATTTCCTATGAACTCAATGTTCTCTGCAAAAGAGGTCCTAGAAGAATGCATTGTGTGATGCTCTCAATCCCTGTCTCTTCCATTCAGGAGGAGGGCACTGTGCCAACCCCAACATCATTTCCTCATTGTACTGATGAGAAGTCTCCTTCCCCACTGATCTCAAAAGAAAAGGAGCCAGCCACAGATTTCAGCTCCCCAAACCTCTCAAAGTCTCCGATATCAACACCACATTTTGGAGAGGCACTTGTTCTTAAAAACAAAGCCCCATGGTGGCATGAACAATTGAAATGCTGGAGCCTAAATTTCAAAGGCCGTGTAACAGTAGCATCCGCAAATAATTTCCAGCTTTTGGCTGCTGTTGATCCTTCATTCAACATACCTGCTACAGAACAGGGAAAGGTAATCTTGCAGTCTGGAGAGATTGGAAAAGACATTTTTACCATGGATTATCGCTACCCTCTCTCTGCATTTCAAGCTTTTGCAATCTACTTGAGCAGCTTTGACACTAAACTGGCATGAGAATGATGAATTTTACTTGGATTACATGTAGATCACGATCATCATTTGCCCATTTGCCTCCAGAGTATTCACAATATGTTTATCTCCACACAGAAGGTCACCATGCATCGGCATATAGTAGTTGAGAATCTGAACTGTGCAGGTAGTAGTTTATCTATTAGCAGCTCAGATGGAGACACTTGTTCTGCAAGTCAGATGTTTAATATATCGTTGGATTGCATTAATGTTTTTTTGCATTTGGATACATCCATATTTAATGTGATGAGAATGTTTTTGTCTTCCCATTCACTTCATTGCCCCTCTTGAAAGATCCTTTTCCAAAGCTGGAGTATCTTCTTGAAACATGCATATTCCCCGGAACAGGTCAAGTCTTGATCCCTGAAACTAGAGTGGTGATATTGTGAAAGAATACCCATAATCACAGTGAGTTGAATCATTTGATCATTTATCTATAGCACAGAATGGCCACTCCTTTCTATATTTCACAGCATGGATTTCAGAAAATGCAGATAAATTCTTGAAAGGAAAATGATAATTACTTTCATTGTGGCTGCAATTTGTATTAGCTTCTGTGGGATAAATGTTTGTGCAAATAATTGTTGGGCAAAAGTATTCCTTTCTGAAGGGTGGTTCACTTGGTTTTAGGCCGATGCCAAGTAATTTGTGTACAACTGCTAATTATCGTTCTAACATCTGATGCTTTTGGAAAATCAAACTACCTGATCATAATAACAAATAATGACTTGAATCTCACTCCTTTAGTGATTATCTTGCGTGCTTCTTACGGAATGCTAATGACTATTCGCACAAATTTCAATAGGCAGTATCTAGCCTAAAGTTAATTGGAAACATGGTCCTATGAACAAGCACAAGGCATTAAAGCTCTTAAAATGCGTTAGGCATATCAATAATAAGCATTGCTGCAGTTGACACGGAAAAGAACTAACCTACGGAATACCTTGATAAATTTAAGCTACTCTTGTGACGAACACTTAAGGTTTGGCAAATCTCAACTTATTTATCATAACGGCATGAAAAGCTAAAACTTAACACGATATAGCTAGCAGGAGCTCAGACATAATGAATACGCCTTTCATCATTAACAAACAAGCTTAAAGCGTAGATTATATGTCTGGATTTCACAAAAAGTTGGCTGATTGCCGGAAACAATCACTTCTTAACTCATGTCAATAGCAATCAGGGAAAAACAGGGAAAAATGACAGCTATAACCTCCAACTTCCGATGGTTCAATGCCTATCACAAACCCAAACAAGGTGGGGACTTGATGTAAAATGAAATAGCAACTACACAAGGTCGTACATTTGATTAATCCATAGTGTGTGATAAATATATCATGACGACTATTACGACTCAATATGCCAAATCAAAATGGCCAAGGTTACAAACAATAACCAACATATTGTGAAACAAAAAGGACATTGGACACTGCAAATTATGTGGTTAATATCCTGAATCTCATATCAACACTGCAAATTGTGATTTATTTTTAATTGCTCAATTTCAGCCAAGGGTCATCCACTTCATCTCAGAGTAGAGTAAGTAATGAACTCAGTCGAAGTGAACTGAAATGGTTGGCGTGGGATGGGATTTCTGCAATAAAGAAGACAATCATATTATTAGTTGTACTATAGGAAATCACTTTTAAAGATGGTAAATAAGGTAAATTTCAGCTCACAGTCGAGGCCCATAAACTTTGATTTGGCGCACGTGAGTATCCCTTCCATTTAGATGATTAGACAAGACGGCGATTTGCAACATGAAAGTATTCACAAAGGTTTCCCTGAGACATATATCACCAAGGATTTTCTTTAGTTTGCTAATAATAAGCACATACAATTTTATCATCCTAAGCTCCAAAAGAAACACAGGAGATATAATGTGGGTACATTTCTATTTTTTGTTTTACTGTCTTTTAGGATTGAGATGATTTATTTTCATAAAACTGTGTACAGAAAGATTGTTTAAGCTAACAACTTCGCATTTTCTAAGAGCTAATAATCATATAGCCAAATGTAGGAAATTTTTTTGAGTTAACCAGTCTGAGACGAATGCGATTTTGTTTGTCTAGTCTCTTATTGTATTTCACATTTTTCCAGTATGTTTTCTACAACTCCAGCACCAAAATAGAGAAGCAAATGCAACTCTTACTTTCAAAGCATAACTGCATACAAAGTCAAAGAAATGAAAAAAGCAATGCTTTGAAGGATTGTGTTAAATTGCTAAAGAAAAATACAGTGATAATTAACAAAGAAGATTGCTTCAATAATAGGCAACCCCAAAATGTACATGCTATTTAATGAGATTACAGATTATTTTTCGGTGGTAATGAGAAGACAAAATTTGTAAATTTGGAATTCACATTAATAACTACTCCTGCAAGCGTAATTAACAGACAGAAATCAATCTATTCCACTAATACATGCTGTTAAATGTGCCATAGACATTAGTATTCACAGGTTTAAATGAAAATAATCAAGTATCAAGAAAGGATCTGTTGCTCACCTTGGGTCACTCCCAGACAATGATACATACACCCAGCCAGTTGGCTTAACAAGCTCCACTGCTTTTATCTCCTGAACAATCATTGCAAGGACAAACCTAATAAAAAAATTCTCGTGCAATCATTGGATAGAATTTATGCTACCACAATTGATAGACCGAAATAAATTAATATCATTTAGTACTGTACAAGGTAATACAGATAGAAACTGCACTCCGAAAACCTTACTCTCTGTCTCTCTGTATAGAATACACAATTACCTTCAAGTTGTGGAAACCATCACCAGCTCGAATTGAGATCTTACTAGGTGTGTAGCTCTCATCAAGCTTGAAATCAACATATAAAACAACTAATTGCAGTGTAACTTTCTTTTGGAACTGGATATTCACAAGATGAGGCTGTGCACCATCTGACCTAAAATCCACCAAAATATAGGAAATCAGAAAGATAAAACAAATGAGCATTTTTTCATACCGGTTCAACAACACACTAAAATTTCAATCGCAACAATCTAAGCTACCAGACAAATATCATACATGGATTCATCAATCTCTATATATCTAAAAGCTTCACAAATTACAGTTTTAAGCACAAATTTCATCACAATGCTAACCATTTACCCTAAGAATAGAATCAAGAGAAAAGAGAGGGAGGGTACTGACTGCCAGTACGTATCGAGATTGTCGTCACGGAGGGAGGCGACGCCGTTTCCGGGCTTGCAGGAGCTGACGCTCCAGGCTGCCTTCTTCGCCATCTCCCGGAGGTCGTCGTCAACCACCAGCTGCTGGTTCCCGCCAGTCAGCTTCCCTTCCTCCTCTCCCTCCGACGACTCTGCCATTTACACCGCAATCACTGATTTGGTTTTGGGGATAAACCCTAATTCAACCGTTAATCATGTAATAATAATTCAAAAAGTTAGAAATCAGATGCCTATGTTTTGTTTGATTGAAAAAAGGGGGGGGAAATGGTTAATAGTTCTCTTTCGGCCCAGAATACCTATTAAATCATGAAGTACGCTACATCATTTTGGGTTCCTATTTTGATTTTGGGCCGATATGTTGTTCAGTTTGGGCTATTGCTTCCTTTTGTTCTTATGCTTTTGGAAACCTACTTGTTTCCTTGCAAATATTTTCTGGAAAATATTTTTATTTTTTTAATTCTTTAGATGATTCATTTTTATTTTCATTTTAAATTTTAAGTATCAAATAAATAGATCATTTCATTAAGTTGGCTCTACGGGCAATACCTTCCACCCACCACTACCTACTCTCACAAATTCATCAAGTCAACTGAAGCATATAAAAAAACATATAAAAGAATCTCTTTTTCTAGATAAGATAATAATTGTTCTTGTAATGAAGTCACATGTATGTCTTCAAGTCAAATTTGAAATGTGAAGTTAGGTTAAAATAACCTCTATGAAAAAATAATTCAATTTAGAAGAGTTTTCAATCCAAATAAATGACCATTAAAAAAATTTCATGTAGATTAATCGCTCACATTGTTAGTTTTTTATTTTTTAAGTGTTTTATAAGATATTTTTTTTTTTATTTTTCTCAAAATAAACCAATTTATGACCCGATTTAGCCCGAATGAGTTCTAAGAAAAATATTAATTCGAACAAAATCCTGTTGCCTCTACCTAAATTAAATCAAGAACCATTAGACCATCAACTTTGTAAAATTCATAAACATGAATGTCCAAGGCCAAAAGAACAGAAGTAAAATACACAATTTGACTAACACCAACTGCCAAGACTTGAGCAAGTCCCATTTCCATTTTGATCCACCCAATAGTTAATAATTTGCTGATAGAAGCCTCAATTGGATTGCATTTTCTTCAGCAAATCTCTTGTTCTCTCTCTCTCTCTCTGAAGTGAATCTTTTCAATACATACTTGAGAGATTATTACAAATCAAAGACACATCAAAACCATGACATCGTGTCTTCCCACGTTGGTGGACCCCCTGCTCCAAACAGCATCACAACCACAAGGATATATGCTGTCCCTGCTGGTAGTTAAATACCTGCTCCATGGCCCTTTAAGCCTGTAAGCTTTTGAAGCTTGAAGGTTTGAGGTCGAGTGGACCTTAACTTCAATGCCAAGACTTATGATACTTAAAGGGACCAATACTGAACACACAAGAGAAGTGAAGATTTACGCGAATTTGATTCATTACAGTAAAATGCCTTGCAACCTAGATGATGACCTATTTGCCATTGCACATGATGGATCTGACCAGACTATGACCAAAGCTTTGTACACAACTAAAAGTGGTCTATTGACGCAAAGTTTTCATAAAAGTGGTCCATTGATGCAAAGTTTTCATTTTCTTTACTTTCTCCCTGATGATAAGGTCATTGATTTGTAGCAGAATTTGGCATATCCAGCAGTCAGATATTAGGCTTTGTATGTGATGAAGTAACAACAGTTAGGCTCGATTCTTGGTTGGTCCGACACTACTGCCTGAAGTTCAGCTTACTGATTTAGTAGTATATTTTTCAGTTTTTGGTTTGGACTGTTTATAAGCTCATATTATGACATGGAAAATGTTGTCCCAAGTGGTAATGGTGGTCCTATTTTGGGCAGGTTCTCTTTCAGACTGCAAGTGCCAAAATAGAAGTTTAAAACAAGTAACAATCAAAATGGACCACTTAGAAAAAGAACCCAGTCATAAACTCCTCTTCATCTTTTCTTTTCATTTGTGCCCAGTTGCTTAAAGTTCCACTTTCTAAATTCCAATCTTGCTTTTATGCTGCTTCTGGTATATGACTTTCTATACACTCATATATACATCATACAATGGTGAAAAATAACAATGCATCTATTACAATATAGTTTCCAATCAACAGGCTAGGAAAATACTTTTATACATCAGGTGTGAAAATACCAAACAATATGGATCAGCCCACGTTAGCAGTGGAACCTAAGTTGTGGACTATACAATGAGATGATTGATACAAATGAATTTATGTACCATATTGATCTGTTCAGAAAATACACACATTGTAGGAGTTGTCCATGAAAAAGAATGCCTCTGCTGCTGGTGCTAGTTATATATACATATATATTTATATATATATATATATGTATATATATTTACACATATACATATGCCAAAAAATTATGTGCTCCAACTAGTGATCTTGAAATTTCTAAATGCTGGAGCTAGCGGTAGATTAATTCTTTGGTTCTAGGTTCTGAGATGACAAGGGATGCAAAGGTACCTAGGCTGTAAAAAAGAGGCAAATTGTTAGGAATATATGCTCGGATTAGTACAGGTAAAAAGTAATCATGAATGTTGAAAACTGCAACATCTAGTGACCTTAACTGTATAATGATAAAGACTCGATATATCTTCTTTTAACTAATGAAAGCTGACATTGAATAGACTCGGCCAATCAGAATCCCAACCTGACAGCTGCTGTAATTGCTGCAAATGTAATAAAGTTTTTGGGTGAGAAGCTTAAACCAGGGGTTATAAAAATTGAAGAATTGTGTGAGCCAAAGTTCAAGAAATTACAGGGATACTGGTAGAATCAAGAAGCCCTTCTGAAACAGGCATTCCTGCCTTTTGAGGTATCACTTGAGATTGATCGATTGCTATATCAGCCGTGCAATTTGAGGTTCCCTGTTGCATTTTGTTATATTGGAAGCATGTTGAATTAGTGGCTTGTAACTGTGTTGCTGCTGCTGATAGACTGGCAACATATGCAGGAATCTTCAATGCACAAGTTCATCACAAGTTAGCTACGGATGTCCACATTTTATTTAGAAAATAACTAACTGAAATAGCGAATGTAAATTGGTAAGTAGACCTTGCTAATATGGAGAAATGCCAAGGAAATTACCTCTTTTGCAAAGTAATTATCTATGCTGAAGTCGAGCCTCGGATTTGAAGCAGCCAGTTTCATTGACAGGAACTGAAAAAACAGAAAAATTGATAGCAGAGAATTAAAAATGACTCGGGCAAGTACTAACTTCAGAGCAAGAAACTGTAACAATGATACCTCCACTTGCTTTTGTAGGGACTGAACATAGTTAATGATTTCATCAAGCATTCCAGCCTTGCCAGTAACTTTGCTGCAGCCAGGGACTAAATCTTGCAGACACTTCATCTTCTTACTGATTTTTTCCCTCCTTGCCTGTAAGCCAAGAAGACAAATTTTATAAAATTATTTGATCAAGCACATATCATAGAACACACAAATTTCCTACTAAATTTCTTTCTTCTCCTGCTTTTTTTTTTTTTAATAACAATGCATAAGATACATACTCTTTCTGCTAAGCTGTGGCTATCAGTAGCCTGGCCACGTCTCGCCCTGACATGAATGTAATCAGGCTTCTGACCCTCAGAAACCTTGGAACTCTCCTTGGAGCAAGTGTTTGTCGAAGTTTCCCTGTCGGTTTTTGTAGTGATCTCTGATTGCTCCTCTCCTGCTTCTTCTGCCTCAAGTCCTTTGTCCTTACCTTCCTCTTCAACATCAAACTGCAATTAGAAAAATTCAAATTTTAAGATTCCCTAAAGAACTTATGTACCAACAAGCCGAAAAAAAGAAGCAAGTTATGAAAGGAACCAAAGTTATTACGATTCCAAACCTCTGCTTTTCTCTTCTTAATTGAACAGGAAACATTGCCTTCTCTTTTCAACATTCCACTGTTACATCGGCCATCAGGTTTAGACATTAGTACCCTTGTCATGGATGAGTTATTATTACTGTTCGAAATGGCCAAGTAAGAACTCTGGTGGCTGGTTTCCACTGAGGTGCTCGCCATTTCAGGATACACAAAAGCAGGATGGCCTGTTGCATAGAGAAATTGATCATGAGGCCTGGCAGGCTGCCAGCAGTGGGATAACAGTTCTTGGTGATCAACTACAGAATGCATGTTCACATGATTATTTTCTTGATTCTGTTGCTGATACAGGCGTTGGAGCATGGCCCTTTGCCTTTCTAGCACGCTCATGTCCATACCATTCCCTGGTGAGGATGACGAGGAGGAGGAGGACGAGTACGAGTGTGCAAAGCGTAGCATTAACACTTGAGTTGTCAAGCCTTGGGACAGGGGTGGGATTAATGGTGTGTAGAAGCGTGGAATGTGAGGCAAAAATGAGGTGGCCTGGATGGATTTATAAGGGCTGAAAGAAGAATGGGGAGGATTTTGGATAAAGGAGAGAGGGAGAATGAAGGAGTAAATGGCAATGAAATGATAGAGTGGGGGTTGCGGGGGTGGGGTTGTGGTGGGGGATGAAAGGGGTGGAGAGTGGAGCCCAACGTCCATTGCGCCAGTGGCGCAACCACCATGTGAGATTGTCCGCTGAAAGGGAAAGTAAATTTGGTAAAAAACAAAAGAAAAAGAAATAAAATGGAAAACACTAGGGAGGGTAAGTTGTTTGGTAAAACACAAGAAAAAGAAAAAAAAAATGGAAAACGTGAAAGGGAGGGTGAGTTTAGTAAAATTCAAAGGAAATTTGGTAAAAATCAAAAGAAAAGAAAAGGAAAAAGGAAGGGTAAATTTGGTAAAAATTCATAGAAAAAGGGCA
Organism: Paulownia fortunei; assembly: GCA_019321725.1. Lineage (NCBI taxonomy): Eukaryota > Viridiplantae > Streptophyta > Magnoliopsida > Lamiales > Paulowniaceae > Paulownia > Paulownia fortunei. The sequence goes on from CM033117.1 coordinate 14,406,536, forward strand.
AAATGGAAAACTTGAACCGAGGGTAAATTTGGTAAAAAACAAAAGAACAGGAAAGGAAAAAAAAAATGGAAAACGTGAAAGGTGGGGTAAGTTTGGTAAAAATCAGTTGAAGAGGAAAAAGGGAGGGGTATATAACCAAGGAAAATGGGGAAGAACAAAACTCTAGAGAAAGGCCTTGAACCTTCGACCTTGTGGTTGACAGCCACTCGCTCTAACAAACTGAGCTACTCCAGCAAGTTGTAAATATTTTTAAAATATTAAAATTGTAATTTTATTTCTACAATATTAACAATTCTACAAATATAAAATTTCGTGAATGAAAGTGAACGAGGCCAATCCTTGATAACTAACATCTACTATTGTAATAAAAAATCTTTTGGTTGACATTTCAATGAATTAGATCCAATAATTTTTATTTTTTTTTAACAAAAATGAATAACAAACACCCAACACGAACAATTTTGACACAATCAGCACAATTTGAACAACTTCGACACAATGTAGTAGTGTTACATAACCTCATTAGTGGATGCAAAAGCAAATATTAATTGAAGTGGCCACAGTAAGGGCACCAAATCACTTCAATATGATATGACTTTTCATGACTCTCAACTCAAGCACGTATCATTATGTTCCTTTAATTATAAGACATACATTGTAAGACTGTTTTTGATATTTTCTACATCTTGTCCCCTAAATTCAATAAATTCTACTTCGTGTCATAACATCACTACATTCTAAGACTGTTTTTGATATTTTTGACATTCATTTAAATAACTTTGTTATGGTTCTCAAAATTATGTATGCATTTCAAGGAAAATTTATAGATGCATTTCACAACTTAAATTGAAATTATTTTTTACTTATTCATACACATGTTTTTCTTGCAAGCTGCAAGATCAAAATCGATTTTGAATAGCCAACTCTCTAATATTAAATATAATATATATATATTTTATAGAACTAATTATCTAGAAAATGTGCCAAACCCACAAGTCTAAGATTCATGTGGGATAGTGTCAACATCGAGATATACACTATCCATTAGAAAAATACAAAAGGAATTGCACAATTTCACATGCTATGTTGCGTTTTGAGAGCAAGAACATAAAGAGTGGATGATTTATTTTTTATTTTTTATTTTTTATTTTTTTTTATAACCCAGATTCCCGACTTGCGCCGAACTAATTTTAAACTTCATAAATACATGTCCCTAGCACTTAGGAGGGGTAAATCGCGGGATATGACTCAACCAACACCCATGTTGCCAACAAGAACTGTACACTTATGCGTACAATGAGCTCAACCCACAGTAATCGCTCGAGACACCTTAGTCGCAGGGTCCCACTGACAGCACAGTGATTGCTCCATAATGAAATGCATCTGCAGGTTCCCACCAGAATTCGAACCCTCACCCTACCGCTGGAAACAAGTCCAAGTCAATTATTCCGCCAGTTGAGTTGTGTCGGGGTACAAAAAATGAATGATTTAGACTACATGTAAGGTTATTTAAGCAATCAAACAACTATAAAGTTCAATTCTAGTACCACTAAAATTAATCTTTGTACCAACAAATATACCATAACAGCATGAGAAGGATAGGAGAGCAGCAGCAAAGGATCTCCCTTTTATGGATATGGATTTAATGCCAAATAACTAAAGACAGATTCAGCCATCATTTTCTTTTTTTTTTTCTTTTTTTTTGTTTTTATGTTTTGAGACATTTCTCTAATATTTAATTTCGATCTGATCTTGTAGATGTTACACCCGATGCTGTGCACCAGATATATATTTCATCATATATTTACACACATACATATACATATAAATATGGATATAAATATGTGGTAAAATACACATCAGTATATGTAATTGAATGTAGTATTTCTTAAACCTGGAATTTCAGAGTATGCCGAATTGAATTACAGTGAAATTTTTATTTTTGAAAGTACATATAGCTTAGAAAATTTTTGAATATAAAATCAACTACTAACACTTTCCAATTAAAAGAAATTTCATTTTGGATAAAGATGGGATGCGTATTAAATATGGCTATTTCAATTGTGAACTAAGTAGTATATCAAATCTAGAAATCCTCAAAAAAGTTGAGTGACATGCAAAAGAAAAAGATAAATGTATGATTGTGATATGCCGCGATTATTACTTATATGCACCCATCCACATCATTTTTTTTTATTTGATAACACAAGTCAAAAATAATTTTTTTTTTCTCAATATTTTTTCCACTTAAATCCAATACGTAAGTGAAAACAAAAAGGAAAAAAAAAAACTAAACACGATGATGTGTATACTCTTAATTTTGTTCGTACCTATATGGATATATTAATGTTTTTAAAAAATTTGACACAAAACTTCTATTCGAGAAGGGAAAGTAACTTATTATGATAGTTGTATATATATGTGTGTGTGTGTGTTATGTTAAGAAAGAGATAAACGAAATATACATCAGTCGTTATAAGAAGATATTAAAAATTAATTAAATAAAATTAATGGAAGAAATTATTATAAAAACAGACAAATGTTTCACGTAGTTGGAACTCAAATCTATGAATAAGTATATATTGGAGTTAAGAGATGATGCTAGAATCTTTACACATCTCCATATATTCAAATAACTTTTCACACTTCCCATCTAAAACTATTATTTAAAATAAAATAATAATATAATATGTCTAACTTTCAACCATTAAATAATGATAAAAATATATAAAATTTATACGTTTTAATTCTTATCTAAAATGCCATAACGAAGTAAATTATTACCATAATTTTGGGACGGAAGGAGTACTAATCATTACGATCTATCAGGCTACAAGGCGTTTTTATACTTGCCTAATAATCATATATTACTCCTTAACATGGAACTAACTTCCCACTTTCACTTAATTAATAGAACTTTCTTTTTATTTTCTAGAAGTGATAGGCACTACTTTTTAATCAGGCAAATGCCCCAAGTTTGATACATTGCATATAAGGATTAGAAGGGACGGTTGTGCTTTATTGCAATTAGTAAAAGCCCGAAATTTGGTACATACTTGTAATTAGAATTGTTTATATAAAAAGTATATGAACAATCTTTGTCAGTCAAAAATTATATTATACTCGTGCAATATATTTATTTTTAAATAATTAAAAAAAAATACTTTTATATTATATGCATTTTGAACTTAATGGAAATATACTCATAGTTTTGGTTTGAAAAATTAATATGTATGTATAATATGTATACTATATTATACTCAGTCAATAATACTCCATTTGATAAATAATTTGTAAACTTTATTTGATATTTAAATGATGTACATGAATATTTAATTAGGAAGTTAACCTCCTAAGAATACAAATAAATATTCAGTAATATTAAAGGGCACAAAAGTAAGAAGTATTTGACATATTATCACCTCGACCTTTATAAAGTCGCTTCTTAATGTCATATAATTAAGCTCTTGGAGTTTATTGGTAGTAATGTTAAAGTAACATTTAATGTTATATAAATTTAAAAAATATTCCATAAACTCCAAAAACTTATAAGATGGAGAGCGTAAATCCTCCAGATACTGATTGACAACTAGACATCAAAAAGTATAGTGATGAACTCGAGGGGAAGAGGGACAATATCACATTAGGTAACTCTGTCAGAGTAGGATGTCCAATACTCGATTAGATTAGGTGTATTATATTTTTTTTTTATAAAAACAATCTTATTGAAAATTATATTAATAAAAAAATATTTTCTTTATTTTATATCTTACATATTTTATTTCTACACATTAGATAAAGTCCTTAAATCAAATTTAACTATGGGGCATTGTCGCGCATATAATGACGATCATAGAACATGCCTCTAAAGTTTTGGTATTAAATAAATTTCGAGTCGAGAGCTTTTTGAGATAGGAGATCAAATAACTCAGTAAGACTCGCACATATGATGCATGCTCGTGAGACGAGGATGTCACATTCCATTGGCATTAGCGTAGAGACGTAAGTGCATGTATGTGGGTGCTTGTTAGGGAACAAGTACACCGAATATGGCCTGCAAGAAATTTTTAGTTGGAGGCTTTGCCCGTCGAAACAAAAATTTCTGTGTTGCAATAGTACACGACTAGTCCTCAAACTTGAGGCACGATGGTAGCCTTATGTGCATCATGCAACACTTTGATATATATTCTGATTGCTTGACAATCACAAAAAGAGTATGTTGGGTGTTGCACTGGTATGCATGGAGGTTTGTCAGTGGTCAACATAGAATTCGACACTTGTTTTTTTTAAACAATAGAATCTCCTGTGTTTTCATAGTTCGTGATTCAAAGATCTTGGTCAAGGCAAGATGAATTGTGATTCATCAAGAATTATTGGAACTTGAAATGGGATCACAATTATTGAATCATTTAGGGTTTCGACTTATAATCCATGTCTTAGATTCAATCAGGAGATTAGATGTCGAAATAACCGTACGTGTATGGTACTCGCAACTAAAATATATTTACTCACTATTTTACCTAAGACTAGTTTGCCATAATTATTTGCTAGGTATTTTCATGTATAGTGAGGTTTTTGGAATTAAGGACTTGATTCCAAGCAGATTAATTAATTAGATTAATTAATTGGAATAATTATCATTCATAAGTTGCAAATGTTGCAAACCCACTACTAGCTTAGTAGTGAACCTAAGAGGGTCACATATCTTTATGGAAAGTAACATTTCTAATTTTAGATTTTATCTAATGGTTGAAAATTAATTAATTAATACTGATCAATTAATTAATTAAAAGTTTTATTTAATTTAATGGTTAAATTAAATTATTCAATTAAGTATTTGGATTATTTAATTGAACCTAATTTGATTAGAAAGCCCAAATAGAGTAAATTAAATTAATCAATTGGATTGATTAAATTGGGATTGAATCAATTGAATTGATTTGGGGATTTTTGAGTCCAAACCCAAAATTAATGTGGATCACTTAATAAACCCACTAAAATATGAAGAGAATTAATTAATTAAATAATTTATTTAATTAACATATTTATAGATAAATAAATATAGTAACCGATTTTATGGGATAAAATTGGCCACTAAGATTTAATTTATGTATAAATATAATTATAGTATATATATGATATATATATATATATATATCTTGATATTATTTAAAGAATTCAAATTAATATCAATAATGTATGTAGACAATTTTGATGATTAATGTAGTCTCAAATTAGTCCACATACAATAGAAGAGAGAAAATAGAAGAGTTCTTGGAAGATTTGGAATCCTTCCAAGATAAGGTCTTGAATTAGTTTAAAATTGAAAAACTTTCCAAAAGTTGGAAAGGGATTAAAATTTTCAACCCTATATATATGAGGGATGATAATTACATAATCAATTCAAAAAAATTGACCAAAAATTATTTTGTTTAAAGTTTTCTATTTTACTCTCCAAGAAAAGAAAAGAAAGGAAAAAAAAATTAGTTTCTCTTCATATTATTGTTTCAAGAACTTAAATAATCAATCTTTATTGTTCTTGAAAATTTACTCCGGTTCTAGATTAGTAAACAATTAAAAGGATACTAACGAATCCTTTTTATTGGTGTTGTGCTTCCGTATTGTAGACCTGATAGATGAGAGATACTTGGATCCTTGCGAGTTCTGATAGTTCAAGATAAACAATTGATTGCTTCATTCCCTACAATAATCGAAGTGCACGAAATGTATAATCTGATTTTATATTTATTTATATATTCACATGAATAAGCGTAGTCGTTAAAATCACTTTCGAATCAAATAAATTAAATTTATGTTTGATAAAAAATTTAATTTTTCACTGCATATACCCCTGCGACTATAGCGAACCCAACAGTGATATGAGAGTCACGATTTCGCTTATTCAGTGAATTTCAGATTTATGAATGCATGTTTTTAAATTGTTTAAATTCATGTTAATTATGTAAAATTTGATTTTGCATATTTTCAGAAATTTTTAATTGGAATAATTTTAATTGCTTATTTAAATTGTTTAAATATGAAAATAAAAAAAAATTGATGAAACGGGTGTCGGGTATCAGACACTCGACGGCTGCGCGTGCAGGCACCCGGCAGCGGGTGCCGGTGCGTGCACAAGCGCCCACCACCCGGCGCTGGGCACTGGGCATTAGGCGCCCGTCACTCGACAACGAGCGCTCGTCACCCGTCACCCGACAGCGGGCGCTGGGCGCCCAGCACCCCGGCACCCAGCGTTGGGCACCTAGTGTGCGCCCGACGGGTAGTAGTGGTGCTGCTCGTCGTGTCGTTCCGGGTCCCTTTTTTTATTTTTTATTTTCTAGAATATTAAAATTAAATATTAATTTTAATTATTTCTGAAAAATTATTTTTCAAAGAAAAATTATTTTTCAAGCAATTAGAAATTATACCAAGTTAAAAGAAAAAATGTGTTTAACAATTTGGTAAATTTACATATTTTGATAATTACATATGATGTTAATTATGAGCATGTATGGGATGATTATGAGTCATTTGACTAATGTGATTGGTTTTATTTAATATTTTTGGATTTTAAAATGGGGCCTGCGAGCCTCTTATTTTATTTATGTAAGTTATTTTATTTTTTGTAAAGAAAATAGAATAGATGGTAAGATTTTTCTTTTTCTTTGGAAGACAAAGGAGAATCAAAAAGAAGGTTCCAAAGAAGGCTCATGTTTGTATGAGATACAATTATGTAATAGAATAGGTTCTATTCCATTTTATTACCTTTAGACTAACTTTAGGTCCATTTTTGGCTCAAATGTACCGCATAGGACTAGTTCATGATCATCCATTTATTTATGTATGTATTAGATGCATGCTTATAATTTTATTTAATATTTTTATGCTTACGAAATGATATTATGATATCATGCATTAAATAATCAACCTAATTTAAATTATGTTGAGGTCTTAGATAAAATTAAACCTCATTTAATTTACTAAAATTAAGTAAAAGAATTTTTTAAAAATTCGATTTCAAACAAAAATGGATAAGTTAGGTAGGACCTATCGATTCATGCCTACCATCAAAGATAGAGACATGACGACCGCTACCGCACTTGATCACTGACCATGATGGAAAGTTGTGATCTCTACCAAGCATTGATATGCTTGTGGGATGGAATCGTCATTATGTTGGCCATGAGTCGTGGGACATCTTAATACTCTATCTACACGAATGTTTGATGGGTATTGTTTGACACTTAGTACCATATGGACTCATAAAATTGGGGTATATAAGAATAGGTGAGGCAAAACAAACTTGAGGGTTGTATAGTGATGCAATCGTCAAAGAGTTGACTACCGATAAAAATATTTCATGAACTCATAAAATTGGGGTGTGAAATATTTTCATTGGACCTCAAGCTCACTAGGAAATTTGATTTCCCGAAATTCCATTAGGGGTGATGGAATTCGAAAAAAATAGTGGGAGACATTTAGTATTAAATATCTTATATTAAATGAATATGTTTTTCCCATAGTTTACTCATTTTTTGCTTCGTTTTGTAGATTATTCTACTAAAATGGCAAAGAATCCACTTGCAACAATCCTTGAACAAAACAAATTAACTGGACCTAACTTTGTCGATTGGCTAAGAAATCTGAAGATAGCTCTTTAGTCGGAGAAGAGGGCATATATCCTCGACACTGCGCCTCCTTTGATACCATTGGAAGATATTACTTCAGAGAATTATGCAGATTACTTACATCATGTTGATGATAATCTACAGGCTCGATGCTACATACTGGCATTGATGTCAAATGAGCTGTAGAGGCAGAACAAGGATCAAGATACTGCTTATGGGATCCTCATTCACCTACAAGAGTTGTATAGTGAAAGAACTCGACAGACGAGATATCAGATCTCAAAAGAGCTTTTCAGATGTTGTATGACTGAGGGCTCTTCAGTCCATGATCATGGATTGAAGATGATAGCCCTTATTGAAAGGTTGGTGTCCCTTTGAGTCGTTATGGAGAATGAACTCTATACAGACCTTCTGCTGCAGTCTTTGCCTCCATCATTTGACACCTTTGTTGTCAACTTTAACACGCACAACATGGAAACTAGTCTCGTTGAGCTTGTAAACATGTTAAAGACGACTGAATCCACTATGAAAAATGATAAACTAGTTCTGCTTGTTGGATCTTCTTCCAGATCAAAGGCTAGAAAGCCCAAGAAATGAAAGAAGAAAGGAAAGTGTTCCTCTAAATCCAACAAGCTGAAAGCTAAGGGTGGTGTCGAAAAGGTTTCTTATCAAGCCAATGATAAGTGTCATTACTGCGGCAAACCAGAGCACTGGAAGAGGAATTGCAAGGAGTATCTTGCAAGTCTGAAGAGTTCAGGTATATATTTTGTTGAAATTAACTTGTCGGTTAACAATACTTCTTGCGTATTAGATACCGGTTATGACTCACATATTTGCAATAATTTGCAGATAATGGCAAGAAGTAGAAAGCTGGATGGAGGAGAGACGGTCCTTAGGATGGAAAATGGAGCAAGAGTTGCTGCATTAGCAATAGGGACCGTTAATCTAGCTTTAGAGAATAATTATGTAATAGTTTTAAATAATTATTTTTTTGTTACGGATATTATTAAGAACATTATCTCTATTCCAGTTTTGGATAGAGAAGGTTTTAGATTTACCATTGAGAATGGAAATTGTTTCATTTTTAAATGTTCTGATTTTATATATTCTGGTTCTTTGACGAATTGTTTATATACTATTACTCCCCATAACTCCATTTTCACAATTCAACAAAATAAAATAAAATTAGATGATCATAGTTCAATGAGCTTATGGCACGCAAGATTAGGACATATTTCTGAGAAAAGAATTAACAAATTGGCATAATTGCTTGATCTAACAAAAGAGCAAGAATTGCCAATATGTGAATCCTGCCTCAAAGGAAAGATGACCAAATCTTCATTTGTTGGACAAGTGGAGTGAGCCAAGCATCTATTGGATTTTATCCATACAGATGTATGTAGGCCAATAAATGTTAGTGCCCGTGGAAACTATAACTACTTCTTAACCTTTATCGATGACTTCTCTAGGTATAGTTATGTGTACCTTATAAGATACAAGTCTGAAATATTTGAAAAGTTCAAAGAATTTAGAACTGAAGTAGAGAAACAAACTAGATTAAGTATAAAAACTCTTCGATCTGATCGAGGAGATGAATACTTAAACACATAATTTTTAAATTATCTAAAAGAGAATGAGATTCTCTCACAGTGGACTCCTCCTGCTACTCCCCAACTCAATGGAGTTGCGGAACGCAAGAATCGAACCTTGTTGGACATGGTTCAATTTATGATGAACTTCACTTCATTACCTCTTTCATTCTGGGGCTATGCCTTAGAAACAGCGGCATACATATTAAATAGGGTACCATCTAAAGCCGTACCCAAAACACCATATGAGATGTGGTGTGAAAAGACATTTTCCTATAAATACCTTAGGGTATGGGGGTGTGCTGCTTATGTGAAGCAACTAGTGGGAGATAAGTTGGATAAGAGTTCCAGCTTATGCAAGTTTGTGGGGTATCCAAAGGAGTCTATTGGATACTATTTCTATGATGCCATGGAAAAAGGGTGTTTATTTTGCGGAATGCTACCTTCCTTGAAGAATAATTTCTTTCAGATAGAAGTGGCAATGTCGTAGAACTTGAAGAGGTTCAAGAACCACAGAACACCCCAACTGACGCAGTAAATGGTACACCAGTTGATGCTGGACCCTCTAAGGCACAACTTTTTCGAAGATCCGAAAGGGTCTCAAGGGTACCTAAGAGGTACAACTTGTTGTTAGAGAACAAAGAAGAGAGACTCTCCTTGGATAATAATTCAAGAAGCAATGGAGAGGCGATATCTGACATCGACTCGGAGAAGTGGCAAGAAGCTATGCAGTCCGAAATGGACTCTATGTACTCCAATAAGGTATGGACTTTGGGGGAGCCATCATAGGGAATTATTCTCATTTGCTGCAAATGGGTCTACAAGCGGAATCTTGGAGTAGATGGAGAGGTAGCGGCCTATAAGACACGATTGGTAGTAAAAGATTATACTCAAAAGCAAGGAATTGATTATGAGGAAACTTTTTCATCGGTAGTGAAGCTTAAATTCATACGGATACTGTTGGCTATATCTGCATATTATGACTATGAGATATGGCAAATAGATGTGAAGACCATTTTCTTTAATAGAAATATTAAGAAAGAGATCTATATGAAGCAGCCAGAAGGCTTCATATCCAACGGGAGCGAGCAAAAGGTTTGCAAGCTCTAGAGATCCATTTATGAACTCAAACAAGTTTCGAGAAGTTGGAACATCTGGTTTGATGAAACGATCAAAACGTTTGACTTTCATAAGAACCCAGATAAACCATGTGTCTACAAGGTTAGTGGGAGTGCAGTTACATTTGTTGTGCTCTACGTTGATAACATCCTACTAATTGGGAATGATGTAGGGATGTTGTAGTCAACGAGGACTTGGTTATCTAATCAGTTTTCCATGAAGGACTTGGGAAATACATCTTTTATCCTGGTGATAAAGATCTATAGAGATAGATTCAGAAGGATAATCGGACTATCCCAGTCCATGTACATAGATAAAGTTCTAAAAAGATTTAGCATGGAGGAATTCAAGAGAGAATTCCTGCCTATGAGTCATAGGGTTTCACTCTATAAGGTTATGTCTACCAAGACACCTGAAGGGAGAGAAATGATGGTTCGCATACCTTATGCTTCTGCAATATGGAGCATAATATATGCAATGTTATGTACAAGACCTGATACAGCACATGCTGTGAGTGTTACGAGCAGATATCAGTCCAATCCAGGTGAAGAACACTGGAAAGTCGTTAAGATGATCCTCAAGTATTTGAGAAGAACTAAGGATATCTTTCTGATATACGGCAATAAAGAACTAAAACTAGAGGGATATACAGACTCTAGTTTTTAGTCCGATATAGATGACTCAAAGTCCATGTCCGGATATATATTCACCCTGAATAGTGGTGTGATCAATTGGAAGAGTTCCAAGCAAGAGACGACTGTAGACTCTACCACCGAAACTGAATATATTGTTGTATTAGATACAGGAAAAGAAGTTGTTTGGATTAGAAACTTCATCCAAGGGTTGAGTGTAATTTCATCCGTTGTTGATCCAGTTATGATTTACTATGATAATAATGGAGCTATTGCACAAGCAAAAGAGCCAAGATCCAAGCACATAATGAGATGATATCACTTGATCAGATAGATCATTAGTAGAGGTGCCGTCATTGTGGATCGAGTTGCCTTAAAAATGTAGCAGACCCACTTACTAAGCCTTTAGCACATAAAATATTCGATGGACATCTTAAGAAGATGAGCTTTAGATATATCGATAATGGGAGCTAGAGCAAGTGGGAGATTGTTAGAGTAGGATGCCCAATGCCCCAAATAGATTGGGTGTATTATACTCTTTTGCTTTTGTAAAGATAATCTTATTGGGATTTATATTAATAAAAAGATATTTTTTTTATCTTATGTTTTGCATATTTTATTTATGCACATTAGATAAAGTCTTTAGATCAAATTTAGCTACGGGGTATAGTCGCATATATGATGGCGATCATGGAACATGCCTCTAAAACTTTGATTTTAAATAAATTTTGAGTCGAGAGCTTTTTGAGATGGACATCAAATAGCTCAGTAAGACTCACACATATGATGCATGCTCGTGAGACGAGGATGTCACATTCCATTGGCATTAGCGTAGAGACGTAAATGCATGCATGTAGGTGCTTGTTAGGGAACAAGTACACCGAACATAGCCCGCAAGAAATTCTTAGTTGGAGGCTTTGCCCGTTGAAACAAGAATTTTCGTATTGCGATAATACACGACTAATCCTCAGACTTGAAGCACGATGGTAGCCTTGTGTGTATCCTGCAACACTTTGATATATCTTCTGATTGCTTGACAATCACAAAATGGGTATGTTGGGTGTTGCACTAGTGTGTATGGAGGTTTGTCAGTGGCCAACATAGAATTCGACACTTGTCTTTTTAAATAAGAGAATCTCCTGTATTTTCATAGTTCGTGATTCAAAAACCTTGGCTAAGACAAGATGAATTGTAATTCATCAAAAATTATTGGAACTTGAAATGGGACCACAGTTATTGAATCATTTAGGGTTTCGACTTATAATCCATGCATTAGATTCAATGAGGAGATTAGATGTCGAAAGGACCGTACGTATATGGTACTCGCAACTGAAATAGGTTTACTCGCTATTTCACCTAAGACTAGTTTGCCATAATTACTTATTAGGTATTTTCATGGATAGTGAAATTTTTAGAATTAAGGAGTTGATTTCAAACAGATTAATTAATTAAATTAATTAATTAGAATAATTGTCATTCATAAGTTGCAAATGTTATAAACCCACTACTGGCTTAGTAGTGAACTTAAGAGGATCACACATCTTTATGAAAAATAACATTTCTAATTTTAGATTCTATCAAATGATTGTAAATTAATTAATTAATACTGATCAATTAATTAATTAAGAATTTTATTTAATTTAATGGCTAAATTAAATTATTCAATTAAGTAATTGGATTATTTAATTGGACCTAATTTGATTAGAAAGCCCAAATAGAGTAAATTAAATTAATCAATTGGATTGATTAAATTAGAATTGAATCAATTGAATTGATTTGGGATTTTTTAAGTCCAAACCCAAAATTACTGTGGTTCACTTAAGAAGCCCACTAAAATATGAAGAAAATAAATTAAATAAATATGATTTATTTAATTAATATATTTATAGATAAATAAATATAGTGATCGATTTTATGGGATAAAATCGACCACTAAAATTTAATTTATGTATAAATATAATTATAGTATATATATGATATATATATCTATCTTGATATTACTTGAAAAGTTCAAATTAATATCAACAATATATGTAGATAATTTTGATTATTAATGTAGTTTCAAATTAGTCCATATATAATAGGAGAGAGAAAAGAGAAGAGTTTTGGGAAGATTTGGAATCCTTCCAAAATAAGGTTTTGAAATAGTTCAAAATTAAAATTTTTTCCAAGAGTTGGAAAGGGATTAAAATTTTCAACTCTATATATATGAGAGATGAAAATTACATAATCAATTCAAAAAATTTGAGCAAAAATTATTTTGTTTAAAGTTTTCTATTTTTACTCTCCAAGAAAAGAAAAGAAAAGAAAAAAAAAAAGAAAATCAGTTTCTTGTTATTCTTTTCATATTATTGTTTCAAGAACTTAAAAAATTAATTTTTATTGTTCTTGAAAATTTACTCCGGTTCAAGATTAGTAAATAATTAAAAGGATACTAGCGAATTCTTTTGATTGGTGTTGCTCTTCCGTATTGTGGACATGATAGAAGGAAGACATTTGGATCCCTATGAGTTTTGATAGTCCAAAATAAGCAATTGATTGTTTCATTCCCTACAACAACTGTAGTGCACGAAAGGTATAATCCAATTTTATATTTATTTATATATTCATTTGAATAAGTGCAATCGTTAAAATCGCTTTCAAATCAAAAGGGTTAAATTTATGTTTGATAAAAAAATTAATTTTCTACTGCGTATGTCTATGCGATTATAGCGAACCCAACAAACTCAATCTAATGGAAACTGAGGCGGGTTTATGACCATTTACCTATTTGATATTTTATATTTGAATTGAATGTTAATTCCACAATTTAGGAGAGATATAATTTCTAATTGGATTGAGATTTTTTATTTTTTTGTGTAGGAAGAGACATATAAGAATTTTTCCTTATGTAGGAAGAGATAATCCTTACTCTAATGGAAAGAGAGAATAAACGTATCCTCCTGGAAAATATTATTTCTATATTTCTCTCTACAAGTTTCTCTTTCTTTCTTTGTAGCATCATGGAGTTAAGTTATTCACCATAGTTTATTCGTGATTCATCCATTGGGAGCATGGATTTAGAGGTTATATTCGAGACATGCTCATGATTCGATTAAAAGTAATTCAGAATGAGTGGATCAATATAATTCCACTGTGTATGGTAATATCTGATTCATTCACAGTTATGGTATTACATATGAATATGAAAATATTATTGATATTATGTGTGAATATTCAATACAAATATTATTGACTATTTACGTTTAGAACTCATGACTGACATAATCGTATAAGATCTTAATAGATGGAGAGATATGCATGGAGGAGAATCGGGAGATTAGTGTCCTAGCAATTGGCTAAAACAATATTTTATATTATGATAAATTCTTTACATAAAAATATTCTCCCATGTTTAAATTTATTGTATATATTTGAACATTTTAAAATAAAATTCTATTTTTTAAATTTATTATTTTAACTAAAATAATGATGCGACATTTCTAATCCTCAACTATTTTAATAAAATTAAATTAAATTAAATTAAATTTTTATATTTTCAGTTCTCATCAAAAACTTCTATCGATTCAAACTAAAATTTCAGGTGATAGGGCAGTTATGGATATGGGCAATGGGGCAGAGAATGATAGTTGAGACAAGTCCCCATCATCTTCAAATGAGTGTGTCCCCCTCTTTATTCTTTGCTTCAGTCATGAAGAAGTGATCTTTCTACTCACCTAACTCATCACACCAAGTTTGGTCCAACCCCACAAAACTTAATATTGGCCAAATACAACCACCAGCATGTTGGTTTATTGATTTTTCATTTGATTATTTTCACTAGCTATATGACCCACTATTTTTTTTACTTTTTTTTTTACACTTTTAGTTTCTCATTGTTCACATTAGATTGTAATCTTGGCAAGATAAAATTTTTAGTTGGCCATTGTCAAAAGCAAAAAAAGTGAGTGATAGAGAACCTTATAATTGGATGGTTTCATCATAATGATTGAATAATTAGGCAAAGATGAAAGTCCACAGGTGGATTGGATGGTTTTGTGCTTACTTTTACCATGGTTATTTCATCTTGATATCTCAAATACTGTATAGTTGAATTCTTAGTCTATTGTTAATGGTAAAAGCAACTTAGTCATTTAGAAAAGTGTTGAGGTTCTAGTTTTGTTTTTTGAATTAATTACACTTCTCTTCCCTTTATTAAATTATCAATTCTTTTCCTTTAATTTTTATAATTACAAAAATACCCCTCTAAATTTGCGCCTCTAAAAAGCTCTAGATGGAAGTCATAAAAATATTTTGCCCTCAAATTAAAAAAACAAAAACCATTAAAATTTTAATTTATTAAATAACTATTCTGACCCTTGGTGTTTCGGTAATATTTATATATTGAAAAGTGGCACATTTATAATGATTATATAGTTAAAAGGATGTTTTTGTAATATATCCATAACTAAATCTCATATCCTAAACTTTATAATATTTTAAATGCAAATATCATCCCCATTATATGTATAAAATGTTTGAATCTTGTCATTGACCTCTTAGAATCATAATATTTATTGTTTTGGCACAATTTAAAAATGGCCAACCTTATGAAACCTAAGTCGACTAGCCAATCTGTCTTCTCTCTCCATCTCTTTCACGCAACTCCCTCCCTCTTCCCCTCTCTCTCACTCTCACACCCAGTCATTCCCCCCCCCCCCCCCCCCCTCCCTCGTTCTCAGTCGCTTCTGTTGCCAACCCGTCCTTCCTTTCTCCCGCCTTAACACCATCCCCTCCATTTCTTATCTTCCACTATAAGAAAAAAGAATATTAATGAAAATATAAAAATTATCACTAATTGCATATATTAAATAAATATTTTTTTTAATATTTTCATAAGCTTAGTGACGTGACAACAAAAGTGTTGTCACAAGTTATTATTAATAATTTTTTTATTAAATTATATATCACTAATTGTTAATAATGACAGTGTAAAATATTAATTTCTTAATAATATTTATTATCATTTAATATTATAATTAATAATAGAATAAAATATATTATCACTTATTACTTATTAGTGACCCCTTCATATTACTCTTCATATTACCACTTAATTTTTTGTCATTAATATTCTTCTTTTGCAGTGTTCCCCATTTCCACCCTCAAAACAAAAAGAAAGGTAGTGGCCGGAAAAAGAAAAAAAGAATCAAGAAAAAGATAACAGAAAAATAAAGAAAAAATGAGAGGAAAAGAAAAGAAATATAGAGAGAAACTTTTTAATTATTTTTTTATAAAATTAAGTTTAATTGTTTTTGAAAGCACCTCCTCTTTTCTTATTTCAATCTTACGACACTAGAAGAAGTACACGTTATTTTCTTTGACTAATGCAAGATTGATTGTTAATCTAGCATATATTTGAGAGGCTAAAGAAAGCCACAAAAGACTAATTATAGTTTTCAAATGATTTTTTTTTTTTTCCCATCCAATACTTGTATTTTTAAATGAGTGTTTCATTATATTTTTCACCTTCTTTATATACAATTATTACATTTACATCCCCTTCTGAATTTTAAATTTTTTCAAGGGTAATATTATCAGCAAAATATAAAAAAACATAAAGTTAGGGGAAAAATAGGAACCTCACTAAAAATTTTTGCTGACATCATTTTCTGTCCAGGACTCAATCCCAAAGAAAGTTTGATAAACATGATAAACTTAAAGAGAAATTTTTTATAATTTTAAAAGAAAAGAAAAAAGTTGACAATTTAACTATTTCATGTCAAATATAGTTCAATTCCCAGTCTATTATTAATGGTAAAAGGAACATAGTCATTTAGAAAAGTGACGAGTCCCAGTTTTATGTTGTGTGTGTGTAGGTTTGCACAAATGAACCTAGATTTGGGCATATATGCCCATGCCCAGACACTCTGCTACATATGACTTTGACTGGAAAAAAAAAGAAAAATCTAGGTTCATTTGTGCAAACCATTAACAGAGAGACTAATTTAATAGGTTATTGTAAATATAATTAGTAATTAATTAATTATTATATAATAAGAGATTATTAAAAAAATATGTGAAAGTAATGGAGAGTTGCACTTTCAATTTGTTTTAAAAATATTAATGGAAGCGCAACTTAATATTGCGCTTTCTTTCATAATTACAGTTTTAGTAATAATTATACAGTTAATAATCATTCGATTAATTTTTTTAAATAATAATTACAATACTGAATATATACATTATACAAATTTTAAAAAATATATAAATAACAAAAAATATCATTTACCTCGACATCCACCCTCAACAACAATAACAGCATCAGTATTATGTAACTAATTTTGGATCGGATCATTAATATATGTATTATAGTTTAAATTGAAGTTAAGTTGACCTAAGAAAGTTGTGGAGCTCGATTCTTCACGATCATGATACCCGTTGTCTAGATGTAGAAATGAAACAGGCGAGAAAATAAACTCTCCACGTCGAGAATCATATCCTCAACTAATTTAATAGTTTAATGTAAATAAGATACGATTTTTGACGTGGACAATTTATTGTCTCGTCTATTGTATTTCCACATCTAGACAACGGATATCATGATCGTGGAGAGTCGAACTCCACAACTTCATCAGGTCAACCAAGTTTCAATTTAGACTATAATATATATATTAATGATCCGATCCAAAATCATCTGTTGTTGTTAAGAGTGGACATCGAGGTAGATGAGAACGTCACCGATATACTTGTGGTACTCGTAGCCTTGTATCTTTCAAAAAATTTATAATGTATATATTCGGTATTGTAATTATTATCCAAAAAATTAACAATGTAATTATTAAATGTATTATTATTACTAAAAACTGTAATTATGAGTTTCATTAATATTAAAAAAAAAAAAAGACGTAACCCTCACTTGCGCTTTCATACAATTTATTAATGATCACTCGTTACATGGTAATTAATTAATTACTAATTATATTTATAATAAATTATTAAATTAGTCAACAAGAGATAGGGTTGTGGGATTGAATTATTTCTGCATTCATTTATTAAAGTTGTATGAAAATGGCATAAAATAGGCATGTCTTGGACCTCTCAAACAAAAGTCAAGCTGACGCCCTCAATCATGGAACCTGACTACTTTCCTACCAAGGTTCCATGCCCACATCCCATACTCCAAATCTTGGGCATATTATGATCTACAAGCACCACAAACCATGTACCTTGTATATGGAACAAAGTATTGTCCTCCATGAAACTTACTTAGGCTGCATCATACCATCATGATAGTCTTCAGCTGATTATAACATTTCATTTTGTTCATCAAAAAGATTTTGTGAAACTTTATATTCAATGAATAACTATTGATGACCATCTTATTTAAAAGTTTAAATTATTAAAAAGGAAAAATATTAAATAATTAATATATTTAGTACGGCCTCTTATGTGCAATTTTATTCTTTTTGTCAAGTCTGACACGTCAAATTTTTTTTCATAATTGATGGTAATGAGATTCAAACTCAAAATCGTTTATTTGTTTTAATTCTAATACTATATAGTAAATAACAACCTCATTTAAAAAAAAGTAAATTATTAGATGAGAGATATTAAATATTTAATATTCTAGTATTTACCTTTCAACATTTAATCAGCGTATATTATTATTCAGTTTTGAGATAAATTAGCTAGATTGAATGTCATTTAATTTTTTTTTAAAAGTGTTTCGAAATATGTATTGTGCTTGTTTAATTCATTAATGAAATCCATGCAAATAAAATGTTTCACATAGAGGGTCCAATTCCATCCCAAAGTGAATATGGCGATGACTGCAAATAGGGACAGAGCCACAATTCTAGGTAACGGGAAGTGAGATAAATACTTTAGCTCGTATGACAGGATACTTTGAAAATTTAAAAGAATTTCATTTAATTATAAATAAAGTGAGGATACGGACCGCCGGGTCCAACCCCTACTGGCTCCATCACTTGGACTGAAGAATCAATGGAAAGCATGCTGCAAATTGTGGTGTTTAATGTGTTTCTTGATCATGGCACTTACAAAACATGGGATACTAGTAGGGGTTCAACAAGATGGTTCAGAAAAGAATGATTGAACTGGATGCTGCCTAAAAGTTCAGAGAAGAAGTAACCCTACCTGGGCCATTAAAACATGTAGCTGAAAACAACAGGAAGAATCAATTTCCTTTGGAAGATTTCATTCCAAGAGGGATGAATATAGAAGCAAGCACTCTAGGACCTACTTGCAGGGCTTTATGTGCTTTGCAGCTGTTTTCCTGACCAAATTTTAGTTGGATATTACTGCACACATGAGAAGAAACTATAGCATAGGACTCCAGGAACTTTTTCCTCATAGTGCAAGTCAAAATCATGCATCAGATTGATCCAAAAGAAAGTTTTTTTTTTTTTTTTCTTTTTTTTAAACAGACAACACATTTCATATGTTTTATATCATCCAAATAGATTTTGAACATATGGAGCTGACACTTATATTTACATTTTCGGTCAAGAGTTTGTCTATTACACTTGGCAAAAACAGCGGACAAGCATCAAAAGAACTATTTTCGTTAGGATTTGATACTCAAAAGTTTAGCCAAAAAGTTCCGCCACGACCATTGGCTTCTCTATTACGAAAAGTCAGCTCCAAGGTGACAAACTCAGTCGAGGTCCTCCAACAGTTGTGGAGTACACAGAGGGGATGATTTCCTGTCAAAACAAGAGATTGAAAAAGCTGTCAGTTTTAACAATAAGAGTTTTGATATCTAGACCTTTTGCTAATAGAATTCCTTCCCTAAAACCCAATACTTCGGCTATACTATTGGTATTGAAGTAACTGTGCATGAAATAGATCTTGTAGTATGATAAACAGAGGAGGTATCCTTATTACTGAGCGCAAAGAAGGTAAGTATTTGGTTTCTTGAAACCTTATCTCAAAAGAAGACCAAGTGCAAGTCCCCTTGCTGAACAGAAGCAGCGCATGGCACAACCCAGTGGGCAGGAAGCTTAAAATCAACTCCAGCGAATTAATCAATAATATTGGACATAGGAAAAACATATCGATGACAAGTTACTGAAGTAGAAACCGTTCAAATCTAAGGTGCACATATTTTATCGACTGAATGTGATACTGGACTTGGAGGCATCCAAGCTTAGCTGGAGAAGCTGCTGCTATTGATTTGTTGTGAAATATAAAGCAGATTCAGCCAATTTTTCTTCATGCATGAACTTGAATTAGTCAGATGTATGATAAAGAATGCATACTCCATTTACCCAACAAGAAGTGAAAAAATGTATTCCTCTTCCAATTTCAGTCAATATTTGTTTGTGCAATCTGAAGGCGACCTAAAACCAGCAGCATTCAAGATGACAGAAATAGGTTAAACTGATCAGTATAAATATTGATGCTGCTAAAGGTTTTGCTCCTAAAGAACAAGAGGCAGATAACCCGTATCCTTATGTCAGAAATGAACTCTAGTATGTTGGAGCTAGAGAGTTAAAAGTTTATGCAAATTCTCACCTCATAGCTACATATAAGTAACAAGAGAAACAGAAATACCAACTCAGAAAAATTTCTGCCCCAAACAATGGAAACTGTACATTTCTATCCATAGCAAATCACTAATATGACCGCAGTTTGGTCATTATGGATCAAACCTAATCTACAAAAGTAAACTGTTAAAACAACTATGTGGAATACTAATCAGCTAACTAGAGGGCAAGTGTATCATATGATGCTTACAGCTTCAATTCAATATCTACAAGAACAGCTGAGAGAAGATATTAACCAGGAGTATTCGGGATTTTCACACTGCCTTACTGGAGTTCAAGCAAAGGTCATAGCAAATGAAATATGGATTGGAGTTCTATTTTTTCTTCTTTGCAGCCAAAGCACTTGGTTTAGAGAAAAGTTTTCCAAATAATCCTGGTGCTTTAGGAGGGTTTTTATCTTTGCGTTGTTTGGTAGGGTCTAGACTAACATCTGCTCCAGAATTTTCTCCAGTAGTGTTGAATTCCTCTTTCAGAATCCGCAGTAGTTCCATTGCCATGGCCTTCGCTTTCTTGTTCCCATTGACAGAGACACTGACAAGGCCTGGGATAACACCCTCATCCATGACCAACTGACAATAATGGATACGCTGAGAGCATAAAGAAAGAAGTACAGACACTGCATGCTCTTGGTCCTCGCGATTGTCTTTCTCAAGTAGTTTGGCAATTGAAGCTATACAACCATCAGTTTCAGCAACAGATATTCTAGCATCTTCATTGTCACACAAATTCTTCAAAATGGTTATGCAGTATCTTGACAAGGTATTATCTTCAAAAAGTGGAATTAGTTTGGGAATGAACTTGGAAGGAATGATGAAGGAAACAATATCACCATTTGATGACAAATTACTCAATATTTTCAAGGCTGGTTCCAGCAATTCCTGAATCTGGCTGTCAAGTATATTCAAGATACCAATAAGAGCACCAGATGCTGCAATTTTATAACCACAGTGTTGGTGGAAAGACAACACCTCCAATATGAAGAGAGCTTGCTTAGAGACCTCTGTATCAAGAAATGATGCCAAAAGGCCATACTCATCTTCCTTCATGTATGAAATACTGTTTCTGTAATACCCAAGACAAAGTAGATTAGTCAGGCAAAATATTCTGAAACAATCTGAACTAGATGATCTTGTATCATTGTTTGATTTCAACTGAGAGAGGGCTTTGGGGGCATCAGTTTCAAGGCTGTGACACAATCAACCAGAAAACTCAGGAAGTTTCATGACTAACAAAACATGATCATGTTTTTGAGGAATATAAATGAATAAAGGAAAAATTAAGCTTCAATGTCATAAATTAGTACTTCCGAACTAAAATACTTTACCGTTGTTGATATGCTGCACTAATAGAAGTAACAAATAAGAAGAAATTATACCCATTAACAACTGGAGATGTAAAGGCATCCATAAATAACTGCATTTGGCATTCGATGGGAGAGACCACCAAGACTCAGAGACCAGTTAGGGAGGGTGATACTTAATTGAGAGGTCCACTGAAAGAGGTACATCCGGGCACACCATGATAAGTAAAGAACAAAGGTCCAACAGAGCCATATGCAAGCAATGATAAGTTGTGGACAAAAAAGAGGGAAACTTGAAAATCTGATGAAAGCAAAGGGACTTATTTAGTATGATCCACACCTAGCTCAGACACAATCTAAAAACACATCCAAAAGTCCATGAGCAATACGTCACTCAGGTTCAAAACTAGGTAGGGATGTGAATTTTAACAGATGTGGGCCATGATCTTTTGAATAGTGCATTATCAGCTTCTATAGATCTTTGTTCACAGGAGTTAGACATGACAGAAGTGTTATGGAACATTTCTTATAAAGAAATCAAATATTGCCTCCCAACTTCATACACGAGCTTTAGCTACCTCTCCGCTTATCACCTATTGGCTTTAAGATGAATGCTTTAACTGAATATATTCACATATTGACCTCATAGGTCTTTAACATACCATGCATGTCTCACTTTACATTACCTAATTCACTAGAGATAGCTCTTAAATCAGCGTCCATCTCAGCAAATCGATGATTCAGAATCAATTTATAAATAGTAAACATGTTTCAATCATGAGCACTCTCAGAGTACATACTCTCTCAGTGGGCTTTTTGGTTCCAAACTTACTGGGAGCTTAGCCATCTGTAGATAAAACATATAAACAGATGCTAGAGGACATAACCCCTTTATGGAGAAGATGAACCTTTTGTTCCAAGGAAATGTGGGATAAAACGGAAATCATAGTTATAGCAACTGATCATATTTCTGAGTTCGGTAGGAAGATAGCAATAGGTTTACGTCACTGACAAACTGCTGCAACAACTTAAAACTTCTTAAAAATTCATTTTTATTTTCTTCTTTTTGGCACATGCATTAATTTAAAACATAAAATAAGTGTACACACTTCATAGTATTTTTTTTCCTAATTCTCCACTGACACTTTTTATTAGGAAATTTTGTGGCAATTTGTATTCTCGCACTCTCAATCTCAACTGATGCTCTATTATTGAAGCTCTTAAATCCAGAGGAACTGCAAACAGACAGTCATTAATTGCAAAAAGATATAGAAAATCTTAAATATTTTGATGATTTAAGTTTCCCATGACTACAAATATTTTTGTCAAGAATCAGAGAAGAAAGTAGAATTATTGCAAAGATGTATAATTACCCATGTTTTTGCACAAATTCAAACAATAATAGGCATCCAGTCATCTGTGCTTCCGTATCATGAAGGTCGTGAGCATCCTTCAAAAATCTGAGGATTAGTTGAATGAACTTTCCAGATGGAATCACTGACCAAGATTCATCATTGTGTTTCAATAACCTTTTGACATCTTCAACAGCATTGCACCGAGAATCCCAAGGAAGTGTACTAAATTTAGAAAGAAGCACCATATCTATTTCATATGAGGGTTTCACATCATTACTGACCTTAGCGTATGAGGGATCTGAACCCTGACTAGATCCAAGTGATACATTACTGAAATCTAGTGGAAGATTTAGATCATTCATGGAACTGCTCAGGCTAGCAATGGAATTCGTAGAAGTTTCCCAAGACTTAACTAGTGCCTCCTGAATTTTGGGGTCAGGTATAGACACACTATGTGTGGCGCACCATTTCATGATTAGGTCTTTCATGCCAGTATTTGAGGTGAATGACAAACGGGCCAGCTTCCTATTTGTCTTTGGGCAAGTATCATGACCTTCATCAAACCACTTTTGGATCCACATTCTTTCATATGTTTGTCCTGAAGCAATGACAACAGGATCATACATTAACCTCAAAGATAAAGGGCATATGAATTCCTCAGGTGGCACAGGCCTACTTAAAATGTCAATTTGAGCTTCATTAGACCTATAATCCACATGGAGTTCCACTTGACCGGATAAATGATAAGGGCTCACAAATGGAAAGGGATCTTCATGCTCTGATGAACCATTGTCTTTTTGCTCTTTCGCTATAATCTTTCCATATTTATTCAGAAGATTCAGGAAGAATAATAAGATCTTCCTCTTACTTGGTTCACTTTCACCAAATTTATCAAGCAGCTTTCTGACTGATCTTTTCTCAATCAATAGAGCTTTTTGGGATGAAATATGAAGCCGGGTGGAAACAGTGTGAATAGCAGCAAGTGCAGCTTCCTCAGTGGAATCAACTGTAGAACCATACCTATGAAGCAATTCCCGCAGTACCCTCCCAGCCTCCTCTTCAGATGGATCCAAACAAAAAGCTGCACTCCTAAGATCAGCAATAATTCCAGAAATCTGGTAGAAATATATGGTAAAGTGTGTCACAGGCTTAATTTTTCCTGGTTCCCAAGTAAAGGGGAGCGGAGCACAAATGATATTATCAACATTACTGACTATGCAAAGCAATATGGAAACTGTTGGTTTCTATCATACTCAATGAAGAAAAAGAAAAGAAACATCTTTTAGAAGACAAAGACAGCTGTTTAGAGTGTCTTCCAGTATGCTTTGTAGGACCTAGAAGGAAAACTTTTCCCTAATGAGATTTTCTTCTTTCTAGCACAACATTCTATCCAGTGTTTTCCTCATATTTCTTTCTTTTATTGGAGATAATTAAAAAAGAGAAAGTCTCTGAGTTTGTTGACGGACAGAGAACAAGCAACAAACAACAAATTAAGGAAATGATTGAGAATATTCTACAAAAGTATTATGAAGCAATTAAGTGCAAATAGTTAGAAACTGAGGCCTGAAAAATCCCTAGATGTTCAAGTACACTGACTGTTTTTCTTTCTTTTTCGCAACAAAGTCATATCGAGTTACACAGAAGTCATGCATTTCTTTATTTCAATACAAAGCAGTAATTCATTTCTTACTCCCACCCTCTATTATCCCTGGAGACACGAGGTCGAGTTTAGAGCAACTACTATCGTGTAAAGTTGGTTTTCATCCCATGTAATTCCAAGGTGTTTTGCTATTATTCCTCACACACTTAAACTGGCGTGCTTTTTTCCGATAAGGCTGGTTTCGAATGAGAAACGGAATTAAGACACCAAAGCAATATTTCCTCTGTAATTAATAGACAGCATGAGATCCAGGATCACGTTTGAAGACAATTGGCCAAGAATATAGTAAGCCTCAAATACTAGCATGGACAAAGATGAGTCTCATGAAGATACCTACATAATCAATAAGGGGAAAGAGAAACTGCCTCAAACTTTCAGAAAACCATTCTAGGCAGATTTTATTTTGTCATAGGGGTATTGATTGCTTACCTTTGCAGCCAGCATCACCGGAACCATGTTCTGAATTTGGCTGAGACTCTGCTCCAATAAATTCCTTGATTTTTTACATCTGGACAGTATAGCGTCTCCAGTAAGTGCCTGAAAAATTTAAAGAAAATTGTAAATTAACATCATATAACAATTAGACGAATAGAAAAAGTATTTTCATCTAATATTACATGTTGCAGCTTGAATGTGAGTCAGGCAAATGACAAAGATGTAATAATTGAACTTTCTATCCAATAGTTAAAGTATTTAATACATGTACTAGCATTCATGGATGCATAGCTTAACTATGAAAGCTAGTGTTAAAAGGGATCAAACACTGAAAAGGTACTATAAATATAACTGGTAGAGAAGATAAGATAAATATTCTGTAAGTTGGAAGGTGCACAACAACAGACATTATACTGCTGAACATCTTCCATTAGTACTGTTTCCCCTCCTTTTCCAGTTTTGTCATACATGTGATCTTTTTCAGTTAAAAAAAGAAAAAGATAAAATTTATTGGAGAAACAGAAAAAGCAAAAACTATGTTCATTGAAATAGAAGAGGGACTAAACACCCACTAAAGCAGGTTTTTCATAACAACATTATCTCGTTACTCCAGTGTTATATTGATCATGATAAATGCAAAAGAAATAAGATAAGAATGGAAAAGCACAAGACACGGAAGGCGTGAAAGGAGTTCTAATACAAGGGAATGGAGGCCCTTTGAAGCTACATGCAGAGAAATTAGAAACTGAACTGAGCATTCAGAACCGAACCTAAATAACTAAATTTAACATCCCTACAGCCAACTCATGCACTTCGGAAAATGTGATGGCAAACACATTGGTACATTTTTGAGTGAATATCAGAATTCCAGATTAATTAGGATCGAAATAAGTTCTGCAGTACACCAAACTGAACCAGAGTAAGGTACATACCAAATAAAGTACACTGGACTCACTGCAGTGCTGTAGCAGAGACTTGGCTTTGAAAATACCATTGTTTAGCAAGCAAAGTGCCTCTATTCCTGAGGAGCAGCGAGGGCGGGCTGCTTCTATTTCAGGGAAATTTTTTGAAACTCTGATGACCAATTTTAATAGTTCGCAACACATACGAGAATGCACCTGCAATCATATGAAATGTCAATCTTCACACCAAAATTGATAAAATAAGACCTCATTAACTAAGGGTAGATGAAGCTATGAACCTGGAATAAGAATATAGAGAATAACTGACATAATTGTCATGTGGAAAAACAGAGGTATGGGCCCTTTGTTAATTGATAGAAGAATAAAATTTATCCTTTTCTAAGTTCGTTATAGGATGAAAAACTTAGAATGCAGGCCTTTACTAGATCAGAAAAGAGTTGGGCTAATTTTCTTCTTTTTTTTATTATAAATCTTTTTTAGGGGTAGGGGTGGGGGTGGGGGTGGGGGTGGGGAGGTTTTTAAAGTTCAACTATATACATGTTAAAAGCAGGTTCACATTTTATCTTGTTCAGTTGTACCAAATATTAAACGTAACATTACCCTTTTTTCCCATTATTATCATCATTGGGAGTTGAAAGAGCATCAAAGAAAAAAAAGTTGACTTCCAATATCCTTGTTGAAATATCAATGTTTCTGATGTTTAAATTAGGAAGAGAGGTCCCTGTAAAAACAATTACAATTTCAAAACCTCCAAGATATTTCTAGGTTTTAGCAGCCTCTTCCAAGACTAGAAATTCAGCCCATCATAGGAATATAAAGAGGGACTAGAAGTCAGTAGTTATACCTTAATTGTTTTAGCTGATGGCAATCCTTCCACAACTTCGGCAACATGATTTCCCATGAGAAAACAATTGTCTCAAACTTGAAAAACTCAGCTGCCAAAAAACGAACATGATAATATTAGTTTATTATACCAAATTTTATGTCTTCCAGCATATTTACTATCTACATATACACCAGCATTCATGTGCTTACACAGAAATGCAAGTGATCCATGACTTCATTCATAATACATGGGATGAAACTCTATGTTTAAGGATAAGAGATTACAGAACCAAACTGCAAAGGCAAAATCTTTGCTCTTCAAATGTGAGAATATGCTAAGCACCGATGGTAGAAAAGTCCCACGAAATATTGCTTTGAAAATTCCAGTTTAAAACCCAGATCAATAAAATAAGAATAATTTTAGATACAGCATTTCATGTAGAAACAAGTTTTCAAAACGTGTTTCGCACATTGCCCGTTGGACTTGCCGTAAAGTTACTTGTATGTTAAAATCGTGGCTTCCACGAACTGTATCGGTTACCGATGTACAATATTTAGCTGGTAAACATCATTAGCATATCCAATTCATGTGCAATATATAAGCATAACTTTTCCATACCGTGACTATTAACAACCAGTGAAGGGAGACTGTAGCTTAAGAATCAGTGTACATGGATACTTCTTTTCATTAAAAAAAAAAAAACTGTGATTGAATTGTTCCATTGGAACTACAGGATCCTGGATTTCTTCATTTCCACATCTATAATATTTGTTCAGACAAGTAGATATCATAGGAAAACAATAAATTGTTTCATATCAAGAAAAACGTGCTTTTAGCATTCTCTTCCACTTGCTTTTAGCATTCTCTTCCACCCCAAGATTTCAGCAACCAAACTTTTCTTCTAAACACATCAGTAAAATCACAACA
This sequence comes from Paulownia fortunei, assembly GCA_019321725.1. Lineage (NCBI taxonomy): Eukaryota > Viridiplantae > Streptophyta > Magnoliopsida > Lamiales > Paulowniaceae > Paulownia > Paulownia fortunei. Next base: position 14,434,478 of record CM033117.1, read on the forward strand.
AATGGCAGAAACAGAGCAATCCAATCAAAATTCGTAAATGATGAATCTCAGAACTGCCAAAAAATCATTTAAAATATCGAAAAAGATTGGAAATCTCTTACATAGCGAAGCGAAAACGGAGAACATCCAATGATGTTCTCCCTCCTCTGCCACACAAGAAAGAACAGTTTCACCACAGTTTCACTTCTTTTTACCAACACTAGATTCAAAAAGACGAGAACTCTAAAACCCACAAGATACTTCAACTCTGCGAACCAACGACAGCCACCACTGCTGAATACACGAAATATCCCTTAGAAAGATGATCAAAACTCCAAGATTTGACGCAAACTTATCCCCTTCTTATCCTTAAAGGAGGTAAAAATCGGCCCAGCAAATCAAGAACTCCAATTGCATGCTTCTTTCTTTCTTCTCTCCTGAAAAAGACTCCAACTTTACCACAAAAATCCAACCTCTGAGCACTCTGTTTACTCTTGGATGTATATATCAAAATGAAAAGGCAGCAACAGAATTCACGCAAACCCAGAATTTTTTGGTTCTGGTGCTTGAACCAGAATTAAAGCACCCACCAAACAATTTCTTTTAGCAATCCACTTTGACCCTCCAAATTACAACCCAATCCAAAAGGAAATAAATGAAGATGATCATGTGGGTCAGCTTATTTTTTTTCTCAATGAATGCAGAGAGAGAGGGGGGGAGGGGGGGGGGGGGGTGAGACAGAGAGGGTGGGAGAAAACAAGCTGTCTCTTTTGAATGGCTTTTTCGAATTAATACATCACTTATTGCAGTCAAAAGCAGAACCACGATAGAAGAAAGAACAATCTATAACTGCAGCCTGCTTACTTTTCAGTCTTCTTTTTTATATGCAAATATCTACATATGCATGTTGGGTTTTGTTTTTACGTGAATTTCCAGTGTGACAAAAGATAATTTGGCAAATAGTGGGAGAAGCAATAGTGGTAGTGGAAGCAGTCAATCGTTTAAGTTTAAAAAAAAGAACAGCATATGATTCTTCAGAGCTTATTAAAAGGAATTGTATTCCTAATGAAGACGTCAGTCTCTATCCAGTTTCTACAATCCCTGATTTGATTGGCCTTAAATCTTTAAAATTCACTATTTTAATAGGTTGGTTCAAGAATTAAAAAAACAAAAACAAAATAGAAAGTAGGTTGGGTGATTGGTTTACCAAAAGCAGCTGCATAGAACCTACAAGAAGAGAAAACATTTTTTATGGGACTATGGGGACCTACTTGATGCTGAAAGCCCTCTGCTCTGAAACTTATGTGTAACAATTTTTCAAGCCTGCTTGGTTCTTTATTTCTTTACTTTGTTGTTCATCTTGAACAAAGAAATTTAAAAAATCTTGAATATTACAAGCATTATCTGTATTTCAAATGGGCCAGGAGTGGAGTGAATTGACATGTTTTGGTTGTCATAAATTCCCTCCGTCCTAAAAATTATATGGTTGTCATTTGATCTGATGCGAAAAGGGTTGTTATTTCACTATACAGGATTTGGGAAAAGAGTTTTTAAAAGTAAAAAATTGAGTATTTTGTATTATTATTTTTAAAAATAATAATTTATAGTTAATAATATTATTTTATTATTTTAATTTAGATGACAGCTTTGGAGAAGATGAAATATTTTAACAATGTCTCACCAAAAAAAATTTAAAAATAAAATTTTATTTTGAAACATCTAAAAATAATTAAAATAATAAATTGGACAAAATACAATAACATCCCCTAAATTTGATCCTATGTCATATTTACCCTCTGAATTTGTTAAGGTAATATTTATCTCCTGAATCAAATTTTGAATTTAACATTTGGATATTTTTTTTAAAATGAATTTATATAGTTTTTAGTATATTTTGAATATTTATGCCCAATTTAATTTTAAAGTCTCTATTAATTGGAAAATTATTTTTAAATTATTTATATTTTTTAAAAAAAGTAATTTATAACTTAATTAATTCATATTTTTAAAAAAATTAAAGTAATAATTGAGTATAACAAATACACAAAAAGAAATAAATATGAAAAAAATTATTTTGATTATTTGAATTAAAAATAAAGTATTAACTAATCTAAATAAATTTTAAATTCTTTTAGATAAAAATGAATAAGTATATTTTTGTAAACTTAATTTAGATATATAAATGTAAATATTTTATAATTCTCCTTTTATTGTTTTCTTTTTACTTGGACAAAATTATGGTCCAAAACATAGCGTTAGTAAATCGTCTTCTTTAATGAATACTCGATATGATTAACCATATCGAAGCAAATTGAAAATACATCCAATTAGTTATACTATGATCTTATGAATACTAAATCTTATTATATGAGCAAAGATTGTTAACGATTTAAACATCACAAAAAAAAACGTATTGTTATTTCTTTCATAGTAAAATATCATTATATTGAAAATATAAGTTGTCAAGAATTTTATAAAAATTATATATATATTAAGTATACAAAAATATATTTATTCTTCTTTATCCAAAAAAGTTATAACTCTTCTCCCCTATCTTCATTTTAGAGTGAGAATCTATAAAGCAACTAAGGAGACTTGACTACGTAAAATGCTAATTCAGTATGAATTTATGTATTACCCAATATAAATTCACGTATGCGTCAATATGAATTTTATCTACGCTTTCAATTTAATTATTCAATTTATTTCTTAATAATTCTATACGATAATCCTTAGTTATATGATTATTAATCATATTTGTATTAAAATTTAACAAAACAAAACTCATATTTTCACTCTAATTTTATTATATAGAGCATTCTGACTGCTTCATCTAACAACAAGCAAATTATAGATATTTGCAACTTTACAATTATTACAGGAAGGAAGTTCATGTTATTATGGAATCTACACATAATCCTTAAAATAAGGACATTATATGAAAAACTAAGTAGGTCTTATTGCCTTTGCTTTGAATCATAAAAATCAAGGATGAGCCCAACTATATTGTGAAGAATAAGAGATGGATTAAGATAACTGCAGGAAATATTACAAATATGGGCTCCAACATATCAAGAGTTAAAATTTAATCTTTATTTCAAACTCTTGCCTCAATTATGATGATGTTGAGCCTGCAAATTAGAAGCCCTCCAATATTTACTTTCATTGCATTATGTGTATAGTGTTTGTTTGATTAGAACTATCCCAATCCCAAATTTATTGTTGTTTTTTTTTTTCTTTTTGGAAAGTTATATATAAGGGTTTATATTCATAAAATGATTTTTTTTTAAAAAACATATTTTTTCACTTAAAGTAATGTGATGCTACTAATTTTTAAATTGCAATTACCACTTTTAAGGGTAATATTGTAAAAATATTCAATTTCACTGTTTACAATTCTCATATAAAATTTCATGTTGAGTCTAAAAGACTTATATTATTAGGGCAGGATGAGCATCTTGTTTCTTGAAAACAACTATTTGGAAATAAATTATTAAAATGCATTTCACATTTCTATTCTCTTTGAAAATTTAAGAAAAAAATGGCTAAAATAATGGGAAAGGTCCATTTGATACGGTACATGTACTATATATATATATAGTTATAATAATATTATGACATTAGTCAAATTTGCATAATATGATAATATAATTCTATTTAGTATATACTTTGTGTATAATAAGCACTATATGTATATAAATTTCATATTTAAATTCAAAATGATATTAAAGGAAATTAAACGATTAAAATAATGCTACCTGTAACTTCAATCGTCTCCATAAAAGAATAATCAAAATAGTATTCATAATCTTTTGTATCAAGAAATAAGCCATCTTAATGCATTTTCAAATTTTTACATGTTGCATAAAGGTTTTGAAACATTTGTCGTCGAGAAATGAAAAATATGACAGAAATTATGTGATTTTGAAGGCTAGTGATGTATTAATTTCACAAATTATTATATTCACTCCATTTTTTCTTCTTCCTTTTTTTGGGTTCATTCAACAACAGATAATAATGTCCGTATTTCATAAAAAAGATAAAAATATCTTGCTAACTTGTCTCGCTCGCTTTGCACTCGTGATAAAAATTGAGCAAAATCCCATAAAGATGTATTTGGAGTTGGTTTTAAGTTGGATGAAATACAAAAAATTATGAATACTAAAAATATTTAATATTTTTCATATATCTATCAAGCATGCAACACATCTAGCATCACTAAGTGTAATAATGTTTCATGATCCTTTATACTTAGTAAATGTAACAAAAAAATTCTTTGAAAATAATTAATTCAATATTTCATAAAAGAGAAATATAGGAAAATAAAGAATTCTAAACCTTTTTTTATATGTTCAAGTTATTATTTGAATTGGCTAATAAATTCATAATATGTTACATGTTTTTTCATCCATAGAAATAAAAATACGTTAAAAAAATATATTTCGAAAAAGAATTCAACTTCTAGAGTTTTGCTTTTACGTGATTCAGAGCATTTAGAGTTTAGATAATACAACATGTCACATGAATACACGTCACGTCGTTCTGCTTTCTTTATTTATTTATTTCCTTTATTAATGTTTTGGAGTTCTTTTATATGTTTTGTCTTGGGTGGCGTGCTCAAAATAGATACTAAAATTCAATTGTAGAATTTTCTATGACTTCAAATATGTTGGGATATGATTTTGTGAGCACATAATTAACCAAAGTGTAAAATCCAAAAACCATATCCTTATCCACATAATTATTTAATGTAAAATAAAATACTCATACGTTGTAGTTTTGCCTTCTCTATTGCGATCAAATATCATATCAGAATTTCGGGCAACTCTTCAAAATATAGAGCGCAATTTTGTCTTAAATAATTTATAGCTTTGCTCTTTGTAAAATGTAGGTATTATTATCAATTATTATAGATGATACTAGAGTGAGTTTATCAAAATACGAATATCCGTCAAAAATTTTAAGAATTTGAAATTTATCCATCCTCGATCCATTGAGTTTGGATTAAATCTATTTTATAATTTTAAAAAAATAAAAAATATATTTATTAAAACACCACTATTTTTTAAAAAAGAATATATTTTTTAAATTATAATATTACATAAATACATATATATTAAAATAAAAAATAAAAAATAAAATGAACAAATTCAAAATCAAATTAAATTTAAAAATAAAAAATTAAAACTTATCTCAAACCCATTTATATTTTAAAAATCAACCCATTGAAGCGATTTGTAATTAGCCGCACCGTTATCTTCCTATCAATTATCAATTCAAAAAGTGACAGTGGATTGCACATTTTGAAGCATTTCACCTTCCTTCAAATAAAAGTTGCCTCTACTTCAAATTTGTTGTTAGCATTGATTGCAAAGTCACTTTTATAAAAACAAAACTACTTAAGGCATATATGAACATCAATTCCGGGAACATACTTTCAAAGAACAACACGAAAAACTTTTATTTGATGTGTTTGCAAAAGATATAAGGAAAAATAAGATAATTGATTAAAACACACGAATTGAGTGTCTGTAGATTTTGTTGTATTTTTTTTCGAAATCAATGTGGGACTAATTTATTTTAGAGATTAATTAATTTATATGTAATATCAATGAACAAATATTATGTGAAGTGAGATTAGAAACCCCTGAAGCATAGGTCATATACCTGTTTGCAAAAACTTTTGCTGGTAGATAAATTAATTTATTGTAGCAGAAGTCAAAAATAGTTGAAAATAAAAAATTGATAGTGTTTACAAAGTATTGTTGAAAAATAGAATGAGTTAAAAGAGAGTGTTTGGTAAATAAGTTATAAAAATATTTTTATTTGTGTGTAAAAGTTTAAATCGCCCTCAATTTTGAAATAATGTATATATATATAAATATATATATATATATATATAAACATTAAGTATTTATATATAAAAATATATTTATATATTCACAATTACATAAATATATAGAAATACATATATAGATATTTATAAATATGTATGTATCTATATATTATGTACAATTATTTATAAATATATATAAATGTATTTATATGTTAACAAATATATGAATATATAAAAATACATATGTGTATATTTATAAATATATTTATATATTAACAAATATATAACTATATAAAAACACATATATAACTATATAAAAACACATATATAGAAATTTATAAATATAAATGTATTTGTATATTTGGAAAATTATTTGTAAATATATATACTTATATACTCACAAATATATAAATATATAAGAATACATATGTTTATATTTACAAATAATTTTTCATATAACAAATATAAATATATAAAAATACATATATATATATGTATTTTCATATTCATATAAATATTTATAAGCATATATAAATATTAAAATACTACATATAAATATAGAAATACATATATATTTATAAATGTATATAAATATATTTATATATTCTACAAATATTTGTAAATAAATATGAATATATTTTTAATTTCACAAATATATAAGTATATAAAAATAAATATATACATTTATAAATATATTCACATATTCGTACAAATATTTATATATTAAACATATAGATTATATATAGTATAATTATATATATTTATAAATTTATATAATGTAAAGACATTTTTGGAAAATAAATATATTTTTAAAGAAAAGAATGTCTAAAAGAGTTTTTACGTATTTTAAAAAAACAAAAGCATTATTAGAAATCTAAAAGAACCTCTCCTATTTTAGATTTTGATTAAATTATGCAGAAGCAGAAATTAATATTTTAAAATATTAAAAATTACTTTTTTTCTTCAATCAATAATTAACAATCACTTTTTTTTTTTTTTTTTGGCAAACACTCCAATATACACATATATGTAATGATGCAAGCGTGCGACTTTTATTGAGCTTTTGATTCATTAAACAACTCAACTGATAGAAGGTTCCAACATCCAAGATAGATATACATTATATATATATATATATATATATATATATTGGTGCGTACTGCGTGTTTTGAGGCAGTCAAGCTGTAGATAATCGGTTGACATTTTTACGCATGAGACAAAATAAGAGAAATGAGACAAAGTAAGAGACAACAGTCAATCCCTCACAGTTGACCGCTATACTTTATTACGTGATTCCATCACCAAATTGAATTAAGGATTTTAAAACGCAATAAGTGATGGGAAAAATTGGCCTTTAACATGCATTGACGGTTTTTTTAGGAGTGAAATGATTAATTATATAATTAATTATATCAAGATATTAATTATTATTAATTTATTATAAAAATTTGTACTGTAACAAAGTTTATCAAACCAAGAGAAACTGATAAAATTCGAAATATAACAAACTACTTATCACAACCCAATTTACAAAGAAAACTTCATAATAAATTGTTTCATAATTTTTTGTAAAATGAAAGTGGGATGAAGAGTCCGTCGTATATGGGCTCATTAATTGATCATTTATTGACATTCATACATGAGTTCTTATCTTCTATCGATAGAATCCTACTTTAATACCATTTTTGTTAAGGATTCAATTCATCTTACAAAAATCAATTATTAAAAAATAAATAAAATTTCACTTGACAATGTAATTATTGTGGTTATCATATTGAGAGGAAGTATTCATACAACTAGAGATTATGCAAAGACCACCGTCGTATGCTACTGCAAAATTTGTCATCATTGCTATCTTGATCAACCTTATTTTTATAAGGATACTATTTTTTTACATGGACTTTATCATGAGAATTATAACACGCACGTTACCCTTTCCTCTGGTTTGTGAACATGCCCCATTGTTCATCAATCCACTAACAGATGTCCTCTGTTTATTTTCCAAGCAACCAATGTAAACTCTTGTCTTACCTCCTGATTTATTTATTTATTTTTTAAAAATTTTCACCAGATAAAAGTAATATTTTTACATGTTTTAAGTTCAACGTACCTTTCCTATATAACAACATCATCACTGGATTATCATACAAATTTGGGAGTGAGATAAAAAGTAAAAAGAGTTTATCTTTTTTTCTCAATTTTCACATCAAATTTTCAAAGTTGGTCTATTAAACTAGTTATGTGATTAGAGATGACAAATTTGCGAAAATCCAAGACTCGTCCTGCCAAGTTTTTTAAGATCAAATCCAGACTCGTTCCTAACTTCGACGGGTTCGGATTAGATCTACTAGAACCATTTTATAATTTTAAAAATATTAAAAAAATATATTTTTTTAAAAATAATACCACTAATTTTTTTTAAAATTATATTTGTCAAAAAATATTATTACATACATACATACACATATATTAAAATAAAAAAAATAAAAAATAAACGGGATGAGTTTAAAAGTAAAGTAAAAAATTAAAATCCGTCTCGGACACATTTATAATTTTAAAAATTCATCCCAAGTATGATGAGTATAGATTTAAGTTCGCTCCATTGTCATCCCCACATGTAATTCATAAGATTATGACCATCCTCTATCTTCAATCTATATGTATAATTGTCGCTTTAGGTATAACATTACAGGCAATTTTCAAGATAAAACTTCTACAACTTTGATGGCAAATCTTTTGAATCATCATCTATAAAATTAATGATAATATTGTTCGTAATATAAAATGTAGACATGTTGACACAACATGATTCCAAATATTTCCATTGTAAATTCTTCATATTTATCAATTTCGTCTCATTTTCCTTCAACAACACTGCTAATCCTTGTTGAATCTGACGATCCTTTACCTTTATTTGCCTATTGAGTGAAAAAAATTTGCTCTCAAATTGTTGAATTGTGAAGTGATTTAAAATCAATATACAATTTATCCTAAAAAATTAAATCTTAATTTATAGCACTAACCAAGCTCTAGTACCATTTATTGGGCACACAAAACAATTAAGATTCCTGATTTAATTTATCAAGAATCCACAAATCACACTAATAAATTTAACAACAAAAATGATACCCAATACAATGAAAATAAGTACACACAGGTTTGGCAAAATTCACCCATGTTTGAGAATTTTCGTTCATCCCCCGTAAGACAAATTTACAGATATAAGATAAACCGTTGAGCTTAATACCTAAATGTAGGAAAATAAAACCCCTTGTAGAACCATTCTCAAAATTAATAAAATATACTCTTTAAACCTCTTTGTATTGCCCTATTCTTAATTCAGAACAAATGTTTTACAAGAGAATATCACGATTTTTTTGTAATAAAAAACACTCACATTTATAAGAGTAAATTATTTGATTATTACTTTTCCTAGAATTAAACTCTAAGCATACAATACAAACGGAAATAAAAACAAATCTCTTAGAGACTAAGAATTCTAATCGAATTTGATCTCTAATTAATCCAGTCAAATCCCTAACAGTTTGGATCATGAAAGAGTTATGAGACGGTTTGGTTTTTAGATTTTGGTGTATTGAACTTGAGTGAATTTGGATAGAGTACTAGTTTTGGCCAATTCATTTCAAACTCTCCCTACTGATGATATATACCGGTAATACTAGCTTAAATATATTATGTATGTGTTTATATGATACATATACATTTAAATATACAACATAAAATAAAATGAGAACAACAAAATGGTAAAAGGTCTATACTACAACAAAATTATTTTTTCGCAATGAAAATATTCGTCACAAAAACTAAAAAATCCGTCGCGAAATGGAATAGCAACGGAAAATTTTCGTTGCTAAGATCGTCTTAATAAGGGCAACGGAAAATAATTTAACGATGAATTTCCAGTAGTTCGTCGTCAATTTTTACGACGAAATATTTTGCCGCTAAATCAAAAAAAATATTCGCCGAAACAAAATATTAGCGGTGCAATACGTTTAAGTTTTCGTCGCTAAATTATTTTTAAAAAAATAAAAAATAAATGACTAACTTCATTTTAGCGACGACTTTCATTCTACACAAAAAGTCAAAAAAACTATGTTTTAATCAAAATGAAACATTCACACAATTGATAAATTGATAATGACAGTATATTGTCGTATTTTTAAAAATCATTATGATAACCTTTTAAAAATTAATTTTTTCAATATATTTAAAAATTACAAATCAGATCTAACCATTTGGATGGGAAAATAGGACATGATAGGTTTCAAACCCTCTCAAGAATTGATGGAACGATTCTCAAGTTTTGTTAAACCATCATTAATTGAATGATGTTCACATGACTATGTATTTGAATTGCCCGTTACAAGTTAAGGAAATTGTGATAAGTTCACTGTTTATTGGTTTGAAGGAGAAGATTTAGTTACAAGTTAACTAAATCTTGGAGTGATGAGTACGGAATGAGACGTTAATTAGTGGTGTCGCTGAAAGATAAAAAAGGTTTAAGTGTGAATCAAATGAAAGTATGGTGGAGACTTTATCACATTGCCTGGAAATACTGATGCTGAAGTGCACCATAAGAAAATAGCTATATTATAGCCCAAAGACTGAAAAATATGACAGTCAACGCCCAAGACATGTTCAACTACGTCCACACGTTCTCGTGTATTCAGATTGTGGGCTAAGAAATACAACTTAAATACAGAAAAGGGCCAATTGTTCCTATTGGAGGTTTAAGGTTTGGACCAGTACAACCCAGAGACTTGGTAAGATTCAGACGTTAAAGATCAACAGAGATTACTTGGGTTTTACTTGTTTGAAATTGACATTTCATTGACAGTGATTTATTACATTTAACGGCCACTTAAGTTTGTAAATTTTAATTTTCAGAATTTGACATAACAAGAATGAAAAACTTTTCAATCATAATATAATCTTTAGGGGGTGTCATGGGTCGAGCTCAAATATTCGAGTTAGATGAATATTAATCAGTAAATTTAAGTTCAATCCAACGTTCTGGTTTCTAAATAACGAAATTGAAGAAAAATAACTATTACACATTGACTATGGTTAACTAGAGACATCGGCGTATTACTTTAGTTCGGTCCAAACCAACCTTAGGCATGCCAGGCCGAACTAGACGAGCTATCGGCATTTTCTTTTCTTTTCTTTTTTCCTTTTAAATAATTAACATGTTTATTTGTCTAATAATTGAAATATATCAGTATATAAAGTATATGAAGATTTATTTACTAAATAGCTTGTTCTTTTTGAAAAGAAAAATGAGAAGGTGGAGGAAATCAAAATGGGCTTTATAATCAATTCAAGCCCCAAATAGCACAGGACAGATTGAACAATGTGGACTGAAGCCCAATTGCCGAAGTACATCAACACCCTTAATAACATTAGGTGATTTATTTCTCTTCTGATTTCGAATATACAAGGGGAATCTTCTTTCTTTCTTTTTTTTTAAAAATAAAATAAAAGAAAAGAAAACGATTAATTACATTAATGACTAACTATCAATAATTATATTAATATATTTATGAATAATTAGTTAATTGCAAAATAATAAAATAATAGTGCTCACATCAATAGTATAGACTATAGAATAAGATCAATACTCGTATATTTGATAAATTTTAAACTTAAAACTTCGTATAAATAGAAGTTCATTTAGAATTCTATATGCTAAATTTGCTTTCGTATCTCATCTATGATAAAGTTCCGTTTGAATAATTTTGGCACAATAAGCGATATGCCAATTGAAATTAGTCAAAAGAAATCTCCAAAAATGTTGTTTCTGTTTTTTTTTTTCTTTTTTTAATGATTGAATCTTGGACTTCAACATTAGAAGTAAAAGGAAAAGGACATACCTTATAAATAAAATTCAATAACATTTTCATTGTGTTGAAAATAATTATCATGTTTAAAATTTTTATGAATTTAGATGAGTATCAGGAAAAAAATGAAATAAAAAATATATATAACGAACAATTTTTACTTTATATTCGTAAAGAATTTCCTCTCCTTTAAAAAAGCAAAAAAATATTTTTATTTGGTGCTTTTTCATTAAAATCTAAGGTCCAAAAAAGAAAAATAAACATCAATCTTCAACAAAAAATTCATTTATTGTTTTTTTTGCTATGCCATGTAGCGGCTTCTGATGAAAAGTTTGATCACTTCTAGTGGGTTGTAAAATGTCTGAATATATTCTTGATATATCATAGGTTCTTCAAAGGATTAAATGCAGGAAGAATTTTGTTGGATTAGATTCGTATAAAAAAAAAAAAAAAACTCTGGAATTTTAATTGCCAACAAAATATTTTGGATCTTTTTAGATCTCTTACCTAAAATGTTTTCCTAGTGGGTAAAATTTGTAAATCATTTCGCTTCCACATGTTATCTGGAATAATTACGAACCAAGAACCCCTTCAGTTCTCTGGATTGTTTGCACAAAATATTTCTCCCCTATATTTGATCAACATCTTGTATGTCATACGATACCTACTAAATACTAGTAGACTTGATTCCTCAATTCTTAACTAAGAGAATAGTAAATGAATTTTTTTAAGTAATAATACAAATACTTTGTATATTTCTATTCTATGAATTAGAATAAAGAACAAACGTTTTCTCCAGCTAGTGGGGCTGAAAATTGCACTTGACACGTAAGTGCTGCAATTTTCAGCCTTAGGAGTACTTATACTCCCAATTTTTCCATCTCAATCGGTCAATTGGCCTTGCCTACTTCAATGCCAATGCCTCTATCCGGTTTTGGCATCTTTGAGGGAAGGATGGAAGGCAACCAATTAGTTATGTTAGTCGTATACTCCTATATGTGGTATTTAAAACGTTTTCCAGTTAACAGTGAACTTTAGGGTGAGAAGAATTCTTCTTAGATAGAGCATAGTAATAAAAATACATGCCCTACCAAGATAAAATTTGTAACTTGCTATCCTCTTGCGCAGCGGGCACTCCCATTCATCATGTACTCATAAACAAGGTTTAAGAATTATGAAGATAGTTGGTGATAGGCTTCATAGTGAGCCTATATATTCACCTTATCTTTAAAATTTCCTGCTGAGATAGGTGCCCATTTTTAATTCAATAAGCGATAGGTTGGATACAAAAAACAAAATAGAAGAGAAGCATCATATCCCTGCACACTCGTGACAAGGCCTTTGGTCATAGAGGTCATATAATATTTCAGAGGATTAGAGCACGTGGCTACGAACCACGGTGCCTTCGAAAAGGTACTATTCTATAGTATAATAGTTCGTCCTCTACCTATTGAGTGACCTCTCCTGGAGTTCCTATCCGAACCAGAGGAATAGGCCTCTTTCAGGTCGGAAGGGTCTCCCACTCAATATAGTATTCACAGTTTTCTAGTTCAAGTAGAATGTTTATGGATAATTTTTTATACTCATCTAATTATTTTATTTCTTTTGTCTTCTTTGTGATAGAATACAAAGCCACATGGTTACTGACAATCTGATCGTCCTCTGACTCAGCATCACTTGAGGTGGCATTGAGTGATCGTCCCATTCTTGAAAGTATTTGCACATTCAGATTAAATATGACTAAAGCCTTCACACTTTACATTGAATCCATTTTTCTTTCCTATCATTGGAAGAAAATGATGAATTAGGAGCACTTTTATTTTCAAGAAGATAAAACTTTTACCTACTTTGTTTTTTTTATTCTTTTTACTCCTTTTTTTTTTAGAAACTTCCTAAAGTTTTTGGTAAACAGAGTGGATCAATCATGTCAGGAACATCAGATAGAACATTATCATTTGATTGTTGAATTTTATCTTATAAAGCAATTTCTTTGTCTTTCTGCCTTTTGGTGTGCTTCAAGTTCATCCCAAAGGTTTGAAGTGAGCTAATTAATTCATCTAACCACATTTAAGTGACATCATTGGCCTCTCGATGATAATGACTTTGTGAGAAAACCTTTCAGGTAAGGACCTCAATATCTTTCTTACTAACTTTGTGTTGGAATACTTTTTGCCCAAGTATTCGCAATAATACAAAGTTTGGCATTGAAATCAGCTATGGTCTCATTTTCTTACATTCTGAGAAACTCAAACCTGGAATCTAATATTTTAGGTTGGAGAGTCTAATGGATGCAGTCCCTTCATAAGCTACAGGAAGTATTTTCCATGCTTCCTTATGCTTCTTTGGCAATTTCAAATCAATGTTGTTAACTCTCGTCATGTTCAATAGTGGTTTGTTGGTGTTTCTATTTTCGCAGGGGAGATTGGCACAAGTTGCAATCAGCCTGAAGTGGTTTGTATCCACAACACTGAAGATGGCGTTTAAAGCTTTTGAATTGTTATTTGCATATTCTTCTTCAGTAGTGGTCCACAAGTCCTTTGGTTTAGGAACAACCTCCATTTTCTCATTTTTAATGACCATGTGATTCCAACCAATAATAACAGATCGCATGTTTTCTTATCAAGAGATTTGATGAAATCTCTCATCCTAACTTTTCACTGTGAGTAGTTGGACCCATCCAATAAAGATGGACGCGAAATTGAGCCTTCTTCACCTAAGATAGTAGCAACAACAACAACAAATGAGTCTAAAATCTCACTAATTAGGCTTAATGACATACATTAATACCACTTATTAGACTTTGTTGCAGTTAATTGTTATAAATTTTTAATAAGTTCACCAGATTCTTATATTCCGATTTATGTTATAACAATAATTCATATATGAATTGAAGCGCACAAAGAAAAAGTAAAAATTAACATTAGCAATTTTTACGTAAAATTAACATTAGCAATTTTTACGTAGTGAGGATATAAATATCATACTTTATAAGATTATGTTCAAAAAGAAAATAATCCACTATTAGTAAACATGTTACACAGTACAATAATCAAATTTATAAAATAAAATAAAGACTTCTTATTTGATTTTGATAATGTTCTTGTATTGATCAATAAATGGACTTATTTGCACGATTCCCTCGACTTAATTGAACTCCCTTGAATATTGACCGTCGCCAAATAATAAAGTCCTAATTATACTACATAGAAAGTTTCATAGTCTAAGTCAAAGACATTTTCCTATTATAACATCTTTCAATGTATTTAATTAAAACATAGAATCTAAAATCATAAATACATGGAAGTTTCCTAATCTAATCCCTCAAGAATTGGACTTCTATTTTAGGTAGGAAATATACGTGTAATCCTCGTTGGAAAGTTCCATAAAAATCAGCTATCAAGATGGAATAGCAAGATTCGACCTTTGGATGTGGATTTCATAAGGAAACCTCTTAATGCTTTCAATACCACAAAACAGCAATACAATCTCCATAAAATCCAAGTATGGTAAGTTTCCAATTAAATTGATTTTGTTTTGCACAATAATACCAACCAAAATTTCAATTTAACAATACCTTTTGAGTTTTAAATTTTTGGTTTCATTTTTTGAGACAATTTTTTTCTGGAAAATTGAAAACACTTCCACCCCGACAAAATAACACCAAACGTTGCATCAATCTTCACATTCCTGCAAGTCTCTTTCAACCACATTTCAAACACTTCTATCCTCCGATTTATCATTGAAAAGCCTCCGTTATACGCCAATTAGCTAGACTCTTGCCTATAATATGCCCATCCCGACCAAACATACCCTTCCCTGAGTATCATGGCTATGCATGTAACTGGCATAGTTGCTCATAATTTTGTTCATTTAGGCCTTTAAGGTTCCAAACGTGAGAAAGAGAAGATACTAAATTGTAAACCAAATATATGCACAATACATATGGATAGTTTTAAAATTTGGACTTCTTCAGCTACATTCACAGAAGGGGAATTGTTTGTACATTGTTAATGGAATCTCAGCAATGAAGAACTGATAAAGACCAGTAGCCACTAGGAAATGAAAGGGTCGATGCCTGAAATCTACTTGATGAGAAAATGATGTTACATGGATTAGCCAATTGCACCGAGGGTGCAACTTGAAGAATGAAGAAATGAAGCCCACACGAAATAATACCAGAGGTAAAAATTAGGAACTTGAACCAACTTGAGCCACTAGATGGAAGATCTTTCACGTAGATCGTACAATCCATACACTTCAATTTGCAAGCTTTAAGGAGTTGATGACATACGAATCTCAGGCCAATTGGGTTTTGTTGGTCTTATTCTTCTAGACCAGGATTTACCATTTAATAACTCATTAATGTTTCCACATATATTTAGCATAGATTAATGTTGCCTATAAAGACTGGATCAGCTATACCTATTACACACCAATACTTGATTTATTTGGGCTAGACATCAATTTTATTTGCTAAAATAGGTCATATGAGGTAATTCTTGACACTATTGATTCCATTTATTTCTATTCTCTCTAAAAGAAATGGTTTGAAGGAGCTATTGGAAAATCTGTGCCATACCATCAGTCCCTTGACTCCTAGTCATCTTCCTGGACTACTTTATATCATTTTTGGCCATTTCTTTTCACTTCAATTTTTTGCAATATTTCTGCAGCATTCTTCATATACTCTTTACCTTCAACATATCCTTTTTTTTTGTTTAAAGCAACACTTGAAATCGTCCTCCTGAAGACAAATTCACCATCTTTTCTTGCCTGCCAACTAATTTTAAGATACCATAAATAATAGAATGGCATCGTCAAACTCCCTTTCGTCTTCACGCAACTCCAGTTCCTTGTGGATACCAAAGCAGAATAAACTATTCGAGAAGGCCCTAACTGTCAATGACAAGGACACCCCAGATTGTAGGCAAAACATTGCCAGTGCTAGAGTTGTTGGAGGTAAATTAGTGGTGTTATTTTAAAAAAAAAATTAATATTTTTAAAATTATAAAGTGAGTTTAATTGGTGTAGCAGGTCTAATTCAGATCCGACGAATTCGGAGTGACTCTCGAATTCTTAAAAATTGAGGATTAATCACTAATGCAATGCAAATTGAGCTATCCCCCCACCTCACCCCCATTCTGAACGCGTAGGTAATCTCCTCCATCGCAGGAGATCAAGATTTACCAATCCCCATAGTGATGTTATTCACTTTGATTCTTCATTTTAATTTATATTTTATTATACTTTACATTTCATATATACACATCAATATATAAGATCCATTTAAAATAAAAAAAATATTATGTTGAAGATAGCTCATGCTCAAGTCCCAGACCCCCACAAATCTTGGGTCATCACTGATGTCTCGGGACTTTTAGAACTTGTTTGATGAAAAATTATGATGTCTCGCGCAGATACAAGGACTAAGACCTGGTAAGAATTACGCTTGACGGCATGCTAAGAGAAATTATCTCTGATTTATAATATTTTGCCTCTTATCTAATTTGCTGATTTTTTTTTCACAATGTTCACTTTATACTCTACCATGAGATTAAATGTCAACACAAGAAGGGCGAAGCCATCAGTGTATTGTTAATCACAAAGTTCTAATCCGATTTGAAAACCATTTACAAAAATTCTGGCGAAGTATCCTACAAATTACGTCATTAGCACTTTTGTACATGGAAAAATTAAGTTATCTTTGGTGTTGTTTTCAAATGTTTTGAAAAAAATATTTGAGAAAATGTAGTAAGGAATGTATAAAAAATAAAAGAATATTTAATTTTACTTTGGAAGATGTTTTTTTATGTAATTTTTTGTTTGATTAATGGTGTTATACGAAGTTTGATTTTATTATTATTTTAAGTTGAAGATATATATTTATATTAATGTAATGATTGAAAGATACGAACATATATGATTTTTTATTGATGTAATAATTGGAATACATAATACAATGTATATAAGTATATATAATGATTGAAATATATAAATATATATACATATATATATATATATATGTATAGTATTATTGAAGTCTTTTTAAAATATTTTCAAGAAACAAAAAAATCTTTTTTGTGTTTGAGTTGTTTGGTTTTATTTTTAGGGATGAAAATATTGTTAGGAATAACACCAATCATAGTTATAAGAAATTTATAAAGTTGTTATCATGCTTTAAAAAATAATCAAATTTATCCTATATATCAGTCTCACCTTGTACTTCTAGTCTAACTTTTAAATGAAAAAAAACTATTGTGTCATTAGGACTTGGAGTTTAAATGTGAAAAATAAATCTTCTGCTCATACTTTATAAATAATTACAAGGGTACCACTAAATTTTAATTTTTCTGTTTTTTGGGGTCCCTTTTTCTTTTCTTCACTTCCACTCCATTTTATAGAGAATCCAAATGTCCAATTCAATACATCATTGTTTTTTTTTTCTTGCAAAAACTTCTTAGAAGGCTAATGAAGTGGCAGACAAAACATCTGAGAAACTAGGTAATGGAAAGAACTACGCTTCAGAAAAGGCGAGTGAAGCCAAGAATATGGCATCTGACACTACAACAAACACTGTTTTTAGCGATGAACTATTTCGTCGCTAATAGTCAACAATTCGTCGCCAAGTACTATTAGCGATGAAATATAATCGTCGCTACTATTGTTGTTATAAGAGCGTCGCTCCAACACTTAGCAACAAAACTGTAAGTATTTCATCGTTAAGTTAGCGACGATCTTTTTTGCGGCTAAGATAACAATTTTCGTCGCTAATATTGCTATTAGCGACGAATCCGTGGAAGTTTTTTCGTCGTTAAATAAAAAATATATAAAAAAATTAAATTTAGCAATGAAATAAGGTGTTTCGTCGCCAACATAAAAGTATTTGGCGACGAAAATTTTAATATCTTCGTCGCAAAAGTTTAAAAAAAAAAATAAAAAGAATTACATTGGCGACGAAAATAAAAGAAATTCATCGCCAATGTGATTGTCTTTTAGCGACGAAATGTCTTAATTTCGTTGCTAATGTTCAATATTTTTTTTATATTTTTATTATTTTAATTATTTTCCCATATTTTTGCAACCTGTTTTTTCAACCTGTAACAATCACAACCACAACCACAACCATTAAACTTCCAACAACCATTAAAATTCAACAAATTAAACTCAATAAAACGACACAGTAAACATCTATACAATAAAATATTTAATATACACATTTAACAAAATATAATAAAATACAATCTTATATACTTAAACTACACTATAACTGTGGAGGTGGAGATGGAGGTGGCGGAGCTGAGGAGGATGGGGGCTGCTGGACAAGCGACTGTAGTAAATCTGGAGCTATCCTCTCAAAAGCCTGTATCATCATATAATGGTCGACTTTCATCGCTTGTAGTTAATTCTTGGTGCTCTGCAGCTCATTCTGTGTGGACTCCAGTTGATCCCTAAGTTGTGCATTGGTCGGTCTGGACGATGATGTATCAGAAGAAGTAGACCTGAGAGGTTTAGGCCCATTTCCAAGCCCACGTATGTACCCTAAATATGTATTAGAGGACCTGATCACATACTCTATCTGCAATCTGTATGTCATCTAAATGGTGAGCGTCATCCCCGGTATCTATCTCAGTTTGAGTCTGAGTCTATGTCTGTCGGTACTCCTCTTGAAGTCGCACCATCTCATCCTAAAATCAATAAATATGTTAAAAACTTAAATATATAGTTCAAAATATTACATAAAACAACTAAATGTATTCAATACTTACATATGCACTCTCAGCTCTCTCTCCTATCCACCCTTTCGTTGAGTTATAGTGTGTTTCATTAAAGACGGTGATCCGATCCTTTTTACTAGATTCATTGGCCTGCAAATAACATTTTATTATATTAAAGACGAATCAAATAATAAGTTAACACTTAACTAAATAGTTTACACTTACTGTCGTAACTATACTACAGAAAAGACTTTGAACCTCCACGATGATTGTATGGCAACTTAACACGATTTGTGGAGTTGATTTCTGAACGTCTTTGCAAAAAAAATGTTAATTTGTAATGAAAAAAATAATTAATACTAAATATAAGATTTAACTAAGTTACAAACTAAATGAGTTCTTCATGTTGATACTAGATAAATAAATCTAAGTAAAGAAACAAGAAATAGTAAATATGAACAAGATGGTGATAGTAGATAAGTGAGCAAGTGTAATACATAGTACCTCATTTAGTCATCATTTTTGCTAAAACAATGTGAAATACTATTACCTTAAATTCATCAACTCGAACAATCTGCATAAATACTCCCAATCCGCAGAAGTCTCACATAAATCATTGGACATTTGTTTAAACCGATCATCCCAAGATAGGTGCGTGAGACTCTTGTAATATTTGTGTATCTTCTGGCAGTGGTCCCGGTATCGAACACTCATCAGTTTATCGGCCTCATTCCTAACCGACTTTGGTCCTATACCAAAGTCTACAGCAAATATATCCTACAAAAAAATAAATAAAAGATTATTCAATATTTAACATATAAAATAGAACTTAAACTGATAAATACAATTTTAATATTTATACTAACCGATAACTAATCAAAAATAGGCCGCTTCTGCTCTTCTGTAATCTTTCTCCAATCAGTCACTTGAAGCGGTGCAAACTTCTTCACGGCAACACCGAGCTCGGTCATAAAAGATGCCGCATTTGTCCTTATAGGACGACCATGACACTTGTGAAATGTGAGGGGGATCTTTCCTTGAATTCTAACTGGCATTTGAGCCGGTCTCCGTGTGATGCTCGTGTCTCTCTACGTTTCTTTTGTGTAGAAGCTGCAAAAACATTAATAAAAGTGTTAGATATTTGTTCAACATAATTATTATATAACAAAAATAATAAGAAAGATTTATAAAGTGAAATAAACCATCAGATGTACCCTCCATATGCATCTCTATGGAAGCTGGATCAATAATCAATCCGTTTAGGAGGCATACCTACAAAAGACAAACATCTGGTTAGACACATAACAATTAATATAATTTTAATTTAAGCTATTTAAAAAACTTACCATCCGGCTATAGTAAAGAAACAAATCAAATGGTACAGCAACTGCTAGCGAGTATTTGGAAAAAATAAAATTCATTTATTAAACTCAATCAAAAATATATAAATACCAGACATTAAATGAGACAACTAATATATTATTCAATGGAGCTACATAAGTAAAAAATGCTTAATAAATTAAAGTAAAATAAAAGTTAATAGTTGATACCATGAAATTAGTCAGTATCATCATCAGATAGAAATGTTTGCTCTTCTCCATTACTCTCTAATTCAATGTCTTCATCTTCATCATTAATGAAATTATACATGTCCTCACAGAACCCTGATTGTGTATCCAATAATTCTACATGTTGAGGTTTAATGTCTACTTGCAAAGATGTGGAATTTCTAAATCATCACGAACCATTAAGCTTATCTCATATGATGAAATTTCCTGATTAGGCTCATTGTTAGAACTATTTTACGGTTCAAGTTCGTCGCTATAATCATCTTTTTTTCGGTCACTTTATATATTTCTCGATGTTGAACCTTTTGCACAACTTTCCAAGATCCTCTACGTTTTATATCATCCAAGTAATAAACTTGTCTAGCTTGAGTTCCCGAAATGAAGGAGTCATCCTCGTACCATATTTTAGACGTATCAATACATGTAAGACCAAACTCTTGCACGACTGATTTTTTTTGGGTTACATTGAAACCAATCACACCAGAATAAGTGTACCTTATATCCTGATGCGTAAATAGTATTACAATATCCTTCAAAACTCTAAAAAAATCCAAATTTTCCCCATCATCAGATGATGGTACACTAACCCCACTATTTTGAGTAGTCTGACGAGTATCACGAGAAATTATATGGTACCGAACACCATTAACAATACAAGCATCATATAGTCTAACTTCAACATCAAGTCCCAATGGTAGAGAGTATAGCTCATTTGTGGTCTCAAGATCTTTCAAAGTTCTTAACCTAATCATTTTGTCCCTAAATCACAGTGGAAATTCCACCTCATGACATTGTACAATGTTGTTTGAATGAAATCTGGCCGAAAGAATTTGTAAATATTCACTGCACAATATATATACAAGTATTATAACGTGTAATAAAAATTATGAGGAAAAAATAGAAACTAATTTGAAAACTTACTTTCTATATCGATCGACTTCTTTGCAATTATTAACAACATACCAGTGTGCTTTCTTACGTAAAGTAGATGGCATTTTATGAATTTGCTGGTTGCCCATCACTCTTACTTGTTGATTGAAAACACTTAAGGTGCATGAAATAGATTGACTGATATCTTTGTTACGTTTCGGTTTAGTAAATCTTGTTTCAATTTGACTCATATACAAAGATGTGAAAGTTAATGCTTCATTTACAACATATCCCTCTGCAATAGACCCATCGGGTCTTGCCTTATTGTGAACATACTTCTTAAGTGTTCCCAAATACCGTTCAAAAGGATACATCCACATTGATGAAACCGGTCCACCTAATATAGCCTCGTGGGGTAAATGAACTGTTAAGTGAACCATAATGTCAAAAAATGTCAAATGAAATATTCGTTCCATCTTGCATAAAATAAATACTATATCCCCCCCATTTTATTCAAGTAAGCAACATGTAAAGTTCTTAAGTGAGTTTTTTGAAAAAGTCACATAACTCAACAACTGTGCCACATATATCTTTAGGTAAAAACTTTCGTATGGCAATTGGAAGTAATCTTTGCAAAAGAACATGACAATCATGCGTCTTTAACCCATATAACTTTCCACCATTCACATTCACATTCTTGAAATATTTGCTGCATAACCATTGGGGAACTTCACGAATTTTAAAAAAATGGCAAAATTCACGTCTTTCTTCCAGTGAATGTATAACTCGCATATCACTTAGTGACTCTGTCCCCACTCTGCAACAGGTGCAATTCACTCCTTATACCATATCTTGCATGTCTAACCGAGCTTTGATCGTATCCTTCGATTTTCCTTCTAAACTCAACAACGTACCGACTAGAGCATCACAAATATTTTTCTCTATGTACGTGACATCCAGATTATGTCTCAACTTCAAATCTGACCAGTACTCTAACTCAAAGAAAATTGACTTCTTTACCCAATTCGTATCACCAACCGATTTTTGTTTTCCAGTCAATGTAGGATGTTTACTAAATGTCACTTTAGGTAATGCATCTAACTTCATTAAAATCTCACGACCACTAAATGTTCAAGGCGGGCCTTCGTTTTCAAACTTTCTATTAAAACTTTTGTTTTTACGCCACGAGTGCTTCAAATGTAAGAACCGACGGTGGCCAGTTTAACAAATTTTACTGCGTAAACCTTGACTCGTTGTATCTTCAAGACATACAGGACATGCTTATAACCCTTGGTGCTCCACCCAGATACTGTCTTATGCGCTGGAAGTCATGAATTATCCACATCACAGCAGCATGTAATCGAAAGACTCTTTCAGTCGATGCATCATATGTTTCGACCGTCTAATCCCATAACTCCTTCAATTCATTGATTAAGGGACGTAAGTATACATCAATCTCTTTTCCAGGTGTCTTGGGCCTAGGAATTAAAAGAGACATAATAATGTATGATGGTTTTGTCATTTTCCATGGGGGCAAATTGTACGACACAAGTAAAACTGGTCACATACTGTAAGCATTTGACATGTTTCCAAATGGATTAAAACTGTCAGTTGCTAACCCCAAACGAACATTCTAGGATCATCTGCAAAATTTTTATGTAATTTGTCAAACTCTTTCCACAATTTAGCATCAACTGGGTGTCTCAATACCCCATCTGTTTCAACCCTTTTTTCCTTATGTCATCTCATATTTTTCGCCATAAGTTTCAACAAAAACAACCTCTTCAGTCTTGGTTTCAATGGAAAATATCGAAGCACTTTTTGAGGGATTTTCTTCTTGTTAGCCTTATTAACCTTATAGCGGGGCTCCTTACACACCGGACATGTATCCTTACCCTCGTGGTCATTCTAAAATAAAATGCAATTATTTTTACAAGCGTGTATAGATTCATATCCCAATCCTAACTTTCTTAGCATTTTTTTAGCTTCGTAATGTGAGCTAGAAATTGCATTCGGTTCGAAAATGCTTCTCTCAATAATTGAAGCAACATATCAAATGACTTATTGCTCCAACCATTCAACACCTTCACGTGCATTAATTTAATTAAGAAGCTAAATGCAGAAAATATAGTACAACTTAAATATAACTCTCGCTGTGCTTCTTCAAACATTAACATATAACTTCCTCCCAACTCCCCTGCAGGCATGTTCTTGTTGTTATTCCTCCGTTTAACCCCACCACTACCAACAATTTAGCATCCCTTAAGTTATTTAATATGTTAAAGAAAGTGTCATCTTCTTCATCATCACTAACATGTTCAACTTCATTAACGGGATCCATATCAACAATTGGTGTAGTCACTTTTTCATAAAAGTCCACACTTTGTATAACTTAGAAATCCCCCATCTATAAAGATGTCCTCGAACGTAATTCAAATTGAGTTGATATAAATATCCACACCTTCGACAAGGATAACGAATCTTCGATAACCCAAAGGTTAACATATAATTCTTTGCTACGTTCAAAAAATTATTTAAACCATTTATGTATTCTGGAGCCACTCGATTCTGATTCATTATCCAATTTCGATCTATAATTATACGACCTGTTGATGATAGTAATTAGATAATTGATTTAAAAGCATTTATGTTCATTAATGGCATGCATTACTCCCACTTCTCATTCCACTCTTTGGTAAGGGCCCTATCCCATTCAAGAACGTGCACTTATTTGTGATTTTATAAGTATGACCATTTTGTTTCATGCACATAAAAATTTCGGCAGCATCTCCCCATAGTTCTCCAAGTACACATATTACAGTGTACCCGAAAAACAAAGGGAAATACGAACCAAAATAATTAATCACGTACACGAGACAAATAACATACTAATAGAACCATAATTAAGTACACGTTCTCAAACTGTCCAAATTGGACAATTCAGAATCTAACATCAAATTTTAAAATCATCACAAGATTTTAAAATTGTTTGATGCTAAATTCCAAACGGGGTCTAAGGTTTGTAAATGCATATTCATAATATGTATAAAGTCCAAAAAATAAAAAAATAAATCCAAGAAAATGAGGTACACATGCAATGCATTTTTGCAAACTAGCTAAGGATTGATCCCATTCTAGCAAATATTGTAGTATATCAAATATAATATGGTTAAGGGACAAGATATCAATTGTATCAAATCTCTAGAATAAGATTATCTAACTTAGGAAATAGATAAAAGATCATAATCAAATATCAAGTTAAAATATGCTATAAATATTTGTATCAAATCTCTAGAATAAGATTATCTAACTTAGGAAATAGATAAAAGATCATAATCAAATATCAAGTTAAAATATGCTATAAATATATCATGCTCGTTACTGACGTCATATTATCATGTGAATTACATTAAATGTAGATTCCATTGTTCAATGTTAGGAGTAACTTATTGGACATAAGTTATTGTGGGCTGAAATATTGGTGCAATATTTTTTGTTCTAATTCTAATATAAAAAAACAAAGACAATAAAGTCTTGTTTGGGTTCCCCGGTAAGGATTAGTTGCCATTTATATTTTTTGAAACTTAAAAGAACAATAGTTTGACATTTGACATATTAATAACAAGGACTCTCTTACATAACTTATACATGAGGAGGAAAAAAACCAATAACTGTCATAACTTATGTATTGATTGTCATTGTCTCATATTTGTCATTTCAGTTCAAGCAATATGAAAATGGCTAGAGATTTAGCGCAAAGTTGTTGAGAGTGAATGCACTAAAAACCCTCTATAATAATTTGAATTTTTCTT
Source organism: Paulownia fortunei (assembly GCA_019321725.1). Lineage (NCBI taxonomy): Eukaryota > Viridiplantae > Streptophyta > Magnoliopsida > Lamiales > Paulowniaceae > Paulownia > Paulownia fortunei. The sequence continues at coordinate 14,460,119 of CM033117.1, forward strand.
TAAAAACTTACTGAAAGTTGATATTTATTTTCTCGAATATTTCCATTCCTCATTCATTCAAAATAAAAATAAAATATATATTATGTTTTTTCAAAATTTTTTTCTCTCAGTACATCACATTTTCTCAAAATACATTCTCCCAAAATATTTTCAAAACACCCACAACAAATCCAAATATTTCCTAAAGAAACAAATTTGCTGTAATTTTTCTACATCAACAATGTATACAAATGGGGCACAAGGGAATAATTTTCTCCATCAATGGTGTCAACATTTTAATTAAATAAACCAATATACAAAACTTCTTTAAGCTTTAACAACTCACCTGGTGTAGGACGGCAGTGCCTACGACAAATAGTGGCGAATGTGCAGCTATAGGGCGGAGCAAGCTTGGACGGTGGTTGGCGGAGGTTGAGCAGCCCGCGGTGGCTGCTGGGCGGTGGTGGCTGCTGGCAGAGCGACGGTAGCTGACGGATTAGGGGGGACGATTAGGGGTGGTTGACGGCGGAGCGACGGTAGCTGATGGATTTCTTGTCGACGGAGGCGCGAGAGATAGAAAAAGAGAAAAAGAGAGAGAGAGAGAGAGAGAGAGAGATGAGGGTTTCAATTGGGGAAGAAAGGGGAGAATAAAACCAGTTAACTTAGCGACGAATCAAAACTCAATCGTCGCTAACATACATTTTAGCGACGACTATCTCTAATATCGTCGCTAAGTTATTTGTTAAAAGTAAAAATTAAATGAACCTTAGTGACGACATGTAGCCACTTCATCACTAACATGTAAGCTAACATACATTTTAGCGACGACTACCTCGAATATCGTTGCTAAGTTATTTGTAAAAATAAAAATTAACGACGACACAGAATATTATTCGTCACTAACATTTCTAAAAAATATAATAAATATCAAATTAGAGTTAGCGACGATTGATGTTTTGCCGTCGCTAATTTTTAATCATACTTAGCGATGGTATTTTATTGATTCGTCGATAATATGTAGCTTAGTAACGAACGTGTGTTGTCGTCGCTAAAAGTTCGTCGCTATTTCCTCTTTCTTGTAGTATGATATGGCTTATGGTTCAAAACAAAGTGGAAAGGACAAGGGCAACTATGCCTAGGAGTCTATTTCTGAGATGGCCGATAGATCCATGGACACGGTTTCGGATTTGGCTAGTGAGGCCAAGGATAAAGCAAAAGATAAAGTTTATGATGCCTATGGCTTTACCTATGATAAGGCGCACGATGCCTATAACTTTGCATCTAGGAAGGCCAACAAGCAGCTTCAGGTATGGGAGATGCTGCCAGCAAGAAGGAAAATGCCGAAGCTTATGATGCTTATGCCCATACCTATAATAAAGCAGCTCCAGCCATGAATAGGGCCTCAGATATGGCCAGTGATAACAAGGAGAAGGCTTAAGATAAAATATACAATGCACATGCAGCATCTGCCTCACACCAAATAAATGAAGCCATTGATAGGCCTCAGGCACGGCGGTGGAGCTAGAGAAGCAGTCAAAGATAAAGCATCTGATATGCATACGACTTCGCCTCTGATAAGGCAGATGAAATCATAAAAATGGCCACAGACAAGGCTAGTGATGCCAAAGAGACAGATGGCAGATGCAATGTTACATGAGAAATACAAAGCTTTTGATACTATTGAGGATGCCAAATCAAAGGTTCACGACACGTTCATGTCAGCTAAGGAATCCCTGTCTGTCAGGGTAAGGAAATATATGGAGCAGCTAAAGAGAGGGCCCGATCAAGCTACAGGAAATCTAGGAGCACATATGAGAACTGACACAACGAGCTATAAGCAATTTGTGTCACTAAATTTGCATGTGATCAGTAGTTAGTTTTGTATGCATAATTCACTGTTTTTAGTTAGTTCTTTTGGTTTAGAGTTTTGTAGTTAGGGGAAATCTATCAATTGACAGTTTTACTGTACTTTGAATACTTTATTGTACGTCTACAAGGTTAGTTCTCAACAAAGAAACAAGGATTGCGATTGCCCTGTTTTTTTTTTTTTCTTATCTACGTGTCTTAATTAGCGCTTTAGCGCCTTTTTCTACATGTGAATTAAATAATATGAAGATGTGCGATCAGTGGATTGGTGTTAGTCCATCTAGCACCTTTCATCATAAACGCGAAAGTGTCATTTGTATCAGATAAAGCTTCAAAAATGGAGTTTTTCCGCTGACAAAAGGATTATTGCTCATGCTTATCTAGTTGCCATCTGCTTCTGTTTCTTGATAATGGAAGTTGAGCTTGTAGCCGGTAATGCTTGTATTTGTCGGCGGCATGATGTGAGTATAAATTTTATTTAGGAGCTGGAATTGGTCTGGAGATTCCCGATGTCTACGGCAGCTATCTTCTACAAATTGTTATTACTTGTTTTCTGTTGCATTACTATACTAAAATAGGATAAGGGTTATGAAGATCCACAAAAATGATGACCATATTCCATTCCCCATTATTCATTTCGTTATTGGGACAATTGGGTTCAGATTACGAGAATAATTAACATAAAATGAATGTTAAAAGTGACATGAAAACGTAGGTATGCTAAATCGCCAATGACAGTCCATGTGTAAATAAAACATCTCTTCAGAAGTGATCGTACATAGTCCCTTCTGTCAAAGAATTGACTCTAGGTTATGGTCCGGAAATTTCATGCTAGTACCAAAGTGTATTCTTTAGTCGTTGACTGCACACATAATGATGTGGTAAAGTGAAATATTGACAGTATCTACGGACTTGAATGTTGCATGGAGAGGTGACCTAATTAAGCTAGGTATATAACTCTATGATTGTTTTAACTTTAGATCTTTTCTTTCTTTCTTTCTTGTTCCCACATCCACATCCTTCACATGATTCTTTTCAGAATTCACTGTAATTAAAGCGTCCACCCAAATCAGTAGCTCTCCCATTAAGGTTCCCATGCTTTTCTCTGTTCCTTTTGACTATAAATAATAAAGCTCACCACACAAAACTGCACTTTTTAGTTGAAAGCATTAAATCATTCTGCCGAGTCATACTAGGAATTGTAATAACCACTAAGCGTGAAAATAGGGTAAGGAATTTACTGTCTTTAAAGACTGCTGAGGACCTGATGCTCTAGTAGATGAATGGAAACAAACATAAATGCAAAGTAGGTTGTATGCCATTCATCTGCTGACACACAATGGTGGTAAGTTTATCCTTTACGACTTCTTTAAGAGTAAGGCATTAGCCAGCCAACTCCTAAAGGAAAAGGGGCGTCACCCGTAAGGAAAAAGGGAGTCTTTAAATCTTAGATGCACCGATTGTTTTGCTATCGATCCATCCAAAACCCTTGTATCAAAGGGGGGGTGGATGGTAAAATACTCTTGGCCCCCTGTAATCCAAGGGGCTGTTGCTCTCGATAGAATGATTCTACTCCTAATGTATAACGACTTGACTAGAATAGTCGTTTATTTTCTTAAATATAGTGAAGAGAAAACCAACTATTAATATATGTTAGTAGGTCTGCCTGCCTAAGTTATTTATTTCTGTCTGGTGGATGGTTATGAATCTAACACCAAACCACAAAATGGGAGTGGTGAATTCATAGTGCACGATTTGCTACTGAGGTAACTAGTGGTTGGAACAAGAACAAATTAGTCCAATGTTAATGGCATATGTATGAGATCATTAAGAATGTATCTAGCAGATTGTACTCAAATATATGCCGTCAAACTGATTCCAAAAATTTGATTAGTTAACTAAGTGAGCCTCATATTAACTTAAAATATGAAAACCAAATCAAGATTTCTTGTCAGTTAATTTGTTGAATATTATTCATGTGAGATGGCGATGCAACAGGAAAAAGTTAACCAATGTAGTACATGTAATTAACTTAGACTATGTTTGGCTCTTGAATTTTAAGTGAAAAAACAATTTAAGGAAAATATTTTGTTCAGATTCAATTTTGTCAGTTTGTTTTCTTAATGTTTTATTTTCCATTTCTCAATGTTTTATTTCCATTATCACTAAAATCCAAAGTACCAGAATTTATGTACTTTTAAAGGCTGGATAGCTGTCTGTGGCATCAAACTCCAAGCCCCTCCAACTTCTGGCAGTAAACCTCTGACAAGTAACTCCAACTTGCAAGTAAAATTGTGCAAGTCATTTGAAAAGTTCTTTCTTCTCCCTAATGGAAAAGAAGATCAATATTAAGCTGCATGAGTGGCAGCTAAAAATATTATAAGTATAATGCATTAAGTGATAGTGCAATGGATATATGCTACTAATGCTGGACTGTTCATTGAGACCATTAATTATCTATCTTTGCAAAGAAGTACGAACTGGGAATGATCTAACTAAGGTGATTAATTAGTTACATATTCATCAATTTTTTTCTACATTAGATGATGATACACAGCTAAAAATTTCATCATGCTACTCACCTAAAATCCCGGAGAATGTCAAATGGGGTGTTGCAAAATCTTGCCTTTTTATCAGATTTGTCTCTTCTTCATGGCTTGTTTGTTGTTGTGCATCCACACCTTGAACACCTGCCTCTTCACCCCAGTTTCATTGCAGAACTGCTGCACCTCTTGATCGTCTTGTTTCTGTATTCTCCACCCCAGCTTCTCCGCGAATTCTTGCATCCGAGCCTTCTGTTCTTGGCTGAATTTCGTCCGGAACCTCTTCTTTGATCTCGAAAACGATGGCTGTATCACTGGATGTCCCGCAGCACTAGACTGGAACATGTTGAGATCCTCACTGGACGATTCAGCTGCTGCACCTCCACTATTTCCGCCAAAATTCACCATTGTAGGCGCTGTGGGGACGGAGGCGAAGGCTTGGGAGTGCTTGTGGTGGTGGTGCTGATGGGGCGGCATTGAGGGTGGAGTTTGACTGTGGAGAAATGGGGTTCGGTGGCTATTGTTGTTGCCTGAGTTGGGATTGTATGGGTAGTAGTGGGATTGTTGCGGCTCGCCTTCGACTTCTTTCCGATGAAAATTGCGGTGGCAATCGCAGGCGGCGCATCTCAATGCTTCTACTGTGCCCTCCTCTCCACTAGGCATGAATTCTCCACATCCATCTACAACATGACCCCCCATGCTTGCAGCATGATTCTTGAGGCACTCTCTAAATCTAATAGAAGATGTACTGTTAGTGGTTGAAGCTGGTGGTGGTGGTGGCACTTGTGGCTGAGGAAGCGGAGATTGCAGCTGGGGTTGTGGTGCTGGAGTCTTTGAATTTGATGCGCCGATGGTTGTTGGGGTGGGTGCTGGGGCTGGATCTGGATCTGGGGTGGTGTCTCTCTGTACGAGTGGCTGCTGTGGAGGTGGAGGATTCACTTGCTGGTGGTGCTGCTGAGGATGAAGATGCTGATCTAGGGTTTGGGTAGGGCTGAAAATAGCGCTTCCGCGGCGGTTGGAAACCGTTGCGATTCCTCTTCTATCTGGTGGAGTGGAAACAATGGGAGCAAGAGGCAGCTTCACAGGTGATTCTTGGGTGATTTGTGGGGGATTGTAACTGGTGGAATTTGGCATCCCTATATCCCTATCTTGACCTCTGCGTTCCATAAAATTCTAGTTGATGAAGTGACTCAAGCCTCTTGGACAATTTTTTCTTGTTAATCCTTCTTAAACCATGATCAAAATCTTTGGTTTCGGTTTTTCTCTTTGAACTTCTCTAATTTTGCTCTAAAGTATCAACTCAATGAGCTAATGTCAGGACAAATTTGATAATCAACTCAGTAATCTATGGGTTTTGCCTTTCTTTTCTCTTGATATGGACTTTTTGGTGCTAACCCCACTACCCCATTTCACCAATTCTCAACCCCATAAATCCCAATAAGCAAGCGGGGGAGGAACATAGCTAAAGATTGATCCCAAATGGCCTCATTTCAAGAAAATCGAAGGAGAAATAATTAATCAAAGAATCTTGAAACTAAATTCAGACATAAGACTTAGATGGGACCCCCACCCCACAAGGAAGCAATTAAACTAACTAATTTTTTTTTTACCAGTGATAAATGATAGTATGCGTCAGTGCACCACCGTCAGCACCACCAAATCAAGTTTCAGGCAAGCATGCTAATTAGAAAGCAGAAAAACCAGCAAATTTTTAGCACTGATTCAAGGAGAATGGCGGATTAAAGTAATGATCAATGAAGAGAGAAAGAGAAAAAGATGATTAAGAAGTGTGCAAGAAAAGGAGAAGCTTGTGTGTCTCCCAACAGCCATCCAAAGATTCTGAGCAATAAAAAATCCCAGCCATCCAAGGGAGGCAAATGGTTGTGTGTGTGTGTGCGCGCGCACTTAGAGATGAGTGATATATTGATAAGTGTTTGAGTTGGGAAATTGCTGTAAGGATGTGATGACACACAGAGAGACTTACTCTACGAAACCACCGACAAGGTCATGTTGGTTCTCTTCCACAGCCTGCACACTGGTCCATTGCCTCATTTATTGCCTCACCCTCTTGTATGACTCACGCTACTAAAATCATCCATATATCCCTCCAAAACCCTCAGACCAGAACTCGAGAAAGTGTGTGTGTGTGTGTGTGCGTGCGTGAGAGAGAGAGAGAGAGCAGAGATGATGGGACACAACTTTGGTTGCCCTGGAATCGTCCCGCAAATCTGAGAGTACTTTGCTAAATAATCATGGGATTTAATCTTGATTAAGAATCCAGCATAAGATGCAATTACACAGGTTCTTGAAGCAATTAGAAAGGCTCACAGCCCAGTGATCATTAGATAAACAATAGCTTAATTCCAAAACAATGAACTATCGTTGAGAGGGGGGGGGGGGGGGGGGGGGGGGATGTGGGTTTGTGGAGGATGGAATCGAAAGTGAAAATGATGGTCCACAGCACAGCATTTTGGTCCTGTTAGTGTGTTTAACGTGTGTGTCAGATTCTCATCTTTCCATCTTTATTTAGCCTTCTCTCTCTCTCTCTCACTCTCGCTCTCAAGCAGTGCGTGCAGAAGTGGGTGGTACAATGTCTCTGCAAACTCCTGGTCATTCTCTGAATTATTTTACAGTAGATTGGGTGAAATATTATTGATCCTTAATTAAAATGGTGATGTGGTAGGCATTAATATTATTATTTTATCCTTAAAAAAATATTAAAATATCTAAATTACATTAAGTTCCCGTCCTTTTTTTGTTTAGAGCCGATTCAATTCAAACTTATGATCGATTGACTAGAAAAAACTTAATTGTTAATATATTAAAGTGACACGCATATATGCCCAAATGTTAAAATGTCTAAATTACTTGAAGTTTCCGTCTTTTTGTCCAGAGCTCATTCAATTCAAATTTAGGATCGAATTGACTCGAAAAAGCTTGATTGTTGATATATTGAAGTGACGCGCATGTACGCTTACATTAATCAATTAATATAAATATCTCATTATTTAATTGTTATAAGATAACTCTTATATGTTTTACTCACTTTACTTATCAGTTTTTTATGACATCTCGATTTGAATTAACTTAAAGTATTAAAGATTAATAATTGAGGATCACCAAACAAGTCTACTGTGTGTTAGTGTTTCACATCTTCCTTAATTATATACCTTAATTCAAAATCATTTCGAAATGAATTCAAATATACTGATTTCTCCCAAATTAGATGATATTTTCATCATCTATCTTCTTAATTCCATAATATTTTATGAATTGAGAGTATTTCATCCGATTCATCCAAAACTTTGAGGAAAAATAACCTTTAGCTCCTCTTAGTAATTTTTTGGCTAAAAAATAGCATGAATACAACTCTTTAAAAAGGATTAACTCTTTTTCTAGAAGTCGGTCATTACTTTAACACTAAATAAAAGTTCGATCCAATATTTTGGTTCTGTCCTAATTGATTTGAACTCGATTGATACACATCACCTTAAAACTAAATAAGATTTCACAAAATATTTTAGTTTTATTAGGTCAATCTTAATTTTTTCCTCAATTATCGAATACTTTTGTTGGTAAGTATTGCCTATTACTCAAAAGACATGTATACCATGCTTTGCTAGCTAAGATTTTATTTTTTTGGTTTTTTCTTCATAAAAATAAAATAAAAAAGAGAGAGAGAAAGGTTTTTGATTTTGTTTTGGCTCATTAATGCACATAGTACTGTGGGATCAATGTATGAGTACCACCCTTTGGAGTACTTCGTTGAAACACTTTATTTTAATGGTGTAGAGTGGAAGTTGTGTTTGACTAGTTCCTCTTTTTCTTTCTTTAGACCGAGCCTGTGTTAATTTCAGTCTGGTCCACCCCATCAGGGGATGCTACCCCATTCTCTGACCTAGCTAGGTTTGGACAACTAAGTACGAATTTAAGTGACCTCGTGTCTATTAATGGTGTGAATGTGCCAAAATTTGTATCATCTAAGTACTAATTAACTTAGGTTATATATCTTTATATTATATATCTACAAATTCATCTATTAATATTTTATTTTAAAACATTATTATATACACGTTTAATATATCTAATTCAATAGTATAAAATTCTCTATAATTTGGAAGAAACGACGATCTATTCCTCTTATTTCAAAAACTTGCATATCATTTCTAAGTTCAACCCTCCAAAACACTTAGTTTTAGTGTTTTTGTCTATTTAATTTGATACAATTAATCATGTATGTATTCAATGAATTGAAACATTTATAAGATTAAGTCTTTTTTTTTTTTTTTTTGATAAAATCATTACATTGTGGTTAACCCCAAGGTTTCACCTTCAATTTTAATGACAGCAAATGTGGTTTGAGCGATTTTCAGATTATATGATCATATGCACACATTATTGCACAAGAATTGAAAATAAGCTAGTGATGTCCACGGGATGAAAAAAGTGCTTGGGGCCAGGAATTTATCATGCAAATCTTTTTGTATATCAAAGTAATACTATGTTAATAGTGATTCATTTAATTGTTTTTCTCTCTCAAATTCAAATTTTTTTAATGGAAATATTGTGTTTCTACATTAATTTTCAAACTGTAACTTATATTTTCAGTAATCTTTGAAATTTATTTTGAAAGTATGAATTTCATATGGTCTAATAAGAAATGATCAAAACAAGCTCATTACTTAAGTTTAATTCTCAAACAAGATAAAAATCACATCTTTTAATGCAGGTCATATCGTTTTAACCTATTTAACTTAATTTAATTATAGACCGTTGATGACGATTATGTGACACTCCAAAATCATGATACGTGTATTATATGTGATGGGCTCATGTGCTCATTCCATTGTAAATATTTGCATAATAATTAAAAATTTAAATACATTTATTACTTTTGTATTATATTAAATAATAATTTTTTATTTTCTCAATCTCTTCTAGCTTGATTGTCGAATTTTTTTTGATTGAAACCCTCCAAAAAAATCTATCCGTTCTCTTTGACTTTGGACTAATTCTTTAGAGCTTCGCACCTCTATCCCATGTGACCTCTTTGACTGTTCCGCCAGAAACGATCCGAATTAGAACTGAATTCTAGGAAAATCAGTAGGTCCTTGCAGTCTCTCTTGTCTAAATGTTTGAATATTTTTACAAGTCACATTATGACCACTGTTATAGATTTTCTGGCTATCTAAAATGAATCGAAATTTCGTAATATCCTCAAAATTTCCACTGATATTCAAAAGTCCTAATTTCCTGAAATTTCAAGTATCATTGAAATCTTTTCTCTTAAACAACACATACATATTTAATAATAATATAATACTTACAATTACTAATTTAATAATAGAATAACAATGAAATAAATATAAATAATATGAGAATGATATTTTTGATAATTTTAAATTAATGAATATTGATACACAATCGATCTCAATTAGCTATACATCAAGTTCAAATACTAATACATATTCACAGTGTCTTATACTGGGTACTCATTGAACAAAGTAACACATCAATCATATGCATATCAATGGTCTAATATTAAGATATCGGTTATATGTGCCTATTGAGATTCTGTAAGATGCACCACAATAAATGTATTATCATCATGATTCTTTTTATTTGAATTACTATTCGCATTAATTAGTGTCACGAATCGTGTATTGTCAGTATTTAACTAATTATTTGTGCCGATAATATTAAAGTTGATATAAGAAACACACCAATCAATAATAGTGATTTTGGTCATCCTATAAGTTCCATAATATAGTGATTCTGGTGAATATCTAAAAAAAAATTGGTGAAAATTAAAAGTGAAAATTCATCGAAATTATTGTGAATTTACAGCCTCAAAATATGTATAGTTGACTCCTCGTATCAAGGTGACTCTTGAGCTCCTTTTTCCATGAGAGCAGTTGTGGACTAACACTGAGTTAAATTCTTCCACATATCATGGTTTCTATCGAACTCCTTTTTCCATGACAGCACCTGTTAACTAGTGTGGTCCAAAAATATGAGTTGGGGTAGAATTGCTAACTCCTCCAGAGTGTCTTTTATGAGTGAGAGGGGTCCTTGGAAAAAGTGGAAGGTTTTCTTGATGTTTAAGTCAATCCAATATCTCCACAAAAAAAAACAAAAAAAAAAAAAAGCACGAGAGACAGAGAGAGTGCATAAAAATATAATAGAAAACCTACCTTCTCAATAAATTGGAAAGTAGTAGCTTTGGTTGATTTTATTACAGTGGAACATTTTCCTTAAATCTCCCATAGAAAGTGTATAAAAATATAGTAGAGAACCTACCTTCTTCAATAAACTGGAGAGTAGCAGCTTTGTTTGGTTTTATTTCGGTGAAACATTTTCCTTCTCCCGTAGAGAGAGTGTATAAAAATATAATAGAGAACCCACCTTCTTCAATAAACTGGAGAGTAGTAGCTTTGTTTGGTTTTAGGAAAATGTTTCGAAAAATATATTTTTAATGTTTTAAATTATTTATCAATCATCATTTAAATTAAATAAGTATAATTGACAAGACATTTATAGTTGAGATCGTCTTTCACTAATCACAACAAACATATTCAAAAAATATTTATAATTGAAAATACCTCATAAAATATATTATATCTTTTTTTTCTAACAAAATATTCAAACACATTTTTATTCTCTAATACATTTCTCAACCCCACTATAAAAAATATATTCTTTTAAAATATTTATTACAATACTTTCAAAAATAATACCAAACAAAGTGTTATAAATTGAGTTTAAGGACATAGCATAAATTGTACTACACCTTTAAGTGGTGTCTTGGACTTAGCCAGAAATGCTGTGGTAATTAAATGACACTATTTTTTTTCTTCCATTTCACCCTTTATACCTCTTTTTATCATTTTTTGTTAGAAAAATTATCGTCTTGCCCTTACTACCAAATTAACTGACCCCATATTTTTCGTAAAAACCTTTGGTTATAAGCAATTTCTCTATTTTTTGACAAAATTGTTTCTGATTTTTGAACGTTACAAAATGAAAAAGGGAATATGTTGGAATTTTGCCTTTTTTTGTTGAACGGCTAAAGTCAACCCTAACTAAATATATATATTCCACTGAAATATTTGGTCTGCATATCTTCTTCTTTGGAAATTAGTAATGGAAATTGTTGATGTGTTTTGCACATTGTAAGATCCCTTGCGGTGTGATTTTAAGTGGGAGATGGTGTTATTCTCATAAGCACGTTTCTATTTTAATTTATCAGCCTTGTTATTAGCTGAAGCATTCTAAAATTTGTGTTTCCGATTTTATTTTCAACATTTTACTTTTTTAATTTTAATAGAGTATTTGGTATTTTCATATACGCTAGAATTAATAGATACTAACATTAAAATTTTGAATCGATTCGATTTGGGAGATAAAGATGGTAATAAAGTATACAAGTAAACTATTTTGCTAATCATGCAAATAACAACAAATTAAAGAAAAAATGCTATATTGTCATGAAAACTAAAAATAATTTCAAAACAAATCGATTATGACCCAAAAGATGTTCAATTATGTAAAAAAATGAACGATTATTTAAAATTGAACTAACTCATGATGGTATTTTTCTTGACGAATGATGGCTTTTTCTGGATGTAGACTCAATTGACTGCTTACAGAATTATGCCGTCAAACTTCATAGGTTTTGAAAAACATACAATTTCTAACATAAATAGGTAATATGCATTTGTATTAAAAAAATATCTTCATTCCACATTTTAGATTTAATTTATTCTAAATTTGATTGTATATATGCTACAACAGGTGGTGTGTATCGATAATGTATCCCACTCTACACTCACACACATTTATATATGTGGTGAAATGCACACTTGATGTGCATATCTCTTCTACCATGGAGTAGATAGTAATATATGATAAATTGAGATTAAAATTTTATTAAATGAAAGAAAACTAAAGCAAAATTAAAACGTGTAATAAGAGGGCAATATTATTGTTTACAGAGTAGGGTCTGTGTTTTTGCATGCCTAATAACTAATTATGTTGGAATGTAGCAAAATGAATACCTTTGGGAAGAGTGTTATTAATTAGTATATCTCTACAAGTATTATCTCATTTCGTAGTTATAAGTTCAAACTCATTAACTTTGCAGTTTAGTGGAGAGACAGTGAAGGCAGGAAGTGTAAATTACGGGAATTTAAATTTGGAATTAGTTTCATCGCACCCATGACAAATAAATACTTTGTAATTAATTATTTTTACCTTTTTTTGAAATACAAACTAATCACATGAAAAATAAATCACTTACCAAAATTTATAAGGAGTTTGCAAAGATATCTTATATGAACCATAAAATTTACTCATTATCTCTCATATGACAGTTTCTTAAATATTATATCTCGTGGAATACACCAAGTAATATTCACCTTTTATTTATATAAAAAAACACAAATATCCATATAAGTGTTTGTAGATAAATAATGTATCTCTATTCAATGTACACTTCACGTATATATTTGACCAGAATAAACAATACAATAAAATATTTTGTTCGCCCAACATTTCCTCCGGGTTAACTGCTTGCAAATATCCACTTGTGTGGTAAAATCCTTTCATTTTGACCTAAATGCATCTTCTTGACTCAAAGTTAGGCAAAGAAAATTCTACACATCTAATGTGATTTTGGTATATGTTTCTTTCATACCGTATGATACACTGCATGCACCCATTAAGACGGACATGTATTTGTTTCTTTCATGCAGTATGATGCATGTATGTATGGAGAAAGATAGACACAAATTATCACACATTATCGTAATTCAACTATTGAATTGGACCCACTAACAACTAACAATTGAATTTTCATTAAAATCCAATGTCGTAAATTAAAACCCCATACATTCAAAAAATATTTAACTCAAAATATAAACATCGGAATTCAGTTTAAAAGTTAAATCATTTGACCCAACAATTGACTGGTGGCCTCATAATGGGGGATTGTTACACTTTTCATCTCTTGAATTTGCCACTTATTCGAGTTTGGTCTGCTTGCTTAATTCAGTCCTCTTCGACATATATAGTCCTTCATATCTCTAAAATTGGTTATTGCCTTTAAAACTTTATTATGTACTTATAATGATTTACTGTTGTATTTTGACTTTTATACACACAGCATAATAAAAATTGTTAGGACTTAACGGGACTTTTAGCGGCAATGCACGTTTTTATTCTAGACAAATTATCTCTACATTTGTCGAATACCAAAAAAGAGTGACCAAATTGAATAGGTGACAAACTCTAACCAAAAGGGTAATTTGATCCCTTCAAAACTCTATTTGTTTTCTTTTTCGTTTGGCTTTTTAGTTATTGTTATGGACATATATTATTAATGCTATTATTAGGATAGATTGCTCTACATCTCATAAGCACCACATGCCAAAATTCGTAATTAATAAAAAAAAAAATGATGTGATATGCCAATTGTCATATTGACAAAAGTCAATATTTTGGAAATTAGCTTCTTTTTAAATACTTGCTTTTGAATGTTGTGTCATATTTTCAGTATAAATAGATCTTTAAGAGTATTGGATTGTCGCGACGATACTTGCTGCTCCTCCGACGATGAAATTAATATTTGAGTAGAGAAATATTATAGAAATTCACTAAGGAAAGCATAAAGCGAAACAAACATGCCTTATAATCAATCGAATGGGTATTTATAGCTATTTCCCAGTGAAACTACAGCTACACCGTATGAAATATTGAAATTTATTATTTTTATAGATTTGAGTTTATTGAAGTGGATCTTCCCATAAATTAAACTAGTATTAATCAATTGAACTTGAATCATATATTTGGCAATGCAAAGCCCCAAACAATGCGACGGTAAGCATGAGGTATTACATGCCTAATAGAACATGGGGTCCAACAATTAATTTTTTTCGGCCAAATATATTTTTTCGAGTCAAAAAATAACGCTGACAATAAGTATCATTGTATCAATGTCTATTTATCCACGCCCCGTCCCTACCAAACTGCTAACAATGAAAAAAGATTAACAAAAAGTGAAAAATAATCTTAGTAGGTCATGGTTTGTATAAAATGAGTAATCAAACAGTGGGAGATGTCCCGAAAAGTAAACATTCTGGTAGCAAGAAATATAACAAAAAGTAACATTGAAGCATCCAAGATTAGTACTGTATGTCCAGCTGCCTGCTCTTTTTGCTCTGTCTCCTGACCCCAGATTTCTTACTTTAACATATCAGAAAACCTAAACATTTAACATTAATTAATCAATCTTTTTTGTTCAATACTACTCATGTTTGTTTCTATTCAAAGCATGTTGCTAGGTTTGAATTTTGGAACACAAGATGTAGGACAAAACTAGGGTTTACTCCCTAGTAATTAAATAATTAAACCCAAGTTTTTGCTGATTGAGGGAACAAGTTCCAAGCCCTAATGAATTAATTAATGCCAAATTACAGGACAATGATTAAACTAATACAGCGATGTATCTTGTTCATATTCATGATTAGCAGAACGAGTAGTGATGATTAGTACACGTGGTCAAACCCTGACCATGCAAAACTTTCCACTGGTTTCCAAGGCTTCTTATTGGGTGTGTATTCTTTTCATTTTTCTGCTTTTATGAATTTGAATCTTGGATTTTTTTTTTAATACTTCAAAAGTTTTAAAAAGTGAAATTGATAGTATAGTTTTTTCTTTTGGTAATGATTTAAATCTTAAATTTAAACATTTAGTTAGAATCGGGGAATGACAAATTAAAATTAAATTTAAAATTAAAAACTAGTATACATTAAAACTGCAGGGTTTTACAATTTTCAAGCATAAACATACTCATAAAAAAGTTTTGTCTATGGCTTTCATCATCATAGAAGGCTCCAAAACTCTTAACATTATGAAAACTTAGGTTGATTTTCACCAAATATTTGTGATAAAATTTTACTATTAGGTCAAGGATATATCTATTAACAAAAGGCGCAATTTTATTTTTATAAATTCTTGACAACGCAAAGTACCGTAATAAGTTATTGTCAGACATGATGTGATTGTGCCCCATACGCGTCATAGGTTGGGTTGGTTAGTGATCGATCAGTTACGTTCTCCCAAACAAAAAGTGAAGTTGATAACAAATACCAATAATTTGAATATTGACTAATTTTATATTAATCTCATTTCATACATTGCATAGTACAATTTTCAAGACCTTAAGGCAAGGTTTGGTTTTTCTTCCCTAAAATATTTTTATTCTTTTAAAATAAAATAAAATATTTAATATTATTTTCCTTCCAAAACACATCTCATCTTTCCCAAAATATTTCAAAACATTCTAATCGTTAGATTCCAAAATATTTTCAAAATAAAATCAAACATTCTCTTTATCAATTTTTTGTATTAGGTAGTGGTAAGCCTAACTCTAGGTATTGAGACTGGTAGGGAGAGTTAGATTTGCTCTCAATTCAAAATTGGTGCATGTGTCAAAAAAGTTTATATGGATTGTGAAATATTAACATACAGAGTGAAAATGCTAGCGATAAGCCGATAATTACATTGTTACAATAAGACAACAATTAATAATTGATTTAATATACTCATTAATAAGAAATTATTTTCAAAAAAAATAATGACATAATAATAATTAGATCAATACAAAGTGAAATTAAAAAAATGAAGAAAAAAAAACTCATACATCTTATAGCACTTAAAATTCAAAATCTCATATTTATAAAGTTTGGAAATCAACTTTAATCATTTTGTAGAAGACCTTATCATCTTTTATTTTGTACAATACTATTGGTTAGCACATGAGATGTTGTATTGAAAGATTTGTTGCAACCTACGTACGTAACCAAATCCCTCAATTGCGGATGTCCCTCGCTCTTTGGAATTTTCTTTAGAGTTTGGACTCAATTCTTGAAATGTTTTTTTATGAAACTTGAGAATTCACTTTGGTTGGTTTAAGGATCTTGGTGAGGATCAGAAAATGTTAGATAAAGGGCAAACAGATTAAAGAAATTCAAAACTCCAAATTTATTTGATTGGTAGGAGAGAATAATAAAGAGAAGGGGAGGCCATGCATGTGTTCAAAATCATGATTAAATAATCATTTCTTTATACTTTTCTCTTGGTTTTCTTCTTGCTTTTCTCAACTTTTTTTGTAAGGAAAATGAGTGTTACCCAATATGATATTTTTCATCAAATTTTCTTATATTTAATATTTTTTCTTGCAATCAAAAAATCAAATTACTTGGAAAGGATATGCATGCATACATGCTATAACAACTTAGTAAATTGATGATTTAAGATAAATTCAATTTTTGTGTGTCATGTAAATGAATCGGTATTCAAACCTATTATCGCCTATAATTTAATACTCTAATACCATGATAAATAGGTTTAGTTGGAACTTATTTTTAAAAACTAACTCAAGGAGAGGGGTGCCCGATAAATTGGGGATACGAGATAAATTCAATTTTTCACAATTTTTAACAATTTTAGATATGGAGGTATAATAGTAATTTTCTATGCTAATTAAACAAAGAAAAATTAAGAAAGACAATGAGGCTAGTGAAGTACACGAAATAAGGTACGTTACTCTCAACTCTCCCAGCACTTTTCAATAAGGATTAATGACTTGAAACTCGTACGCATTACTAACATTTTTTTTTTCTTCTTTTTCCTGACTAAAATTTTCAATGGGTCTTTCTTGGTGTGTCGGCAGTCGGCAATGGGCCCAGCTACCCGCAATTAAGGGGGCCGGATTCCAATGATCACATGTCTGATATGTTTTGACCTTTACGGTCTATAGAATTAATAAGATTGATTTGACGGTCAAGAATTATATTGTTCATAAATTATATAATATTTTTTTAAAATGTATTTGGAATGTATGATTGAAAATTTAGTAAAACATACTAATTTCACTATCCTATGTTTTAATATAATGATTATATAATTCTAATGACAAAATATCTTAAATACCCATGAAACAAAAAAAAGACTATATACATGTTTTGTTCCATCATATTGGCACAATTCCTATTCAATTATTCATTCTTAGCTTTTTCATATTTTGTCAAGTGTTTATGGCTGTGTATCTAATTATTCTCATAAAAGCTTTTTCATGTAGACTCGATTTTGGAACGACAATTAAAGATAATAGTGGGCCAATTATGTGGATTCGAACATATAAATATGAGGCAATCAACATAAGAACATATAAAATTTGAATTTTTTTTAAAAGAAATATTTATATATCTAAGTAAGTGTATAAAATAAGTTCAAAAAATATAAAACTAAGTAAATGAAATTATTTATCTTTCTACATGGAAGATACAAATACTAAGTAATTTTTTTATGCTATTAAATAAAACTTAACAACAAATATATATATATATATAGTGAGAATATTTATCTCACATACTATAGTAAATATGAATAGTAAAAAAATTTATATGGTGAGAATATTGTAACGTTTATGTAATAAAAATTAAATAGTCAAAGAGTATGAAAAATATGAATCAAACTCAACCGGTTATCTATGAAATTGCAAACATGCTAAGAAATAAGTTTACAAAGTAATTTCAAGATTTTTTTCATTTGAAAGCATGAAATCATAAAATTTTAAAATAATAGTGTAGAATTATACAAAATCTTTATTTTTGTAATTTTCTTATAAAACCTCGACCATTTGTGTGAGAGGAAGGTAGTAATATTATAATACAAGACAAGACTTTGTATAAATACAGATTTGGGGACGGGGGTGGGGGTATTAATAGGAAAGCATGGTTGAAAATAATAGGTCTTTGAAGGGTAATTTGGTCACATCAGATTGAATTTCAGGTGCAAACAAGTACATTTAGTGGATCCTGCGGATAGATTTGGACTACACAATCTGGTGGCTGAGCTCAGGATATGTAATCATGCAATTCTAAGGTTACCATGTCTTGCTCATCATCTATGTTGGGCTGAAGTCCAAGATGCCAAACAATTAACCAATCCTGATTGTATACTCTATCAAGAACCAATCTGCCAAACAAACGGGGCCTTAAATTATCCATTAATCATGCAAATTTGAAGCAGAAATAGCATCCATAGTCGGTTAACTTTTTACATCAAAAGTGTGTTTGGGAAGGCTTTGTATGGACATTAGTGGGAATAGTGTGGTCTGTTTGCCTGCTATGACAAATTGTTGTTATGAAAAGAAAAAATATATATATAAATAAATATTTTTTTGTCTGAAATTTTATTATTCCTATTTCCCAAATATAATTAATTTTATAAAATATTTTTTTCTCCATAAATTAATTAAAATAATGATGTGACGTAACTAACTATTAAGATCATTTTTCAAAGACAATAGTATAAAGATATACAAAATTTAATACTTTTTAAAACCTAATTTAGAAGTCCATGATGGATCAAAATAGCTTCATAATTTCGAGAAACAAGAAGTGCATATGCTCCAATTCTGGAATTAATTAGAATTTAGTTTGTTTTAGGCAGGAGGTTGTACTAGTAGATTATTGTGTTGCTTTAAACATTAAATTTTGTATAATTGAATATTTTTATGAAATTACATGATGGAATACGAGTTTCTTTTTTATTTTGAAATCAATAAAAAAAGAGTAATATATATATATATATATATATTGGGAAAGAGAGTCAAAATAAATAATACGAACGTAGTATAGATAGAAAATTCTTTTATCACCTGTTGGATTAAAAATGAGATCAAATCAATAATTTCAAAAAATAGTATAAGAGAGTACAAATTTGATATAAGAATTTTAAAGTGAAAAACTCAAATTGAAAAAAATTATGAAACCGTAATCCAAACACAATTTTCGCTATTTGTATAATAAGCGTACAAAATTCTCCATAAACTAGAAAATATACAAATAATTATCAAAAGAATATCTTTTGAATCACAAATATCTCAAATTTCTCAAATTGA
This sequence comes from Paulownia fortunei, assembly GCA_019321725.1. Lineage (NCBI taxonomy): Eukaryota > Viridiplantae > Streptophyta > Magnoliopsida > Lamiales > Paulowniaceae > Paulownia > Paulownia fortunei. Next base: position 14,479,475 of record CM033117.1, read on the forward strand.
AATAAATAAAAAATAAATAAAAAATACTAATTTAAGAGAAAATAAAAAATTCTTAAAAATTTCTCAATACTCTCTTTCTCCGTTTGTTTTAGCTATACCCAGAGAGTTCTATTTGTAGGCAATGTTGTTGTCAATTGTTTGGTTAATTTTTTTTGTTTTTTTAAAAGTGTAATGATATTTTTCTTTGATTCGTTGTACAGCCACACATGACTTACCAACAATACATACCAACAATATATTTTTGGCAATAAAACTAGCTTATAGTTCAACTTAGCCACACTAAGATTTGCTAAATCTGGTTTACAGAGAATCTTGTTTAACTAAAAGAGATTATATAATTCTTCATCAGATCAGATATATCATCTCTGATCCTACTTCTAGAGTTGTTCCCAAACACATCCTTACTCTATGCTGGGTACATTCCCCTGGTCTCAAAGTTGAAAATTAGAGCATTTTCACGTACTGTTTTATCCACGTTAGCTGGAATATGGCTTTTTACTATTCATTGTGCTACACATAAAGTTGAATTTAAGTGAGATGATTAGAATTATTACCACTAATTTAAGTTGGATTAATTAATTTGCAAAGTTCCAATATTAAGTTAGAAGGAAAAAATAAAAATTTCAAAAAAAACTTGCATAAAATTTAGCACTCACTCTTTCCCTTTTTATTTACATGTTTGAATAACATTGTAAAAAATTCACAGATATTGTATGATACCACTAACAGTTATGTCCTTGAGGAATTCATTATGTTAATGTAGTAAAGTTAAACACGTGTCCAAAGCTCGACTTTATTCAAATATTGTGGTTTTATTTTTGAAACATATTTTCACGTAAAACGAATTTGTTTTGTTCCTTAAAAAGTTTTTTAGAATACCTTTAAGAAATAGCTTATTTTTTGTGTCTGCACTCTATCTTTTCAAAAGCCTACACCCCATATTCAGGAAGCAAAAATTCAATTTTATAAAATACTCTTTATTATACATTTGAAAACCTGTAAATTATATATATTTTTAAAAAAATAAAATGTCAAATCAATTTATCACTTGAATTGGTCAGATTTGAAGCTAAATAATCCAAATAAATTTTTATTTTCACAAATTTCAGGATATCTTTTCAAATATTTTCCTTAAACATATTTTCTATATGAAAATGAATCCAAGCGTATCATAAAGAGTTGTCTTGAATTTATCTACGTTGTACTCACTGTTTAATCTATTGCTTATTTTGTGCAACTCATTTTTTCTTTTCTTTTTTATTTAAGATAAGTTTGAACAATTTTTCATTGAGCCACAACTATCTTAACTAATTTTCGATGCATCTATTTGATAAATTTTAAAATGTTAGTCAAACTTGAGCCGAATCCAAATATTTACGACATAGATGTGTGTTTAAACATTTACGTACTACTAATTTTTAATTAATCATAAATGAATTTTAAATAAGTAAATTTCAAATTGCACTCTAAATATTTGAGCACATTTACATTCCAGAAATGTGTAATTAGTCTTGACTTAAGATTTTAGCATTTGAAGGCTTGGTTATATTTCTTTTCATTTTTTATGAATACTTTTTGTTATCAATAAGTAAAAATGCTAAAATGTGTTTGTTTTCCTCTTTGTTATTTGAGATTTTTTTTCCTTGAAATATCAAACTAATTTAAACCATTTTCTCACAAGTTGTATCCTATAATAGTAAAAAATTTACATCCCATTTTAAAAATTTACCATCATTTCAAAGAATTCTTTTTAAATATTTCATGTATTTCAATCTTTCGGTTTTTCATTATCTGCATATGGTTTACTTTTTAAGCGCTCATTTTGTATGGACTTTTACTTTAATATTTGTGTTTAGTAGACGTGATTATTGACAAGGATTTATAGAGGTTTGAAAATTAAAAAAAAAAAAAGAAATATAGATTATCAATTTTCACATGTCAAGTCAATTGATTTAATATTATGATTATAAATTCAAATATACTTTTATTAAGAATTTTTATTTCCACATTTTCCAACATAAAATCAAATATAATTTTATTAAAATTTTATTTCGACATCTTCCAATATATTATCAGTAACATTTTTTGAAATAAAATTAACTATCACACTCTAATTCTAATGATGGAGGAGACTTGTACACTAAATTCAAACATAAATTTCACTAGAAATATGATATAATCCAATAGAAGTTCAAATGTTAAGTACACGAAGGTCTAAAAAATCAATTCAACAAAGACCCAAATGCTAAGTTTAAGAGATTTACAAGGAAGACCTAAAACTCAAAGGTTAAATCTAAAAAGTTCATAGGGCTCTAGTCTAGGTATTATACTATATTGTATTTTACTTTCCGACATTCGGGTATAAATACTTTCATTTTGCACTTAAGAAGTATGCTATTTAATATGAAATCATTCATTTTCTATTAAGTTTTATGATTGATTTAAGTATTGGAGACATATCTTATATATGTTATATCTGATAGTGTATAGAGAATATGATTTCACCATATATTTACATATGCTCACATACATACATACATATATATATATATGTGTGTAAATTATATAATGAAATATATACCACGGAATGTACTGAGAAATATCTAGGCTAATTTCGAAAACAAAATTCCACCTACAACTTATTTCCTGAGGAATATCATGAAGAAACATTCTCGAACATTCGAGGAGGTTCAAATTCGATCATTTCACTTCAAACACGTCAACTAGCAATAATTTCTTCAAATTTTGTAATTAGCCTAAGTTACTATACGAATTAACTGCAACCACAATTAAAACCACAAATAAATCAGTCCAAATTCTCTCCACGTAAAACATCACACTAACTAGACAGCAGTTTTGAAACTACCTGTTGTTAAAGTGACTATAATAGGACAAAGTTGGTAATGATGGTAGAATGGGCCTTTTTGAAGGAAACAAGTCATGTCACCATTTGCACGCTTGAAATGCAATCCACTAATCCTTCAATTACATTATCTATATAGCTACTTGCCCTTTCAAACGACAAATAACACTTTACCTTTAAATAAAACTTGTCGTTTCTGTGTTACATCCTTCAAAAATCAATCAAAAACTGATATCTACCTTGCCTTCTCTCAAATCTCATTTTATTAGTGTAACAATTCTTGTTTTCTTATTTAAGTTTTCAGCCAACAATGCTATCTATCTTTAATGAGAAAACAAATTTAAATTTTTTTGTTGGAACCTTTGATAGTGGGCAAAGTGTTGATACACTTAATGAAATTTGATGGATTTTTTGGGTTTGTTGGACAATATGGGAAGTGTAATATCCAATGTGTTCAGTTCATTTTGCAAGATTATGATTTGTAGCAGAGGTAAGAGTTAAATTATTTGTATTTAAAACAAAATTATCCCGCACACAGTTCTTATGGTATTTCACAATTGTCTCTTAACATACACCGACTAATTTATTGTAATAGAGCGAAATCAAATATCAGAATTTAAGATTCTTTTATAACTATCGAAAAATTATGGAGGAAAAAACACAATTTTTAAAAATATTATGACTCGACAAGACACCACTATCTAATTAATTTCGTAGAGCTACACGCGTCACTATCTTAGTCAGTCCAAAATCAAGCTCAGATGTGGATCTTTGATCCATACCTAGAAGAATGTAGGTCTTTCTTTTCTAAAAACTATTGATACCCATTTGGAGTCCAAATTCAAATATTCAACTTGAACTAAATAAAATGGGCATTTATAACACATTTTTTCAATGTGGAATGGTGATATTTCACCTTCCCACATTTTCATATTTCCATAGTTAATGCTTTTAAATAGCTTGTTTTATTCATTAATTTTTTATTCACTCAAAATTAATTTTAAAAAAATAAATATACTAAACTCATCTAGGCTTATATTACATTTAACCAATTTATTTCTATTTAGTATTAAATAAAACCACATAATTATTGGTCAAAATCGATCAAAATTCAACTTTTCAAAACTAATTTCTAACGTAATGCAAGAATTTTGAAGAGAAAAGAAAGATTAATGCTAAAATAAAAAATACAAAATTTCAACCTTATTTTTGTTCTTTTAATTTGGAAATTGAATCCAAATGGATTAATATTATACTTTATTTGGATTGAAGGATTTGAATCTAAAGATTTTAATTTCATAATAATAAATTTATTGAATTTGTTTGAATAATCTTATAATTTAATGGCTTTTAAATCCTTAAATTTCAATTTTGAACTATTTTTGAAATCATTATGATGGATTTTAAATTAATTTTAAAATAAATAATTTAAAATCTTCTCGTCAAATTTTCCTCTTAAATTCAAATTCTTCTATCCAAGGGCAAGGTAATCAAAATGGATAGGTGGGAGAAGGAAAGTAAAACTATAATGAAAACAACGGGGAGAAAGAGTTAACAATGGGCCTAAAGGCAGAGCTGTAGTCCGAGAGAGGGACTTTTTTTTTCTCATTTTCAAGAAAATGAGTTTTCCCTAATTACATTGTATTTTCTTCAAGTTTTCTGGCAATCAAACAGTCAAAATTATTTGATAATAAAATTCAGATAACTTGCAGATATAATTAGTTATTCAGATAACAGTAATTAATTTGAAATTAAAAAAAATATTAATATAGGATTCAAATCTAATAATAACTTGCAGTTATAGATTCTTGGGGGTCCATTTTAGCATCTGAACAAAACTTTTTGTTGATTGTGATGTATAAAGTGCGAAAACGAGTTTTACTTTGGAGTGAAGTGATAATTAAAAACTCAGTTATCTAAACTTCACTTTGAGTTGATTGATATAAACTTAAAACTCGTTCTATTTTTATTTTTTTTAAATGCTTAATATTGTGAAAATCTCTCTTCCTACTAGTTAAACTATCTCAAATTAGCTACTAATAAATTTTAAAATTTTGATTTTGTTAGTATAACTGTAGAAACAAAGTTTTCCAAGTTTTTGAAAATAAGTCGAATAAATATAATATTTTTATAAAACGTTAGAATCACATGTATATTTTTGATAAAAAGTAATGTAACAAAAACTTTTAATTTTTTTTTATTACAATGATTTATTTTCTAACTTTGTTCCTATTTAATAAGATCCCCTTATAGTAACTTGTGTTTCTTTTTTAATTTCAATATATATATAAATTTATTAGATAATGTAATTTTTATTGACAATGGTTATGTATAAATGTATTATTTTAGTAAAATAATTAGTTATTCTGTATCAATATAATTTCAAACTAGTCACAAATTTTAATATCAAAATTTTATAATATAACGAAATTTTATCAAATTATTCTTGAGTCCCAAATTTGTTAGTATGAATATAACCACTGAAGCTGCATCTTGAACTCTTATTACACTAATTAAAAACATTGCAAAGCTCAGGTTATACGTTACGTTGGAACTGTTAGAGAAATGCCAAAAGCCGAAAGCCATAAACATAAGGCTTCTGTGACAAACTACTTTAAAGTTATACTATTTCCATTAACGTCACATTATGCTTAAAATTCTCAATTATGACAGAACTGCTCAGTCACACTTTTCCTTTAATACATTTTTTTTTTCTTTTTTGCACATCATTTTCCTTGATACTTTTTTTTTTAACAGCATTTTCCTTTGATACTTTTTCTATTATTAGCTTTAGTTGTCAAAGGCAAAGGCATCCCATTTTCTCAAAACCCATCTATGAAAATCCATTTAGGAAATTATTTTCCGATTTTCAAAAAATTTCTATGAACTTGTATAATTGAAATATATGCATATATAAATTATAGGTATCTGCCAATTTGCTTTAGGTAGCTTATACCTTTCATGCTTAGAAGTAGGAATAACGAGAGAGATTCAAATCAGAACACTCCACAAACATGCCCCATTTAAGGTAGATTTTAACAGTATAAAAATTTTGGGTTAAATTTTGATTTTCCATTTTCTAAATCTATCGGACACAAATCCGACTCATTCATTTTTTTTATTTTTTTTAAAAAATATTATATATTTATATGAATTTTTTAAACAAAATAAGTTTTTTTAAAAATGTTAATAGTACTAATTTTAGAAAATATAATTTAATATTTTTTGATGAAGCAAGTTTGGGCCTAATAGATCTGGGTCAAGATGGGTTTGGATCAATTTGAATCGAATCCTTAAAAACCTTCATAAATTGAGTATCAAATTTAGACAAACCAATCTAGACTTAACCAATGTTATCCCTACTTACAAGCTAAAATGAAGGTACATCCCTCCTAGTTTTAATTTAGCCTTTCCACTCAATGGTTGTGCCAGACAGTGGACTATTGTTGTCAATCATTCTAACATAATACCATTCAGTTCCGAAGCAGGTAATATTAGTAGAACTGAGAGATTTTAGAACGTAACTTTCTCTAGTGTTTCTTTTGTTAAAATTGTAGATAAGTTATCAGCTGAAATTAATCTAAAGCTGATATAAATTCTCAATATGTATCTTTTATCCTGATCTGTTTATCCATTTACCCACATCTTGATCCCAATGATGCAGTATATATACTTCTGCTTCCAAAATCAGACCGGACAGTCCAACCGGTTAAACTGTCAACGAGCCTGAAGGCCAAGTCCCAAACCCTTGCTGAATCGTCCAAAACCTATGAAATTAGCGACCCAAACCTAGACAAATCGAAACGGTTCTGGACTGCAAATATTTTTCCTTATTTTCTTCTGGCTTGGACGAGGGAGGTGTTTGAGGGGTGGCATGGAGGTCGTGATGGCGGGCTGACAAAGGCAGTGAAAATTGTGGAGATGATGGATTGATAAAATATGTTGGATGACAAGGCCTAAACTTTAATAAATGGGCTTCAATATAAGTGCTATAAAATGTAATATATATATATATATATATAGCTATAATTAATTAATTCCGGCCGAGCGACACCAAACCAACCGGTTAGACTAGTGACTCAACGACCCAATTAATTTTATGGACCGATTTTAAAAACACCTCAACACAACACCATAGCAATGGTGGAATCATAAATTCATAATAAGAACATATTTTTCATAAAGATAAGCCTGTTATTTCCATGTCACAATTACACAAGATGATGATTTGGTGAGGAAAGCCAGTGGAATAATGTGAATTTTCTGACCACTCTATACAAGTATAATATGCTGACAAGAGGATTAGATAACTTGCAAGACTGATTTCCAATCTAAAAACTTCGTGCAACTTAGAGAACAGTTTCCGACATGTATACAAGTCAAAAGAAATGATTATTCATGGCGAAAAAGGATACTCACAAATTTCAAGAACTCAATAATTGGCATTCTACGATCTCTTGTGCATCCCGACACTGCTTAAATGCTAGCTGATCATAAACTCCATATTTCTAACTATCACCTGATAGACAAGAAATCCATCTCATTTCAAGGCCTCTGGAATACCTAGCTTCATTGATTCTAAAGAAAGCTAATGAACTTGAGCATAAGAGCAAGACATTATAACTTAAATTTACAGAACGGGAGCTACCTTACATTAGTAACATCAAGAATGCTGGTACTCCGCCAGGATTCTAAGAAAATCCTTTTCTAGCCATGCTAGAATATATTCGATGAGTATTAATCATGTAGAGGCAGCAAAGAAATTTCTTTAACCATGAAGTCAGCAGCAGACCATTATTTCTCAATCACTGGTTCCAAATACATGCCCTACAATAAAAGGGTTAGAAAAGTTAAATCAATATCGAAAAAGTTCGACTTTAAAAATCACATCAGGAATCAGAAAATACTGAATAAATGACTATATTTAGAAAATATAACAGAAAAAAGCAAACACAACTTACCAAAAGTAAACCTCTAATTTCCGTACAGCAGCGAAGAGAAAAGGAGCGGATAAGAAAGAATGTGTTGATACGCAATAGATTGCAAAGAAAGAAAGGTCAGGAAGGGCAGAAACTGCTAAAATTCACATTTAACCTTTCATACTAAGTTAAAATCACATGGTTCCACCAAGCAATCCCAACAACACAAGTAGCCCTACATAAGAACCTCAGTGTGGAAGATTACACGTCCCCTGACGATCAAATCTGTTCTTGACAGTATCCTAGTATCTCTAAATGTTTTTTCTGATAAATGGTTCCCTAGACCCCTCTACATACTCATTAAAACCATTTCACCACAGTATATACAAACAGATACCTCTTGAATATTAAATTATCATTAAAATTCAGTCTCGGAGCAAAAGATAAAAATAATAATCCAAACATGGGGACTGCAAATAGTGAAGTTTCATAGGGAATTGGAGAGTGCAAATTTCCTTTCTCAACAGAGCTTGTGCACAAATTTGGATGCAGAGTTCTTCCATGTCTTGCTAAAGAATGGAAAGCTACCTCAGTCATTTTTCTTTCACTTCGGCACAGTACTTTCTGCACTTATTAGGGAGGCAGTCAATGACAAAATAGGTTTTCACTTATGCCTGTACTTGCTTCCACCCTATAAACATATCACACCATTTCTGGAACTAATAACAAAAGCTACGTGAAATGAAGTGACCAAATTCATGCAGTCAAGCCCCCCAACTGGACCAAGACAAGGCCATGCCACCACAATCCTAGACTATGATAGCAAGAAGCCAAATAGTTTAAAAATAATACAGAAATATGTTCTCATATGTGGAATGACAAAATGTAAGTCCAAAATCTTCAATAAACCCAATAGTGATATCCAAGGCACAATGTCTAAAAGTCCCAATAATTAAACACAAAGACTAAACAACCATAAATAAGTTCATAGTGATTCAAGTACCAAACTAGTAAACAAGAATAATGGGAGTTCTAAAAACTAACTCTAGCCTTGAAGCAAACCCTCCAAATTTGCTTTCCAAGTTCAAAGAAATGGCCGAGTATCTGAAACAAATATTAGAGAAGGGCTTTGGTTTCTTCCTTTTTAGGTCCATATGTCTTTGTTTATCAAGCCTAATTTCTTCTTCGATAATTATTGCTAAATGGGGCATTCATTAGATGAAGATTAACACAAACCTATAAATTGAACACAAGCCTAGAAACACCCATTTATGCCCATCCTCCAGGAGTTAATTGATTATTCGTAAGAGGAGCCATATTATTTATCCCAAAGTCAAACTGCAATGCCTATAATTTAATGTTTCTTTTTGTTTCCTTTTTTTTCAAAAAAAAAAAGAGGAATATAGCTCTTGTATCTCTTGATCTTCTTTGACCAGTAAAACTGACAGCAAAACAGCCTTCACCGAACACAAGCAAAATTGGAGTTCCTTCAACCATAACAACATGTGAACTTCTGCCTCAAAATTTTACATGATACTTGAAATATTCTCTCATTTCTTTGTTCCTTCTCAATGCACACCTTAAAAAGAATGCACAAACTCACATACGTGTGCATATATTCCATACATCGCCAACTCCACACAATCAATTTCTATAAATCTGCAAGGTCTCCTTTCTATATCACCAAGAATGAACTCTGAATGTGGTAAAAGAATAACATATGGGTATTGAATGAAGTGTTTGAACCAATGTGATATATAAACTTTCACATGCCTTGATATTTCAATTGTGTAAATTGACCTATGATGACATTGTAAATATTACTTGTTAATCAAGTCAAATATAGCTAAATCACATTTTTCGTTTTTTTGTTTTTAAAAAACCACCTTCACATATATGGTGTCCCTCGTTGGGGGTTTTAGACATAAGACTGAGCCAGTTTGCTAAGTCTCCAAACAAGGGAGGGGAACATAAACCTCAACTCCGACATAGTCATGTCTCATGTACATAGTCAGCAAGTTGTCACCTCACTGCTGTCCGCGAGGGCACACTTCATATACAGCAAGGGGTGATGCCGCTCACGCCCTCATTGTGCCAATGAGGGCTGGCAGTGTAGGGTGACCCATCGCTGACATCAGTCCTTGTTGCGCCCTAAAACAGCCAAGGCATCAACCCTCACTGTCGGTAGCGAGGTGACAACTCGATGACATTTGACCATTCTATTTTTTTTTTATAAAATGGAACAAATTTTTATTTATTAAAAAATTATTGTAAAAGTATAATATAAATTCACAATGACCTATTAAAAGCATAATATAATTTATTTTAAGAACAAAATATTACATTATCACGGTGGGAAATTATTTATTTATTTATAAATCCACAATGAATTATTAAAAAAATAAAAAGTTGCCTACTTGGAACAATTAATTTAATATTTATGACAAGATAATTGAACATGATCAAGATAAGATTATCAAAGAATCATCAAAATAAGAGTGTTGAACTTTTTCATGGGAAGATCCAATTTTAATGTGATTTGGACAAGTTTGGAGAGAAACAAATGAAGGTTGGAGGTGAAAGAAAATTTGAGGGTTGGAAAAGCAACAAAGGAATCTGCTGGCGAAGGAAAAAAGGAAAGAAACGTTTCCTTTCAGTATAATAAGGATTTTTATAATAACAAAAGCTGAAAACGTTGCCTTGTGCAAATATTAGCACAGTAACAAACTTGTGGGGAAGGAAGGTGCAGCAGCCCCCATATTATATCTTCATTGGCAATTTACATTCAAGGTAATAATCTTCAGTAAAATGTCGGCTTTAATATTTCAATCATGTATGGATCTACACACCGAACACTTTACTACGCTTAATTCTCTTTCTCTCCCACCGTCCCCACCAGTAATAAATTGGGCAAGTCAAAAATCAATCTCAAACTCTGTAACAACCTTCCAGATAGCAATGCTTCATACCATGAAACACTGAACCCATGGAGGGAATAAGAACCAAATACTCCACATCAAAGTTCTTGATATTATCCATATGAATCACATGGCCTCCAGAGTACTTCACTCAGTTTACCAATCCTAGACACTTCATTCAATTATTTGACTCACTCAACCCAATAAAAAGGTAGTCTTCACTCTTCAAGCAACTAAAGACAGCATGATAGATTTCAACATCCTCAGGACAACAAAAGTGAGATCCCTACCGACATGGTTTATACAAGTGTTTTCTACCAAATCCTTATCGCAGCATTTAATGTAGTTGTGCCTTACTTGATTAATATCAATCAATTCACTGAAGCTAATGTTTCCATGAAGGATTGACTCTGGCATCTTTCCATTAAAAGCGCACAGATTATTTCTTGAAGTACTCAAATTAAACACTAGAACATCAGCTACATCCTTATACATCAGAAAACACGTCTCTGCAGATGCTAACATATACGAAAAGATGGATAGATAGCAGGCATAAATTCTATGTGAGTGAATCCTTAGAAACCATATCAAATTAAGACCTCTGAACTAAGTTTGCAGTTTCTTAACTGTCAGAAATTTCGTAACAAATTAGGGTTAGTAAGCAATTCCAATTAGTGAGGCAATATGGAAAGACAATACCAGATTTAAATTTTAATACAGTTGATTCTAATGTTTCAATACATATCTAGCCTAAATTGTTTCAAGTACAGACAGAACAAGTACTTCCATCTACCAACAATCAGGAGAGCCTTTTATGTTCTTAAATAAAAGGAAGCACAAAAAGACTTAATTGTCTCAACACGCCCATCACTTCTAAAAGGTTCAACCATTTCAGACAAGGACAATAAAAGAAATGGTACAAGCATTTTCCACCTGTAATGTGGTTGCAGTGAATTCCGTGTTTTGAGGAATAGCTCATTCGTACTTGTTCAAATTATTTGTTATAGTATTTAACATTTTTCGACCATAAATCTAGTGTTCGACATTTGACATTATGCTCTCCAATAGAACAAAAAATACTGGAACACATACAAAGAAAGAAAGAAAATATGAAAATCTTCTTAAACCCAAAAAATGATTAAGCACCAAATAAAAAACAAATTTATTGGCACTTGAAGCAATACGTTTGAACCGAAAATTCTCAATTCTGCACTGTGTTTCAGAAGTAAACCACACAGGTCTTGAATCTCGACAAAAGCAAATATATATGCACTTAAGGGGAATGCATCCATTAGCAACCTTAATCTTCACATGCTATATGAGCCTCTTGCCAGATTCCTCATTGCCAAATTATCAAGAACAGACAGAATGCCAAACTTTTCTTGTCCACGATTATTTCCCTCGTGGTATTAGTAACTGCTACACAGTGATGAAGGATGGGTAAATGAAGAAAATTGAAGCATATTCTCTCTCCTAAGAAACTGCACTGTGTCTCTCCACTCAACCTATTCTTCTACACTTGCACAAGTATCAGTTAATATACCCAAAAAAGGGCCTAAACAAGTGGTTCCTGAGTTGATAATTGTCAGGAAATGCACCTGCAGTGGACACTTCCACGCCTCAAATTTTAGGCTATCAATCTCTTACCCATTCAGAATTCAGGCCAGCAATAAACTTTGCAAGCTATATTAAATATTTGAAACCATGTAGTCATACTCATTGAATTTCTAACTCTTATCTTATGGAATGCCACCATCTTCACCCGGAAATGTTTAAAACCAGTTATAAAAGGTTAAAGAAATTCCAAAATGCTTAAACCTCCTTCAACTTGGAAGCACATTTTTAGAAAAAAAATACCTATACATAATCAACTATTACTAGCTTCCTAGAGCAAGGAAACATATGTGATGCAGCAATGCATTGATCTAACAGTGCAGATTTTTCTAAAAGCCTAACAAACAAGTAATTGAAAAGAAAAAGGAACAACTACCCGAGGTTTCCTATGCCATTAACCGGTTCCACATACTGCAACTGATGCTGCTGATGCTGCCCGTCCTGATGAGTCTCAATCAGCTGCAAAGGCTGCACAATATTACCTTCCAGAGCCACTGCAGAACCAACAGTTGGGTCTTCCTTCCCCTCAACGAACCGCCACATGTACCACGCCCCAACTGACCTGTAAGGTCTCCACTTCTCACAAAACTGTTCCATCTGCGGAGGCCTAGGTAACTCCTCCAAGCCACACAACAACTGCACACCTTTCCTGACCCCTAAGTCACTCACGGGTAAAACATCCGGTCTGTGCAGCGAAAAAATCATGAACATATGGACCGACCACGATCCTATCCCCTTCACCATGGAGAGCAACGTGAACAATGACCTATCGTCCATTTTCATAACTGTATCATCTGATAAAATCCCTGATTTATACTTATCTGCAAGGTCATACAAATAGCTGGCCTTGCGGCTAGGAATCCCAATTTGCTTAAGCTGCTGGAAAGAGAGGGCCAGGACAGAATCAGGGCAGACAGAGTCCTCGCTGCCGCAAAGGGAGACAAAACGTAAATAAATGGTGGTGCCAGCTTTGTACGCAAGTTGTTGGTATAGAATGCTCTTGGTGAGAGCGAGGAACGGGGGATGGTGGGAATCGAATTGGGGTGGCGGGTGGGTGTCGATGAGTGGGGCGAGTAAAGGGTCGGCGGCACGGAGGTGGCGTAGGGCAAATTCAACTTCACCATCGGCTGATAAGGGTTTAATGACTTTAGGCAGAGCTCTGGAAGCTTGGGAGGCGCTCCGCCGCCGGTTCTTGACGGAGGTAGGGGTGGTAGGAGTGGCAGGAGTAACGCCGCTGCTGGTAGTGGTGAGTGCTACGGCGGAGGAGGCGGTGGTTTGATGCGGAGATGGTCTGTCATCAGTAGAGGGTGTAGGGATAGAAAGCTTACGAATTTTTTGGCGTCGAATTGGAATCTTGGAAGGGTTCTGGGAGTTATGTGAGATTTCGGTGGCGGTGGCATGGGAAGTTTCGGCTACGGAGGTTGTTGGTTGATGAGGAGGAGGAATTTGTACATTGGAATCGGGAGATTTGTGGGAGGATTTAGGTGTCGAATCTGATTGAGTGTTTAGGGCTTCGGTTTGGGATTGGGAATCGGGTTTGGGTAGGGTTTCAACATGGGTATGGAACTGCTCCCCCATGTAAACGGGAAACAATGAAGGACACCAATAACGAGTATTAGTATCGACGGGGGAGAGGAGAGCAGTGGTGGCAATGATGGTGGCAGTGGCGGTGGTTGATAAGAGTTTGGGATATAGGTTGTAATATGAGTCGAGGCTGTTTGGGAGGCAAAGTCTGGCTCACATTCGAGTTTGATTTTTCTCAAAAGTAAATGGACTTCACCCCTCCACATCATCTCGGTACTTTAGTCAAATTATTATTACATCCTTTCAATTTATATTTTAAAGATATTTTGATTAAATTTTTTATTAAATATTCTTTATCAATCATAGTCACATGTGTTTTCCCCCCACATTCATTGCAAAAGCAAAGTAAAGTTTTTATAATATATTTTTATTATTTTTAATAGTGATTAATAGTTTTGATTGCACTGCATAAAATATATTAAGTGGCTGCAGCAACATCACTGATGTGGTATAGATCGGGACTGACCATGTAGATCAAATCATAAGTAAAAAGTTGGTGCGATTTAGGTCGGAATGGACCTGCACAGTTTGGATTATGGGGTAGGAGCTAGATGGACAAAAACCAGGATAGGATGACCAAAAATTCTCATGATATAGGAGTTGACCGATCTACAGATCGGATGAGTTCAAGGAGTTGACCGACTTCCAGGACGGGCGAGTTCAATAAGTTGACCGACTTTCAGGTCGGACGAGTTCAATGAGTTGACCGACCTTCAGGTCGGGTAAGTTCACAAAAATAATGAAGAGAAAACGATTACGGTTAGAAAATGACAGGGAATCTTTTAGGGACAAATCAGGGAATATGGGCACGCACACAGTAATCTATTATAACAGATTGAGGTTTGAAATCTCTTTTCTACCCTTATTTGACATTATAAATAAGGGAATACAAAGCATGACACGGGTTACACTTTTTATATATTAAGAATACACATATATATCTGCTTTTCATCCTCTCCCAGAGGACTGCCACTGACTTAAGCGTCGGAGTTCTTATGCAGGGTCACGCCGGCATTTTGTATAGGTGTTCCAGCCGGAGAAGGATAGCAGAAGCAGTGGACTAGGACTTGGGGTGCACCTCCTCCAACTGGTGCATAACAAGTTGGCGCCGTCTGTGGGAAAACTTGAGTTAAGACGTGAGATGGCAGGAAAAGGATTGCAGGGCGAAGGAACATCCGGTGAAGCTCCACCACCAGCCATCAGGCGCAACCATGATCCAGAGGTTCAGGAGTGGAGGGAGAATGATAGCCCAACCCCGGTAACACCTGGGGTTCCACCGCGCCGAACCATGCAGGCACCCTGCGTAAATTTGGTGCCGGAATTCGGAGCAGGAAATGTCGGCCAGTTTACTATGGAGCAGTTGACAAATCTGATCACAACGACGGTGGATGTAGCTTTAAGAAAGAGAGATGCTAATCCACCACCACCACCACCACCAGAGCTACCAGAAAAATCACTCCGCCCTGAGAGGTTGGAAGAAAGTCATACAGGGGAGTGCCGGAGTAAGATGAAAGAGCCAGATGTGTCGAAAAATTGGAAGATTTACATAATGAACTGAAAGAGATGAAGATGAAAATGGCGGGAAGGAATACAGTGACCAAAGAGGAATTCCATTTACTGAGGAAGTGATGATGGACGACCTACCAGCTAACTTCAGGTCATTAAATTATGATTATGATGGTACCACTGACCCATGGGAACATCTGTGCAGGTTCGAAAATTCAGCTCTCTTGCACAGGTATTCCGATGGGGTTAAATGTAGGGTATTCCTGACTACCCTGTCAAAATCAGCCCAACAATGGTTTAGCCAGTTGCCCCCCAACTCAATTAACTCTTTTGATGAGTTTAGTTCTGCCTTTTGCATCAATTTGCAAGTTCTCGGAAACACCAAAAAACATCATTGACTTTATTCAGTATAAAGCAGAAAGACAATGAGGCTCTACGAAGTTATATAAAAAGATTCACAGCTGCTGCTTTAGAAGTACCCTCAGCTATGCAGGAGGTACTCTCCAATGCCCTGGCCCAAGGTTTGCAGGATGGGGAATTCTTCAGGTCGTTGGCTAAGAAATCAGCCAGAAGTTTTGATGACCTGTTAGCCCGAGCTGAAAAATATATTAACATGGAAGAAGCTCAGCGAATGAAAAGAGATGAGGGAGAAAGAAAAGAGATAGAAGAGAGCCCGACAAAGAGGGAGGAGGTTTTGTTAGAAAGCTAAAGCCGGAAGAACGACCTCTTTTGCCTGTTGGGGGAACCTAGACAATACACTCCCCTGGTTGCCCCAAGGGCACATATCTTGATGGCTATTGCGAAGCATAAGGGCTTAAAATGGCCATATAATCACTCAGCAGCTCCAACTAAGCCCAAGTCGAATCTATTCTGCGCGTTCCATAATGAATATGGGCATAAACACAGAGGAATGTCGGCATCTGAAAGACGAGATAGAGAGGATGATAAGAAAGGGATGGCTGGATGACTGGGTAAAGGAAGAGAGGAGAAGGAAATGATTGAACGTAAAAAAGCGGCCGACCTGGATAGAAAGAGATACTAAAGAAGAAAAAGGCTACCATGCTCCGAGGGGTTTCATCCAAATGATTCTAGGAGGTCCTACAGATGGAGACTCCAACCGAGCTAGGAAGGCGTACGCCCGATCTACTCCCAGAGGTTCAAAAGAAGAGGTCCATAAAATTAACGAAGGACCGGTGATCCAATTCGGCCCCATGATATGAAAGGATTGCAGGCACCACATAATGATGCACTAGTCATCACGGCAACCGTGGCTAACTTTGACGTAGCCAGGATAATGGTAGACACAGGTAGCTCAGTTGACGTCTTATTCTATGAGGCGTATAAGAAGATGAATCTGGATATAACATTGCAGCCAGTAGATACAGCCCTGTTCGGTTTTGGCGGAGGAGTGGTAGATCCAATGGGTCAGGTCATCCTACCGATATCCTTAGGTACTGAACCCATGCGTAAGACTAGGATGGTTAAGTTTTTGGTAGTTGACTCCTTTTCTGCTTATAACATCATCTTGGGAAGACCTTCGCTCAACACCTTCCAAGCAGTGGTGTCCACTTTTCACATGAAATTGAAGTTTCCTGTGGATGAAGGGATAGGAGAAGTAGAAGGAGATCAGTGCTCGGCTAGGAGATGCTATGTGGAAGCTGTTAGAAAAGTTGAGCAGAAAAAAGCTAAAAGAGAACAAAGTGCAGAAGGGGAACCCCCACTGAAAATTATGAAAAGAAGTGAGGCAGAAAGGCCTTCAGTCGAGCAAGAACATGTAATGCCAAATGAGGAATTGATCAATATAGAATTAATACCGGGGATGGGACCAGAACTACTAGGATTGGCACACAGTTGAGTCAGGAATTGACAGATAGCATGACTCAGTTCTTAAGAAACAACATCGATATCTTTGCGTGGAATGTACGTGACCTGGAAGAAATTGATCCAGGTGTGGCAGTACATCACCTCAATGTTGACCCAGCATGCAAACCTGTCAAACAGAAGAAGAGGCATTTTGGGCTTGAGAAGGATAAGGTTATCCAGAAAGAGGTAGAGAAATTGCTGGAGGCGGGGCATATCAGAGAAATCCAATTCCAGAATGGTTGTCAAACGTCGTTTTGGTCCCAAAAATAGAAGGAAAGTGGAGAATGTGCATTGATTTTCGAGATTTGAACAAAGCATGTCCTAAGGATCATTACCCGTTGCCACGAATAGACCAGTTGGTTGACTCTACCTCAGGTTGTGAGCTGTTAAGTATGATGGATGCTTCGCAGGGGTACCACCAGATCATGTTAGCACCTGAAGATCATAAGAAAGTAAGCTTTATAACTTCTACAGGGACTTATTGTTATGTGGTTATGCCTTTTGGACTAAAAAATGCAGGAGCTACATATCAAAGGCTGGTCGATAGAATGTTCAAAGAACAGCTCGGGCGAAACATGGAGGTATACGTGGATGATATGCTGGTAAAAAGTACAAAGGCTGAAGCTCATGTTGCTGACTTGGCAGAAGCTTTTGGAGTCCTTAGGAGGTATGGTATGAAACTCAACCCTTCTAAGTGTGCTTTTGGGGTTAGGTCTGGCAAATTTTTGGGTTATATGGTGACCGAGAGGGGTATAGAGGTGAATCCTGAGAAAGTAAAAGCAGTGCAGAATATGGCTCCTCCAAATAGTATTAACAAGGTGCAACAGCTCACATGAAGGATAGCAGCTCTGAGCCGATTCATATCTAGATCAGCAGAGAGAAGCTTGCCTTTCTTCAAAATCCTGAGAAAGGCTAACAAGTTTGAATGGACTGAGGAATGTCAGAGAGGCTTTTGATGAATTAAAAAACTTTTTAGCCGAGCTACCCTTGTTGACCAAACCTGTGCAAGGTGAAACATTATATGTGTATCTGTCAGTAGGGACGTCGCCGTTAGCTCAGTGTTGTTAAGAGAGGAAGGAGCTAAGCAGAAACCCATTTACTATGTAAGTAAATTGTTGAGAGGGGCGGAGATTAAATACCCTGAGATAGAAAAATGAGGATTAGCCCTAGTAACGACTGCCAGGCGGCTTCGGCCATACTTCTTATCGCATAAGATAGTGGTTCGAACTAACCTACCATTGAGACAGGTGCTAGGTAAACCAGAAACTTCAGGAAGAATGGTGAAATGGGCAGTAGAGATGAGCGAGTATGACATAGATTATCAGCCAAGGGTAGCTATCAAGGCGCAAACCTTGGCAGATTTTCTGCAGGAAATGACACCTGCAGATGAGGGCCCTAAGCATGGTTGCTGCATGTGGATGGCTCGGCTACCATATCCGGTTGTGGGGCAGGTATTGTGCTAACCAGTCCAGAAGGGGAAGAACTGGAATTTGCAGTAAGATTTGAGTTCAAAACATCCAATAATGAAGCTGAA
The DNA here is from genome assembly GCA_019321725.1 of Paulownia fortunei. Lineage (NCBI taxonomy): Eukaryota > Viridiplantae > Streptophyta > Magnoliopsida > Lamiales > Paulowniaceae > Paulownia > Paulownia fortunei. Next base: position 14,498,276 of record CM033117.1, read on the forward strand.
TATGAGGCATTGGTGAGGGGATTGAAGATGGCTCTAGAGCTGGGGGTCAGACAGTTAAGTGTCTATTCTGATTCAAAGTTGGTCATGCAGCAGGTTGGGGGAGAATTTGTGGCCAAGGAGGAAAGAATGAGAAATTATGTGGAACAGGTATCCCAGCTAAAAAAATAATTTACAAAAATTGATCTAAGTCATATACCGCGGGCGGAGAATGCTAAGGCTGATTATCTTTCTAAAATTGCAAGTTCTACCACTGATTGCAAGACCAGAAAAATCACATTGTTAACAGCCTATCAGCACAGTATGGTGATAGAAGTAGCCTCTATGGAAGAGAAAGATGACTGGAGGACCAACATCCTGAAATATCTGCGAGAGGGAGAACTGTCACAAAATAAAGAGAAGCAGTTCGATTCCAGGTACGAGCTACTAGATTTTGTCTAATTGATGGTTTGTTATATAAACGAGCTTATTCTACACCATACTTGAAGATGTTTATCACAAGAGGAAGGAGCCTATGTATTGCGAGAAATTCATGAGGGAGGATGTGGAAGCCATGGTGGAGGCCGTGCTCTGGCTTGTAAAATGGCAAGAGCTGGGTATTTCTGGCCTTCATTAAAAGAGGATGCGCAACATCTGGTTAGAACATGTGAAAAATGCCAGAAGCACGCCTCGTTGATACATAAACCAGCAGAGGAGCTGAAGGTCATGAGCTCACCTTGTCCCTTTTCCAAATGGGGAATTGATATTGTCGGACCCTTTTCCCTAGCGATAGGGCAAAGGAAATTCTTAATAGTGGCAGTAGATTATTTCAGTAAATGGGTAGAAGCTGAGCCTGTAGCTAAGATCACAGAGTCACAGGTCATGAAATTTCTGTGGGGAAGCATAGTATGTAGATATGGGGTTCCGCGCGACCTGATATCGGATAATGGAACTCAGTTTCAGGGGAAAAGATCCAGAGCTGGTGCGCTGAGATGAAGATCAAGCAACACTTCACTTCGGTGGCCCATCCTCAAGCCAATGGACAAGTGGAGGTAACCAATGAATAATATTGCAAGGAATCAAAACCAGGCTAGACAGATCTGGAGGAGGTTGGGTGGATGAGCTAGATTCGGTATTATGGGCATATCGTACGATGCCAAGGACTACAACTGGAGAAACTCCGTTCAGCTTGGTATATGGAGCAGAGGCTGTTATACCAGCCGAAATCGAAATGAAAACTCACCGAATCCAGAGCTATGATGAAAAAGAAAACAATGAACTCATAAGAGAAGCATTAGATTGGATTGATGAGAAAAGAGAGAAGGCATACCTCCGCATGGAGGCATACAAAAGCAGAATTTGAGTTGGGTACTCCCGGAAGGTCAAAATAAGAAATTTTCAGGTCGGGGATCTGGTACTACGGCGAGCAGATGCTTTGAAACAAACATGGCAAGTTAGAAGCAAATTGGGAAGGGCCTTACAAGGTAACTCGGGTGATAGCTGGAGGTGCCTATGAGCTAGAAGATGAGAAAGGGAAAAAAATACCGAGACCATGGAATATTTGCCATTTGAAGAAATTCTATATGTAATCTTGAGTTTTTTCTTACAAAAGAAATAAATGAATTTATCTGACATATTGTGAATTGATTCAAGAAAAAATCCTAAGGCAAGGCCAGTTGAACTGGACCTACCTGGGTTCCTTGGAGGGTTCGCAGAGACCGACCTCCTTGGGGAATGATTCAAGAAAAAAATCCTAAGGCAAGGCCAGTTGAACTGGACCTACCTGGGTTCCTTGGAGGGTTCGCAGAGATGACCTTCTGGGGAATGATTCAAGAAAAAATCCTAAGGCAAGCCAGTTGAACTGGACCTACCTCGGTTCTTGGAGGGTTGAAGAGACCGACCTCCTTGGGGAATGATTCAAAAAAAATCCTAAGGTAAGGCCAGTTGAACTGGACCTACCTGGGTTCCTTGGAGGTTCGCAGAGACCGACCTCCTTGGGGAATGATTCAAGAAAAAAATCCTAAGGCAAGGCCAGTTGAACTGGACCTACCTGGGTTCCTTGGAGGATTCGCAGAGACCGACCTCCTTGGGGAATGATTCAAGAAAAAATCCTAAGGCAAGGCCAGTTGACTGGACCTACCTGGTTTCTTTGAGGGTTCGCAGAGACCGACCTCCTTGGGGAATGATTCAAGAAAAAATCCTAAGACAAAGCCAGTTGAACTGGACCTACCTCGGTTCCTTGGAGGATTCGCATAGACCGACCTCATTGGGAAATGATTCAAGAAAAAAATCCTAAGACCAGTTCAACTGCCCGCCTGAGCTAGATTCATTTTATATTAGAAAACATGAATATGTTCAGTAAGACATATAGCTCGGTTGCGAAACTTGAGATGTGCGTCTTCATAAATGCTATGGAGAATATTACTGAGAAAATTGCAGATGCTAGAAAAATAAAGCCAAACAACAACAATAAAGATGAAATGATATTATTATGAATTGTTGCAAAAATATACACAGCCTATTCTACTCCATAATCAGAAACACTGAGGGGTTCTATAACAGCACCCTCATCATCTAGATTCCGGAAGGGGAAGAACTGTCATCCTCAACATTGGTGGCAGGCTCGAGAGTCGAATCTGGAGGGGCAACAGATGTGGAAGGAGCAAGAGACGGATGGGCAGAATGATCCCCAAAAACTGTGGGCGCAGCTGATGGTTGTGAAGGACCAGCTACGTCAACAACAGAAGCAGACCTATTGTCAAGGGGGAACACTTTCAACAGCACGATCCAGGTTTGGATCTAAACCAGTATACCTAAGCTCCTTGACCTGGCTAAGGCAGTGCGTGAAACCATGGATTAAATAATTCAAGCCCCAGAGGTCAGGTGATCAAGGAATTCTGGGGATTGCAGGAATTTGGTTTTCTCTGGGCCCACTCCGCTCGACCTGCTAGAACTCCCGCAGCATGACCTTCAGCTCGGGAGATAGAAGCCTCCTCAATGGCCTTTAACATTTGATTCTCCATGGTGGTCCTATCTCGCTCCACCACAGTTATCCTCTCCTCCAAGGAAGCATGTTTACCCCGAGCTACCTCGAGATCTGCTTCCAACTTATGGGTGCGGGCTTGGGAGCGTTGCAATCGTTACTGCGTATCCTCCAACTATTGCCTAAGCTCCTCTTCCTCCGAAGAGGGTAATCCAGACCGCAGATCGGCCATTAAGGAGCTCAAGTACAGTATAGCCTAGAAATAGAGGAGGTTAGACAAGTTGTTGATTGTTAGAATAAATGATGGATATTAAGAAGGGAACATTACCTTAGAAGCATGATCGGCAAGGTTGCCTACCCGGCATCATAATCCATGGACCCTAAGAGGCGCTGGTCCACGGAATTGGGTATGCCCTGAAGCCACTCAGCATAGAGTTTTCCATCCCGAGTGTCCAATACCGAGCTGCTAGTGAAAAAAGAAGCATTCAGAGAAGCAAGGGCATTGAGACGAGGACGCTGGGATGGACCTGAGCTACCGCCACTTGCAGAAGCTGCCTTCCCCTACTTCGGGAAGAAGGGGGGCAGCAGCTGCAGCAGGTGGGGAGGCAGATAGGGATGGTGGAGGAACTGCGGATGGAGCTCGGGTTGTGGGCACAGGTTGGTGATCCATAGGTGCACTAGTCAGGGGACTCGAGACTGACCTTCAGGCTGGCCTGACCCTCCTGCGGCTTTCCGAGCTCGGTAGGCTGCTATGATGTGGGACTCCATCAGTTGCTCTGAACAAAAGATATACTGTTAGCATTCTAACAAATATGAAGTCAAGCAAATAGTTAAACAAGATGGTACCTATATAGGTTGAGGGAGTGGAATAGCTTTGGGGCTCAGTTGAAAATGGTGAAGTAAAGGCCAGGAATCAGCTAATAACCCTACGTGATAGGGACTGTGGTTTAATCGATGAGCTAATGCCTGGGCGGCCGAGTCCAGGGCAGGCGCGCGACCTTGGTGAGGTAAGTCGGTGATCCAATTGGTAGGAAAATTCCAAGGATCAGGAGATGAAATGTAAAAATACTTTTTCTTCCAGCCCTTAAGGAACTGGGTTTTCCTTGTAGAAATTTAGCTGCTCCCGGGAAGTGAAATAAAATAAGCCTGGGGAGGCAGTTTTGGCATGAAAGAAAGCTCGCCATAACTTATGGGTTGGCTCGTACCCAAAGTAGCTAACTACCATCCAAAAACCGCCATGAGTCAGAAAGAGTTAGGGACTAGCTGCATCAGGGGAATACCGAAGCTCTTAGAAATACGGCAAAATAGGTCGGGAATGGAAACCTAAGGCCGGCCTCTAGTTGATCTATAAAGAAGGTCACATAGCCAGGAGAGGGGCATGAGGTCTGTCGCGAGGACCTGGCAGGACCACATTGAATTCCTCAGGTATTCCTGCATTTTCCTAAGGTTTGCTAGGCTTATCTCAGATAGGGTGGTGGCATGAGTCATATAGCCGGGTGATTAGCTGGATCAGCCATCCTAAATTCAGTTGGGTGATGGGTGGACAGTTCAAGTGCTAGTTCACGAACGGATACTCCGGGAGGAAGAAATGAGGGAATAAACGACAGAGGTTCTGGAGAGGCAGTAGATGTGGACATCAAAAAATGACAAATCAAATATGCAGGAGAAATAAAAAATAAATGAGTGGCAAAAATCAGAAGACTTACTTGGCTTGTTGAAGGGAGAGAAGAAGGAAGTTGCCGGAAAAATAATAGAGGATGATCGCTGGAGAGCAAAATTGTGGAAGAGAAAGAGGGAGAAGAAAATGAAGAAAGAAGGCCTTTTTATAGGGAGGCGGCACTCGAACGGGCGAAGGAGCCCTAGCCTGGATGATAAAGTAGGAACATGTGTAGGGCTGGATGAGAATAGTCAGTTGATAAGACAGGCATTTAAGTTGCAGTAATGGGCGCGAAAACCCAATGGGTGGAATTTGAAAAAAGGCTCACGTCAGCCCTAGTAATCAAGATATTTTCGTACTCTGTCTATCCTGCAAAGGCTGCATGACAGGCAGAGTAGGGGGACTAGCTGATGTGGTATAGGTCGGGACTGACCCATGTATCTCAGATCATAAGTAAGAAGCTGGTGCGACCTAGGTCGGGATGGACCTGCACAGCTCGAATTATGGGGTGGGAACTAGATAGACAAAATCCAGGACATGATGACCAAAAATTCTCATGTCCGATCTACAGGTCGGACGAGTTCAAGGAGTTGACCGACCTCCAGGTCGGGCGAGTTCAATGAGTTGACCGACCTCCAGGTCGATGAGTTCAATGAGTGACCGATCTCCAGGTCGGGCAAGTTCATGAAAATAATGAAGAGGAAACGGTTACGGTTAGAAAGTGATAGGAAATCTTTTAGGAGCAAATCAGGGAATATAGGCACACACAGTAATCTGTTATAACAGATTGAGGTTTGAAATCTCTTTTCTACTCTTATTTGACATCTATAAATAAGGGAATACAAAGCATGACACGGTTACACTTTTTATATATCAAGAATACACATATATATATGTTTTTCATCCTCTCCGAGAGGACTACCACTGATTTGAGCATTGGAGTTCTTACGCCGGGTCACGCCGGTGTTTTGTGTAGGTGTTCTAGCCGGAGAAGAAGAGCAGAAGCAGTGGACTAGAAGTTGGGGTGCATCTCCTCCAACTGGTGCATAACAATCACAAAACAAATTATTCATATAGTTATATAACACTTTGAAATTAAAGATAGTAATACAGTGATTTTGTCAAAATTTAAGATCTGCCTCGTTAAAATTTTTAAAACACTAGATCTAGATTCACGAGTTGGACCTATTAACCATTTTATATTTTTAAAAATATTAAAAAATATATTTTTTGAAAAATAGTACCACTAAAAATTTTAAATAATATATTTTTATAAAATAATATCACATAATATATATATAATTAAATTTAAAAAATAATTAAACAATTAAACATGGCGGGTTTAAGGTGAGCGACTTTGAAAATAAAAAATCAAAACTTATCGGAATCTCTTTAATATTTTAGATAATCCACCACAATTAGAACCCAAGTCCACTTCATTGTCGTTCCCAATTGAAATCTAATGTCTGAATGGCATGACTCATACTAATTACAACCACAATTAGCAACTACTTAACTTGTTACTCATACTACGACTAGCACTATTTGTAGTAAAAATATCATAGTTTGTCATGTTTTCACCATTTGCAATAATTAAAAAAGAATAACAAAACCTTTTTTTCTTGGCTTTTGAGTAGAAAAGAGGGAAAATATATATTTCTTATACTGCAATCAACATTATTTATAACAAAAGTACTATAATTTATCATGTCTTCACCACTGACAGTAATAAAAAAATATTATGAAGTCTTTTTTTTTTTACTTTTGAGCAATAAAGAGAAAAAATGCACGATGATAGCTGATGAATAGTATTTTGGTAAAAAATGAATCTAAAAATGATGTTATAATAAATGTCGAGAGGATCAAGTGCTTCTAAGTTAATTTTGGAGAGGTAAAGAACCAAAATAGTTAAATTTAAGGAGGGTTGAAGTGTCATTTACTAGCCTTTTATTAAAGATAAAAAATGTATAAACCTCTTGTATTTTAGCAAAAATGCTAAAAATCCCACGGTGTTATAGAAAATATGAATTGGAATTTCAAGAAGGGGTAAAAAAATTCCCCAATTAAAAAGTTTGCACAACTCATACGTACTATAAGTCATGTCTAAAGATATTGATTTTTTTATGGAATATAATTATAACCTTCATTTTTTTAGATTTTATTTTATGAATTGAAAATTTCAATCGTTAGATCTGAGATAAAAATATGGTGGTAGATCATTTAAATTTTATCAATCGTTAGATCTCATCTGAAATCAAAATCACTGGGTCATTTTATAATACCCAATCTTCACACTACTCACTTGGTCAATGTGATTCATGCATTACATGATACTTATATGATAATTTGCATTAATATTTACATGACATCTTATATAGCATTGTTAATCGTTAGACCTTTAATGTTATCACATGATATTAGTGGTTGAGATCTTATAATCTAAGTAAGAAATTCAATATTTAGATAAGAGAAAGAATAGATTGGTCAATGTATTGGATATTCATAGGTTATATGTTATAATTTTAGAAATAATTAAAGGTATTACTAATAAGGTAATATGTTTCAATTCAACTAGATTAAGGTGTTTTAAAGGTATACATCCATAAACTAATAATACTTAGAATATTAAACATGATATAATTTGATTTAAGTGTCATATTTCAATATCCATATGTACATATGATTTTAGAAATGAAAACTAGACAATCTATTTAAAAATCGGATGTCAATCGATTTAAAGATCGAATCAATGGTTAAGAAATTATTGTAGAATTTATTATTCGATCGTATGGAAATTAAAATAGGTTGTAAATAAAGAAATAAATGCTGAGAAACACCAGATTAGAGCTGTGTAATTTGTGTATAATATCATATTTAAACCATCATTTGACACATCAACCTTTGCCACCTCATGCTTTCTTATTAAGTTTAAGTTAACACCTCAAACCCTTCACACTTAAGTCATGACCACACCCTCATTTCAGCCATTTTCAGCTTACAAACACACACCTTAAGGTCTCCAAGTGCTCCAAATTGATTCCAAATTGAAATAAAAGCAAGAAAAGCAAAGGAAAAGTGATTACCATCAAGTTTAACCTCAAAATCTGCATAAGTAATACTTTTCTGCGGTTTTGCCTTTGGTTTTCAGATTATTCTGAATGGGTTTATTATTTATTAAGCTTTCAACATCTCTTATAAAAGTGTTATGAGGTTTTTAGTTAGATTTTGGTGTACAAAAAAGGGTTTTTTATGACAAACACTTAATAGAAAATATTTGTAGCAAAAACTGCCACTTTACTATTTTCTTATGTTTTAGGCTTCAAACGTGTATGGTATGCTGAATAAAACCTACAATCATTACCATTTAAATGTCCATATATGAGTTAAGAGTATTGGAATGAATTGGAATCGGTTAGAAATTGAAATAGAGCATGATATTGGAGAAACACTTAAACTGCCAAAGTAGCAAAATCTATTTTGGTGTGCTGTGAATGAGACTGAATTAGGGGAGCTAAATCCATGAGTTTTGGCAAGAATATGACCTGGTTGTCTCTTTGTATATGTTATCTAAGTGTGCTGAAAATTCAGGAGTGATTGAGTATACTTAAGGGTGTCAAAACAATTAATGTCATGAAATGCGCAAAACTGTCACAGTAAGAAAAATATGTTTCAGTATGCTATGAATGGAGCTGAACTTGTGAAGTTATATCCGTGTATTTTAGCTATTATATGACATGGTTACATTATTTTTTATGTTATCTAGGTGTGATAAAAATTGAGGAGTTAATGAATATGTCTAAGGGTATCAAAATCATCATTCAAATTAATGTGGCAGCAAGAAAATGTGAAGTTGTGAATCTGTCCCATTTGGTTCATTAACATGTTCCACCATAGATGTGGTGCATTCGATCCCTATCATTTAGGGAGATGTTATAAAATTTATAATACATTAATTAAGTGAGGTTAGTATACATTTAATATATGGAACAAAGGTTCGTAAAAGGTTGTATTCGATTATAGTTTCTAAATGGTAAGGTTGTTTAGTTAAATTGAGATTCAAGAACTTTATACTACATTAGGTATAATAAACTTGTTAATTGAGGATGATAATTGATATCTTATATTTTTATAGATTGTTTCACATCTAGGGTTGGAGAGTAATACTTAAGAAATCTAGAAGTAACACACAAATGATCAAAGGTAAGTGAAAATTCATTTGCAACTATAATGCATGTGCATAGTATTTCTTATCTTATTTATACTAAATGTGATCCTTGTGTCTTGATGAGTGTCTTGATGAGTATTATAAATATATTATAGTGCATACGTTACTTGGATGATGGAACATGTGATCCATTGTGTCATTGAACATGTCGTTCATCAATATTTACACGTGCATGCATAACACGTGCTCACAGTTGAGGTTTTGCATGCATAACATTATTTTCAGAAAAAAAATATTTTGGTTGACCACTACTAGTGTACCGAGGCCTGTGTGGTTTATTTTTATGATATTTTAGGGCACCATGAGTATTACTTCTCCAAGGATCATAGGGGTGGACAAGGGGTGTGCATCTGGTGGTCACGAGAGGGTGGACCACTTGACTGTGTCCTTATCGACGCCACTGGTGGAAAGACTTCTGGAGGATCACAGAGAAAGACAAGGGGTAGACCTCTGGTGATTCCAAGAGATGGCCCCCAGACTGTGTTGATCTGTTTATGGCCATATGATTATTGATAATTTTGAGAGCTCTATCCGGTATATAGTAGGTGGGCCAATGGCCCAATGATGGAAATGACTTTGAATGAACTATTTTTTATGCATAAGTTTGTATTTTTTTCATGATCTCCTAGAAATGCATCGCATATATGTTGGATTATCTTTTCAACATGCATGATTTTCACTTACTGAGCATCAATACACGTATTTCATGCATTGTAGGTAAGTATAGTGATACCTGAGACTCTGAGGCTTACTGGGCTGGTTGTTGGAGCTCCTACAGGTTTCTGATGATCATTGTACATGGATGATAACCTACTGGGTTATGTTGTGAGCATATTCTAATTTTTACAATTATTATTATTGTGTAAATTGTTGTCTATATATAAAGGGTTACAAGATGCAAAATGTCATTACTTCTTCTGAAAGTATAGGCTATTATTTTAATTTTTGAGTTTATCGTATTATAACTTTGGGATGTTGTGTCCTATATAACTCTTGAAATTTTATAGTCAATAAGTTTGAGAATAGCATGACTGTGATGGGTGTTGTGTTTTATATAAATGGTGATTTTTCGATATATAGGGTTATATGTGATAAATCACTTTTACTGTTTCTCAAAGTGCTACAGTTGACAAAAAAATTATATATATACACATGTACACACATATGCTACCTTGTCAAAATTGTTATATCAATATCTATATTTAGTGGTAGGGGTGTTACACATCTTATCACTCAATCATTTCAAAAAAAGAAAAAATAACATATCTATTGAATCTCATTTGAAGTTAAAATTAATGGTTTATGTTTTTTTCATTTTTCCCTAAAAAATTCTACCTTTTTTATCTCAATTGGAATGAAAATTCAAATGTTTATATTTTATTTTATTTTTTCAAAAAAAAATCATTATTCAAGAAAAAAATAGGAAAAAAAATTGGTGAGGAAAGCTATTGGGGGTGGTAGGTTGGTGTTTCGATGGGTTTTTGTGGGAGGTAGAGGTGATGAGATGGAATTTGGGCAGATAGGGGTGGATAGTGCTGACGAGTGTGGAGATCGGGGTTTTTCAGTGGGCTTGGTAGGGTGGCATGCAAGGTGGCCATGGTAGTCTGTTAAACCTTTGTCATATTCCTTGAAATAGCACTTAGAACTCTAAGTCTTGTTGACCCAAATACATTCTGTTGTGTTATGGGATGAATGGTACTAGAGATTAGGGTAAACCTCTTGTGTGGATGAGTGATAAATGTTAAAATAATTTTGAATTTTTCTCGAGCAGAATAAATGAAGAATAATTCTGTAAATCTCATCTTAATAAATAAGAGTATTTTCCCAATCTCTATAAATTTATCCCATCTGTCTCCAATCAATTCTTTTCTTTGCCTACAATTATTATGAGTTTGTAATCTTTTTTCTACAAACAAAAGCTTATATATTCACATATAATGTTGTTGTTGTTGTATAATTAACTATAATTCATTAGAGAATTAGTTTTAGTTGATTGAAACCAAAGGGATGAATTTGGACCCAGGGATAACTGTTAGCCCCTTAGGTCGTCTGGTGCCTAGCAGACAAGCTTGCATGCCGGCATCAAAGTTGGCAAAGTATTGATGCCATGACACGGGATGCTTGGTAGTACATGACACATTGAAATGTGGTATTTTGGAAACATAGAGGTTTTTAGTATGTGTTGGTGCAGTGCTAAGTTGGTGCCTTATTGATCTATTGGGTGATGGCTGACATTGCAAGATGGGCGAACAACACTATAGGTTGCCGACATCGAGCATAAGTTGAATGGTCCAAACACGATTTGAGTTATATTGGAATGAAAGTATGCATAACAAGTATCACGCAGGAGAAAATAGTGACTTGATAAAAGGGGTGTGTTTTCTCAACTTTTTAATGTCTACAACTACCACAAAGGAAACTATTTTTAAGTCTATTACAATGGGGAAAAGGGTACTTGAAGGCCATTCTCACCTGGCGGCTCCTACGCCTTGACCATGGCTCAACACGGTGATGAATGGATTTCATACCCCTTAATTAAGTACTATTTGTTTAAATTTTTTATTAGTTTTTGAGTGTTTTGTCACTTTTTATGCATTTAGTTTGAAATATTGTAAGTAATAGTAAAATGAGGATAAAATAGAAAGAAACATAAAACTTGGTTTAAATTTAGAATAATCCATTTTCTGGTGCTATTAGGACAGTGTTCGTATTTCAATCATAACTTTTTTCTCCATATCATTTTGACTTTTTTTTTAATCATTGAAAAGCTAAGAGATATATTTATAACGTTTATGTTTTCCATAAAATCCAGTTCTTCCTATTTCAATGAGAAAAATTAGGTTAAATAGTGTGCACTTGACTGAAAATTTATGGTATGACACATCTTGGTATTTTAGATATAAATCTTTCCACTGATTTCATATTGAGTTGCTTCAAGTGCTTATCAAATGCCAAGATACAAAGGTACAATTCATATGAAGATACCAAAAGCTAATTTAGCCTACAAATAGGTGAAAAATCAGTTGAAAGAGGCTATAAGCGCAACAGAAACTCATTTTGGACAGCAAGAGCAGCGCCTAGGCACTGCAATCACTGTCCAGGATAGTATGGGCAGCACATAGGCGCTGCCCTCACTAGACTGCAGCATGCTGCAGTACCTAGGCGCTGCAAATTGGCACCTAAGCGATGTCAACCGGGCAAGTATGGGCAAATTGGTATTTTATACCCTCTTTAGGGCATCTCCCATCAAATTTAAGTATTCTAAAAGCCTCTATTTCAGATTTTTTAGAGGAGGAGAGAATGAGAGAATAGAAAAGAAGCCAAGAAACAAGAAGAAGGAAGAAGAAGAAGAAGAAGAGAATTCCTCAATGGTTTGTAAAGAAGACACCTACAAGGTAAGAAACTCATCATCTTTCAAGTTTTATTTCATTTTCCTCTTTTTCTCATTAATTATGTTCATGAATATTGTTCATATATCTTTCATTTTTATCATCATGAACTAATTTATTTTTCTAGGGTTGTGATGTAATCTAATTATGATGTTTTGAATATTTGTATCAATTTAATTATCAATTTATCTTCAAGTTGAGTTTTCTATATTGTTCTTAATGCTTTCAATTACTTGACCACTAATTGAATGATTTGCTAATCATATTGATCCGGGAGGTGATATATGTTTCTAATTCTATGTGTAGAAAATCATAAATTGTATGTGAGATAGGAATATACATATATGGTTTGTGTAGTCCTCTTAAAGATCCATATAACCTAATGAATTGTTGATTGTTGTAATTCACATAAAAATATAGTGGGTTAGCAATTGATGATATTTTTATTAGACATTAGGAGAGGCTAGTGAATAATTTAGGGATTCTCAATTATCACTTGGGAATTAAATTGAGATTGGTGAGATAAATTATTCAATTCGAATTAATTATGGTGAAATCATAACCCTAGGCTTTTTAGTTATTGAATTTCATCTTTATATGCTTTCTATCATTAATTTAGTTTAGTTGAATTTAGTTTATAAGCAAAAACACCCATTTTCATTTATTCAAATAAAATTTGAGTTAACATAATTTCGGTATTTAATAATTCAACAATCGTTATGGGAACGATAATTTATTTATCACTTTATTACTTGTATACGATAACGTGCACTTGCGTTCATAAATTTTTGCAATAAGTTTTTGACGTCGTTGCCGTGGATTGTTTTGTTTTGTTAATATCGTTACAAAATAACTCTAATTTTAGTTTTATTTTTTTTCTTTCTTTTCTTTTACTTTTGTTTTATGTTTCAAATTTTCAGGAGTTGATCGAATGTGAAGAGTGAGCTCCTAAACAAGTCTCTAAGCATCATGGCACATGCAAAAGAAAATGCAGAGAATAATAGAGCACTACGTGATTATGCTATGCCTATGGTCGTCGATACACTCTCAGGAATTAGGCGCCCTATCATTCAAGCAAATAATTTTGAGATCAATCCGTCCATTATTCAAATGATTCAGGCTAATTAGCTTTGTGGATTAGCTAATGAAGATCCCAATGCACACATAGCTAGTTTTCTCGAAATTTATGATACATTCAAGTATAATAGCGTTATTGATGATGCTATTAGATTGAGATTGTTTCCATTTTCACTTTGGAATAAGGCCAAAATTTGGTTGAATTCTCTACCTGTCGCGACAATCATTACTTGGGCAAACTTGGCTCGAAGCTTTCTAACTAAGTTTTTCCTACCTACTAAGACAACCAAGATGCGAAATAATATCACTACCTTTTCTCAACACGACTTGGAATCTTTGCATGAGGTTTGGAAAAGGTACAAGGATCTATTGAAGAGGTGTCCACATCATGGTATACCGAATTGGTTGCAAGTGCAAACATTCTATAATGGTTTGAGTGGCTCAACTAGAACTTTAGTTGATGCAGGAGCTAGCGGAGCTCTTATGGGCAAAACACACGATGAGGCCTATGATCTTCTCAAAACCATGGCTGTGAATGCTTATCAATAGCCTTTAGAGAGAATTGCACCAAAGAAAATATTTGGAGTTTATGAGGTTGATGCACTCTCTGCTCTCACTGCCAAAGTTGCTACATTATCTCAACAACTTAGCTCTTTTACTGCTAATTCGGTTCCCACATCAGTTGAGGTATGTAATTTTTACAATGGTTCTCACCCAAGTATAATATGTCACGTTGGGAACCCATTCACCCCATCTTAGCCAGAACAAGCACAGTTTGTAGAAAATGCTACATGGCATAACAATCCATACTATAACACCTACAATCCAGGATGGAGCAACCATCCAAACTTTTCATCGATGAATGGACAAAGCACAGTGAGACCACCACCATCAAATTTTCAATCTCCAAATCAGTCTCAACAAGTACCTAAAGTTTCTCTAGAAGATGCTCTCGTACAATTAATGGCAAAGACAGAAGCAACATTGCAGAAACAATAGTCTTTCATTCAAAATCAATCAGTTTCTTTCCAAAACTTGGAGGTTCAAATGGATCAAATTACCAATATATTGAGCACAAGACCTCAAGAGTTATTCATCTGTAACATTGAGCCAAATTTAAAGGAGAATGTGCATGCCATTACTCTGTGTAGTGGTAAGGAGTTGCCGAAACTTGAAAGAAAAGTCATTAATCCTAAGAAACCGGCAATGGAGAGTGTAGTTGAGAAGCTTGATGAAATTCCAAACAAGAAAGTTGAGAAGCCTAAGTCAAAGTTGTTTCCGGATAATCCTTCACCATACGTGCCTCCTATCCCGTTTTCTCAACAATTCCAGAAACAAAATGTAGATAAGCAATTTTCTAAATTTCTGGATATTTTTAAGAAATTACACATTAATATTCCTTTTGCAAATGCCTTGGAGCAAATGCCCAACTATGTGAAATTTATGAAGGAGATATTCTCTAACAAATGAATGCTAAAGGAATATGAGACGGTGGTACTCACTGAGGAATATAGTGCCATTTTGCAAAAAAAGTTACAACCCAAGTTGAAAGATCCAAGGAATTTTATGATTTTTTGCACTATTGGCAACTTGTATATTGATAAAGCTTTATGTGATCTTGGTGCAAGTATTAATTTGATGCCTCTCTCTATTTTTAGGAAACTTGGGCTTGGAGAAGCTAAGTCTACTACTATCTCATTGCAATTGGCGGATAGGTCCATCAAGTATCCAAGGGGAATCATAGAAGACGTGTTGATAAAAATTGACAAGTTCATCTTCCCGATAGACTTTATTATTCTTGATATGGATGAACACCAAGATATTCCAATCATTCTTGGTCGACCACTTTTAGCAACTGAAAAAGCTCTTATTGATGTGCAAAAAGGCCAACTGACCTTGAGAGTCTAAGATGAACAAGTCACATTCAAAATCTTTAAACCTATGAAGCACCTAAGTGGAGTTGATAGTTGTTTGCGTGAAGACATTGTTGATGAATGTATCCAAGTAACTACTCAAGCAAAACAACAATTTGAGCCTTCAAAAGTCTATTCATGTGGAATTTTAACCAAAGATAATCTTGAAACTTTGGAATTTATGCGCCAAGCGAGTTGGCAATGATTGAAAAGGTACAATGATAGTGGAAGGAATCTCAATAAGTCTATGATCATTTTACAAGACCCAGGATGACAAGATCCAGTGTCAGTATGGCTGAAAACTATAAACTAAACGCTTCTTGAGGGGCAACCCAAGTATTTTACATTTTTTTTATTTTTTTTATTTAATTGTTTAATGGTCATTTTTTTATCTTTTAGTTTGATGAATTTTTGTTTGTTTTCATTTCAGGATCCAACTCAAGTTTGAGAGAGGATTTATAAAATAAGGAGTGATATGCCACCAACTAATGAATGCACATCCATCACTATTCTAGAAGAGGATGATGATCAAGTTGATGAGAACTAACACCATTCAAGGAAGTCTTCTATTCTAATCTTGCTTTATTTAACATTAAAGACAATGTTAATTCTAAGTTTGGGGGTGGATGTATGTGTTTCATTTGATTTTGTTTGTTTATACCTTTTGAAAATTGATGAATGTTGTGCTTATGTATATGCTTGACTCTTGTGGAATTTTTATTTTTCTTGTAATCCTTTGACATATTGAGTACATACCCTTGAATATTTGAATTTCCTTCATGCTTAGAAAAAGCTTAATTGAACTCGATACTTTTTTTTTTTTTTGTGATCTTATATAATTCTAGAACTTGTTTGATTGTTACTCGAGGCGAAATCCTAGGCTACATAATATTAGAAATGTGATTTAGGCCATTTTTTACTGTTTGAGCCTTTCAACCCACCCTGTTTATGATGCGTAATTCCTAGTGTCCTCTATTGAGCCTATTGAGTCATTTTCTTTATCAACCTACAAAACAACCTCAACTAAAGAATTGAAATATATATTTTTTATATTATATATTACCCCACACTCAACTCATTGCTATTCTAGTAACATCATTTTGAGCATTGAAAGTGGTTTTTTTAAAAAAAAAAGGCAAAGAGAGATGGCGATTTGTACAAAACTCCTGAAAAAAAAATATGTCAAGAAATATGATAAAAGAGTGCAACACCCATTGTTTATAAAAACAAATAAGTTCAGAGGTATAGCACATAAAAAAAAGAGAATATGTGAAAAAATGGGAGTTTAACGAATAAAGTGGTATGACAAATCAAAAGAAAAAAGGTTCGTGAAGGTGTGAGACGAAAATGTGGTTATGCTCATCAAAAAGGTTCTAAAATAGTTGTGTGCTATGAGTAATTTGAGCTACTATATTATCTTTTATCCTATCATTACCTTAGCCACATATTACAAGTTTTCAAAGTCCTAATGATCCTTAATATTGTGTTAGTCTACATTAGTGGAGAGTGACATGAAAAACAAGTCTATGGAATTCTAAAATACATAAATAAGAGATCAATAATTTTATTATGAGTTTACATAAACCAATTCGAGTAGCAAAAAGTTAAGTATAAGAGGCTACACACATACACTCAAAGGATTTAAAGATGGGTGAATTTGGCACTTGAGTTGAAATCATGCATTTTGATGATATTTTGATATTTCCTTGAGTTATAAACTCATAACATTTTTTAAAACTCATTTGGTTAGTAGGTTGAATTATCACTTGTTATTTTACTTATTTTATTTCTTTCTTTTGCTCGAGGTCTAGCAAAAATATTAAGTTTGGGGGTATTTAATGAATGAATTTTATACTCCTTAATTGAGTACCGTTTGCTTAAATTTTTGATTAGTTTTTGAGTATTTTATCACTTTTTATGTATTTAGTTTGAAATATTATAGGTAATAGCAAAATGAGGAGAAAATAGAAAGAAACATAAAACTTGGTTTAAATTTAATATAATTCGTTTTTTGGTGCTATTGGGGCAGTATTCGTATTTCAGTCATAACTTTTTTTTCCAATATCATTTTAACTTGTTTCTTGAATCATTGGAAAGACAAGAGATATATCTATAATGTTTATGTTTACTATGAAATCCAGTTCTTCTTATTTCAATGAGAACAATCAGGTTAAATAGTGTACACTTAACTGAAACTTTATGGTATGACACATTTTGGTATTTTAGACGTAAATCTTTTCACCAATTTTATATTGAGTTGATTTAAGTGCCTATCGAATGCCAAGATATAGAGCTACAATTCATATGAAGATACTAAAAGCCAATTTAGCCTAGAAATTGGTGAAAAATCAGTTGAAAAAGGCTATAAGCGCAGCAAAAACTCATTTTGAATGACAAGAGCAGTGCCCAATCACTGTCCAGGACAGTATGTGCAGCACCTAGGCGCTGCCCTCACTGGACTACAGCATGCTGCAGCACCTAGGCACTGCAAATTGGTGCCTAGGTGCTGCCAATAGGGCAAGTAAGGGCAAATTGGTATTTTATGCCCTTTTTAGGGCATCTCCTATCAAATTTAAAAATTCAAAAAGCCTCCATTTCAGATTTTTTAGAGGGGGAGAGAAGGAGAGAATAGAAAAGAAGCCAAGAAACAAGAAGAAGGATGAAGAAAAAGAACAGAACATAATTCTTTCATTTTGTGAAGAAAACATCTACAAGGGAAGAAACTCATCATCTTCCAAGTTTTATTTTATTTTTCTCTTTTTCTCATTAATTATGCTCATGAATATTGTTCATGTATCTTTCATTTTTATCATTGTGAACTAATTTATTTTTCTAGAGTTGTGATGTAATCTAATTATGATATTTTGAATATTTGTATCAATTCAATTATCAATTTATCTTCAAATTGAGTTTTCTATATTGTTCTTAATGCTTTCAATTACTTGACCACTAATTGAATGATTTGCTAATCATATTAATTTGGGATATGATATATATGCCTAGTTTTCTATGTAGAAAATCATAAATTACATGTGAGATAAGAATATACTTATATGGTTTGTGTAGTTTTGTTCGAGATCCATAGAACCTAATGAATTGTTGATTGTTGTAATTCACATAAGAATATAGTGGGTTAGCAATTGATGATATTTTTATTAGACCTTGGGAGAGGCCAGTGGATAATTTAGGAATTCTCAATTATCACTTGGGAATTAAATTGAGATTGATGAGATAAATTATTCAATTCGGATTAATTATGGTGAAATCATAACCCTAGCCTTTTTAGTTATTAAATTTAACCTTTAAATACTTTCAATCATTAATTTAATTTAGTTGTATTTAGTTTATAAGCAAAAACACCCATTTTTATTTATTTAAATAAAATTAGAGTTAACATAATTTCGGAACTTAATAATTCAACAATTCTCGTGGGAATGATAATTTATTCATCACTTTATTACTTGTATACAATAATATGCACTTGCATTCACAAATTTTCACAACACATGGCTTGGTGGGGAGTACCATTGCTTTACCTGGGGTCTATCGTGGGTTAACCCAAAATCTCACCCAACCTACAAATGGCAGAAGCACAAATAGAGCATATAGTATAAATATTTGATCACATCAAGCAATATGATTCTGTCATAACAAGTTAAGTGAAAGCATTCAGGACTCTTATAAAGTTGAAGACAAATGGAGCATTCAGCTAAATTTTCGCAACACACCATGAAGTTGAAGACAATGGAGTACTCATGCAGCAAGCGAAGACAGTTTAGGACTCCTATGTCGCATGCAATGTATATTTGTTGATATTTTGGGGTTAACATTATAATATTCATAAGACCATGTAATAGGATTGTTTGTTTTGTAGACACGTATAGAAGGAAGTTTGAGTCGTTGTTGGATGAAGATTATTGGGCTACCCTTTCTTTTGAGTTGTGACATAATCCATCATGGATTAGCCTTAAGCACGTGCCAGGCATCAAGCCCATGCGAGGTAACAGAGCGATGCAACATAACATAGCATATCTTTTTTACATTGGTTTATACTTTGAGTATTTGTATTAATATTTTTTATTTTTTTATTTTTTAAGTTATATAAATTTGTTTGTTTTTTAATTAATTTGGTTTCGATATATCTAGTCTCTCATATGTTATATATTGGCATGATTCGTATTGTACATATGGGTGGATATAATTTCACAGCTACACACATACGATGAGGTATTCTGTCAGGTAGAAATTCTGCCAAGTAGATGGGCGAGTTTAACATTGATTTTTTTAATTAGATAGCCTTATTGTGCTTGATGTAATATCTTATTACAGTTTATTTAGGAGCCGTATGGCCTTAGTTCACCTAAGATTATGGTGCTGGGACAGTTATGTATTATACTAGTGTGCACCATGTCTCTTGATCCACTATGTCAATTATAGAGATGTATCTTCCAAAGCAAGTCATGTGATAATTTAGCTTGAAAGAGAGAGAGAGAGAGAGAGAGAGAGAGAGTATTGATACTAGTGTGTGATGCAACATTGCGTGACTTAGACCACAGAGGATGTGTTAGACTAGATTAGCTCACCAAGAATGTATATCAATAGGCAGATAGACATCAACTTATTGTTCAGCACCTCTATGAGCACTGGTTCCGATAGTACTGATACTGGATATATATTGTGTTATGATAACATTACACGATATATGATATCACCGATCCACTTGACTATACGTGATGGGCCAGCCTTCAGAGGTAATTGCATAGGATACTATAGTACCTATATCTTGATTATATATATTCTTATAGTTGTTTTATATTAATGATATTATTCAATAATATGTTCGTTTGTACGTATTTTTAGTATATGGAGAATGAGAGAATTAAGTTCAATGGTGATGAGCCTGAGGACATTTAGATTCACTTATGTGGTTTATGAGTCAAGCTGTATAGATTACTAATGACACGATGTCTTTTATAGTAGATAGCGATCCAAAGTTTATTTGCTTGAGCAACAACGAGTGTCGCCTCCAGAAGACCGGCATGTTAACAGAGACGAGAGAGAAAGAAGACTTAGCAACCCAATAGAGAGTGATTCTACTCACAGGAGTACACTTGCATTAATGACCATATTTCTACGTTTCGCAATATCCCACTTCCATTTATATCTAGTGCAGAAGATGTGGAGGTCAATATACATCGACACGTCCCGTATCTCATGATATGAACAACATTACTAATTATTATGTGCCTCATGAAGAACAACTGGAGGACTCATTTATGTCGTATTCATATATACTGTCATATATGAGTTATTCTTTGCACTACTTGGTATGGATCTTGGCATGAATAGGCACCATTTGCACAACACCTAAGATATGGAACTGATATCCAGAATTGATGTCTTACCTACTGCATTTCTATCTATAGATAGTGCTATCAAACACATAGAGTTAAATTCCACAACTTCATCAAGTCTACCAAATTTAATTTAAATTATAGTACTTATGATAATGATATGATACAACATAATACTCTTGTTGTGGAAGATGGACACAGAGGTCGACATCACCGGCATCGACATCTTTGTAGCACTGGAGGATATTTTTAATATTTATTAAAATATTAATGTACAAACCAATATATGTATGTATATTTATATATTTGTTTAAATTTTAGTATTAATTTATTAAATTTAAATATATAATTATATATATATATTTGTAAATATATATAAATATTTGAATATTTGCAAATATAAAAATATTATTTATATAAATACATACAAATATATTCATAATTACATAAATTCATCTATTATTAAATATATATATTAATTTACATATATATATATACCAACATTTATATAATATATTTATAAAATGTTTATATATTCTTAATTAAATATATGTATGTTTCATATTTATTTATAAATATATATTTAACTCTATATGAATATACTTAAATATATATATATATATATATATGTTACATAAAAATATAAGTATTGATATATAAAAATTGTATACTATTTTTTATTTTAAAAATTGTATTTTTATTTTTATTATTTATTTTTATACTATTTTTATGTTTTTCTCACCCATATAATAATAATTTTTATTTTTTATTTATTTTTTTAAAAAATCGATTAATCAAAATTCGAATCAAAAAAATTAAAAAAATTAATTATTTCAATTTATTTTTTAATTTTTAATTTTGATAAACCAAATGTACAACCTGTTAGCCTTCTTGTCAACGAGCCGTTAACAACTTAACAGCTCGCTGATGCATTTTTTTTTATAAATTAGAGACTCAGAGCACGTCTGTGTCTTTATGTTTTTTAAGAATTTTCTTTTTAGAAGATGCATTCAGTAGCTGCTTTTCTTAGTTTTTCATATAAAAAAAATATTAAATTTAGAAAATGCAGGCGGCTATTTATTAACGCCCTCAACAACCATGGTAATTGGTAAATGAAGATTAATATCTATTTATTAACGCCCTCAACAACCATGGTAATTGGTAAATGAAGATTAATATTTATAATAAACGGTTAAAAAAGCTTCTTATTGGTAGTTATGTTACTATCCTTACTCTTAACCTCTGTAATATTTTGAGGGTGGTTGGAAATCCATTTCAAATGAACTTTTAAATATGAAAGTAAATTTGTAAAAAAATTATATATTTGGTAATTATTTTTAAATGAATATTTAAAATAACTCACTTTTCCAAAAGTTCATTTTGGAGAAGTGTAAAATTGTAACTTTTGAATTTATTTTCTTACACTTTTACTAAATGTGCATTAAAGTACATTTTTATCAAATATTTAATAATATTTATAAGTATTTTTTAAAAAAATTCATATTGGGAAGTCCATTTTATAGATAAACTTTTATTTTAAGAGTGCTACCAAACATGCAATTTATATTCCACATTTTCTCTATTACTCAACAAATATTTCTATTTTTTTCCTTTTTTTAGTTGAATTCCTTTTTCTATTGGTCTTTTACTTTCGTGCAAACTTATTATTGGCAGTCGCACTTATTTTTTAATGCATGTACAACAAACTATAATGCTTGATATTTTATTTTTTTTCAAAATTCTATTGTCTACAATGTTTATGAATATGCTAGAGTTTTTTAAATCGATTTATATTTCCGACTATACTTTGAATTTTCACTTCAACCAAATATTTTAATTTAAGTAGAATATATTCAGTAATTGTTTGGTTACTTATTTTTTTTAGTAACAACGTTTATCTTCTTTTTGTCCTATCTACGGAGAACATATCCATGTTTTTTTTTTTGTTACTTGTAATATGAATCAATTTGTGAGATAAGATTTCAGAAGTTTTTTATATTACTTTCTGAATCTAAAATAAAATCAAGTCATGGCTCTGTTTCGTTTATTTTTTCATTCTTTATTAATTTATGCCATTCTACTAAATGAATACTTCAATAAAAATGAAAGGGTGAATAATTTAGGCATTTGTCAAGGTGTTTAACATAATTTTTTACATAATTTCTTATCTAAATTTCACCCACCAACCTATATTTTTTAAAGTATATATAAACCTCCCAACTCTCATTTGTAAAGTATCCCAAAATTATAGAATTAGAGAGAGTTTGAGAGAAAAGTTTAAAAGAAAACTTGTGAAAAAAATTTGTGTAGAAAAATTCTTGTGTGGGTTATTAGTTGTAAGTGTTGTAAACACTTATATTTTTTCTCTGTTTATTAAAATAATTTGCAACAAGTTCGAAGACATAGGCACAATTGGCCGAACTCCGTTATCAAATTTGTGTGTGTTATTTTTATTTTCACTAATTTGATTTATCGAAAATTTTCATAATTTTCCAATAACTGGTATCAGAGCTCCAGGAATAGTTAGAAATGATTTGGAGGAAGTCAGATTCGAGTGGAAATAATGACCACAAATGATGGAAGGTAAAACATGAGAAATTTGATGGTGTAGATTTTAGGTTCTGAAAAATGCAGATAGAGGATTATCTGTATCAAATAAACTTGTATCAACCTCTTTCAGGAAAGAAGCTAGAGGCTATAAAAGAAGAAGATTGGAATCTTCTCGACAGACAAACCCATGGAGTTATTCGATTGACGTAATCCTACCATATTGCTTTCAACATAGTAAAGGAAAAGACCATGGCAGGTCTTATGGCAGCTCTCTCCAGTATGTATGAGAAGCCATCGGCCTCAAACAAAATTCACTTGATGAGGTGTTTGTTCAATTTGTGGATGACGAAAGGCGCATCGATAGCTCAACATCTCAATGAACTTAATACAGTCACAATTCAATTGAATTCAGTTAGAATTGAATTCGATGAAAAAGTACGAGTATTGATACTTTTGTCTTCTCTATAGTAGCTCGTCGGGAAGCAATAAGTTGAAATTTGACGATATTCGTGATCTAGTTCTCAGTGAAGAGATCTGACAGAGAGAGTCGGGTGAATCATCAACCTTTTCAGTTTTGCATACAGAGACAAGAGGAAGAAATTCAACTGGAGGGAATGGACGTGGCAGATCGAACTATCGAGGTAGATCAAAGGACAGAAGGTCCAAATCCATGAATCCCAGTAATTCTCATAGCTCAAAAATCATTGAGTGTTAGAACTGCGGAAAGATTGGGCACTACAAAAATCAATGCAAGAATGCACCAAAGGACCAGGAGGCGAACGCAAAGGTAAATGTTACTTCTACCTCAGGAGAAGATGATGCGTTGATATACTCTTTATAGAGAAAGAAAGAGTTTTGGGTGTTAGATTCCGGATCATCATTCCATGCTACTTCGCAGAATTTTTTTTTTGAGAGGTATATCCCCGAAAACCTTGGAAAGGTATATCTTTGTGATAATCAACCGTGTGTTATTGTTGGTAAATGTGTAATGAAAATTAAGTTGAACGGGTCTATTTAGGAGCTGAAGGATGTTAGGCATATCCCTGATCTGAAAAAGAACTTAATCTCAGTAGGGCAGTTGGCTAGCGAAGGCTACACTACGATCTTCCATGATGATGATTGGAATATTTCAAATGGTGCACTGATGGTTGCTCGAGGCAAGAAGAATGACACTCTTTACATGACAGCAAGGGTATGTTGTTCGATTGCAGTTGCAGCAGATAATGAAACTCCAAATTTGTGGCACCAGAGGCTAGGCCATATGAGCAAAAATGGGATGAAAATTATGCACTTGAATGGGAAACTTCCATGTTTACAGTCAGTTGAGATACACATATGTGAAGATTGCATACTTGGAAAGTAAAAGAGGGTCAACTTTCAAATAAGTGGCAGAATCGCAAAGAAAGAAAGGCTAAAGCTCGTTCACTCTGATATTTGGGGACCAACAACTACCTCATCCATTAGTGGGAAACTCTACTTCGTAACTTTCATCGATGATCACTCTCAGAAGATATAGGTTTACTTTCTAAAGCATAAGTCTGAAGTGTTTGAGGCTTTCAGTAGATGGAAAACTATGGTTGAAATGAAATAGGTTTCAAGATTAAAAGGTTCAGAACCGACAATGATGGTGAATATAAAGACACCAAATTCAAAAAAAATTGCTATAAGCACAGGATCAGAATGGAGAGAACTGTATCGGGTACACCTTAACATAATAGTGTAGCGAGCATATGAACCGAACATTAACAGAAAGAGCCAAAAGTGTTCGTATACAGTCAAGTTTACCGAAGCAGTTTTGGGCAGAAGCAGTCAATACAGCAACTTACTTAATCAACTGAGGCCCATTGGCTCCATTGGAACACAAAATACCAGAGGAGATATGGAGCATAAAAGAGGTAAAACTATCACATTTAAAAGTTTTCAGTTGTGTAGCATATGTGCATATTAGTGATCAAGGCAGGAATAAGCTTGATCCCAAATCCAAAAAATACACCTTCATCGGCTACGGTGAGGATGAGTTTGGGTATCACATTTGGGATGATGAAAACAAGAAGGTGATCCGTAGTAGAGATGTGACTTTCGACGAAAGGGTGATGTACAAAGACATGCATAAAATAGACTCCAATGACTCAGGGCAGAGTGAGCCAGTATTTGCAGATATAAATACTGATGATGTCCCAGATAGTCCCATAACAGAGCCGATTATAGCAAGTCCTCAACTAAAGGAACTCGTTAGACAGAGCAGTACGCAGTCCAACACACCACAACCTTCTACTCCAACTCCTATATTGAGAAAGTATTCTCGGCCTCATGTGCATAACAGAAGATACATAAACTATCTCTTGTTGATTGATGGAGGGGAGCCTGAATGCTATGATGAAGCTTGTCAAACTGAAGATTCCAGCAAGTGGGAGGTTGCTATGAAAGAAAACATGAAGTCTCTAATATCTAACCAGATATGGGAATTAGTTGAACTACCCATGAGAAAGAAGACACTTCACAACAAAAGGGTATATCGGGTGAAAAAAGAGCATAATGGTTCCAAGAGATACAAAATTCGAACCGACATTTTTGCTCCCGTTGTAAAACTCAATACCATAAGAACAATATTAAGTATTATTGCTAGTAAAGATCTTCATCTTAAATAGTTAGACATGAAGACTACATTTCTTCACGGAGACTTGGATGAGGAGATATACATGCACCAGCCAAAAGATTCCTCAAAAATAGGGAAGGAGAACATGGTGTGCAAACTTAAGAAGAGTTTGTATGGTTTGAAACAAGCCCCAAGACAGTGGTACAAGAGGTTTCTAGAAGTGCATTGCCCACCACTATTACTATTTCAAGAGATATAGCTCTAGTTATATCATTTCACTATTATAAGTCGATGATATGTTGGTAGTAGGTTCAAATATAGATGATATTAGAAGATTGAAGCAACAATTGTCAAAAGAGTTTGACATGAAGGACTTGGGTCCAACAAAGAAGATACTTGGAATGCAAATCACAAAAGATAGGCAGAGAAGGTTCTTGTAGTTATCTCAGGTAGAGTACATCAATCGTATTTTATAGAGATTTAACATGGGCGATACCAAGCCAGTCAATACACCCTTGGCTAGTCACTTTCGCCTATCCAAGGATTAGCCCCCTCAAAAAGAGTAAGAGAGAGAACTTATGGCTAAGGTTCCTTATGCCTCAGCTATTGAAAGTTTGATGTACGCAATGATATGTACGAGACCAGACATTGGCCATGCAGTGGGAGTTGTTAGCAGGTTTATGTCAAATTTAGAAAAAGTTCGTCGGGAAGCAGTCAACTGGATTTTGAGGTATTTATGAGGCACCATAGAGAAATATTTGTATTTTGGAAAAAGAAGAATTAAAAGTATAAGACTATATAGATGCAGACTTTGAAGGTGACGTCAATCACCAAAAAAGAACTACTGGTTATATATTCATTGTTGGAATTACAGCTGTTAGTTGGATGTCACATTTACAAAAGATTGTCACTCTATCCACTACAGAGGCTGAGTACATAGCAGTGACTAAAGTCAGTAAAGAGATGATATGGTTTCAAAGTTTGATAACTGAGTTGGGATTCAAGCAAGAGAAGAATATTTTGCATAGTGATAGTCAAAGTGTGATACACTTGATGAAGAATTCAACATTTTATTCCAAAACCAAGCATATTAGACTTCGTTATCACTTTATCAGGTCTTTATTAGAAGATGAAATGTTAATATTTGAGAAGATATAATGAAATAAGAATCCAACAGATATGTTGACAAAGACAGTGGCTAAAGTTTTTTGCATTATGCACTTTGAAAATCAAAACTTAAGAGAGAGAGTGCGGAGAGGGTGTGCATGACCTAAAGTTTGTCATGTGAAAAATTTAACAGCAATAACTTGGATTTTTCATATTGAAAATGTTCAAATACTGAACACAAGAGAGAGAGAGAGTATCGAGAGGGTAGGGGTGGCCTAGTGTTTCTTCTGAAAAAAATTCAATAGCAATAATTATTATTTTTTGTAATATATATCTTGAAACACATAACACTATAGAGAGTATCGATGGGGTGGGAGCAGCCTAGGGTTTGTTTTGTGAAAATTCAAAAATAATAACTAAAGTTTTTGTGTTATGCATGTTTAAATACAAAACTCAACAAAAATAGTTGTGAGTGGGTAGCGGCAACTAAGGGTTTGCGGTACAAAAAACCCAGTCATGAAAATTAGAATTTTTTGGATTATAGATTTTGAAATATAGAACACGAGAAAGAGAGTGGCGAAAGAGCAGTGGTGAGCTAAGGTTTGTAGTGTGAAATTTTCAATAATAATAACTCGAGTTTTTTGCATTATGCATATTGAAATACGAAACTTAAGAGAGAGAGCACGGAGAGGGTATGCATGGCCTAAGGTTTGTAATGTGAAAATTTTAATAACATTAACTTGGATTTTTTGTATTGTGAATGTTCAAATACTGAACACAAGAGAGAGAGAGTAACGGGAGGGTGGGGGTGGCCTAGGGTTTCTTTTGAAAATATTTCAATAATAGTATCTCTCCTAAGTTGTGTATTTCAATTTGCATAATGCAAAAAATTCGAGTTACTGCTCTTCAAAATTTCACACTATAAACCTTAGGGCACCAATGCTCTTTTGCTACTGTATCTCTTGTGCTCTATGTTTCAAAATGTCTAACCCAAAAAATTCTAATTTTTGTGACTGAGTTTTTCCATTAGTTACGCATACCCACTCGCAATTGTTTTCTTGAGTTTTGTATTTCAACATGCATAATACAAAAATCCTAATTACTTTATTGATTTTTTACATAATAAACCCTAGGTCGCTCCCACCCATTCGATACTCTCTATAGTGTTATATGTTTCAAGATATATAAGTCGACAAACTGAAGTTGTGTTCAACTTTAGTTTACCTGCAAGAGTAACAAGACTAAAAAGATTTGCTGCATAAATCGAGGTGTGAAGACAGTTTTCAAGTGGGTGATCGTCAAGAAAATGCTCAAACTATTTTTGATAAAAAATGAAGGGTGCATAATTTAGACAATTGTCAATTAAGGTGTCTAACCTAATTTTTTGCCTAATTTCTTACATAAATTTCACCAACCCATATTTTTTTAAACCTGTATAAACCTCCTAACTCTCATTTGTAGAGCACCCTTAAATTAGAGAATTAGAGAGAATTTAATAGAAAAGTTTAAAAGAAATCTTGTGAAAAAAATTTGTGAAGAAAAATTCTTGTGTGGGTTGTGAGTAGTAAGTACTATAAACACTTATATTTTTTCTCCCTTTAGTAAAATGATATATAGCAGGTCCGAAAACGTAGGCACAATTGGCCGAACTCCGTTATCAAATTTATGTATGTTATTTTCGTTTTCACTAATTTGATTTATTAGGAATTTTTATAATTTCCTAACAAATCCTACATTGCAACTAACTCTTTTTTTTTTTTTTTTTGGTTAATGTAGCTTAAAAATGATGCTTAATTACTGATTTATATGGAAATATAGGCCTTGCTAACTCTTTAATTAAATTGTTATGATTCAATTATGTATCACAAGCATAATAATAAATTCAAAATTCAGAAATTTATTTGTTAATTCTTAAAATTGGTAATTCGAGTATTATTCCAGATAAAATAGAAAAATTTGAGAAAATCTCATCAACAAAATAAATTTTATCATTAAAATTCATGTTTAATTCAAAAATATATCAATACAATTTTTTTAATTATTTTATAAAAATAAAACGTATTTGTGAGTGAAGGTTGTCAATAGAAATTATGTTGTCTAGTAAACTTATTTAACTGTATTGAAAAAATAATAAAGCAACTTAGTAAATAAAATTCAAAAATAAATCGCTATGTTAAACAATATAATTTGAGAGATTTTATCACATTACTTTTTGCAAAAATATATACAGAATTCCAATATGTAATAAAAATATCATATTTTATTTAAATTATTTTAAAAATTTAAGAAAAGTTGCTTGAGTGATAATGAGGATAAAATAGATACATTATATATTTTTTTTCTAACCAAAATTTTAAAATATCAGTATTTAAAAGACCATTAGAAGATTAATTCTTAAAGGAAGACAAATTTATTTCTTTAAGCTGCCCCATTCAATTTTTTACAAATTTATTTTTTATATACAAATTTAATAAATTTAGAATTTTTTCCCGCCTTTCAATAATGAAATTATTCTTGCTCAAAATTTTTTAATCCTATTTTAAATATGTAAATTTAATAAATTTAAAGATATTTTAAAATTATACGAAACTTCAATTTTTTTTTTGAAAATTTTAGGTGATGGAATTTATTATTAATATGAAGTTCTAAAAGATATTTTTACTAATAAAATTTTATTATGATTTTGTTTTTACAAGCATGACTTATTTTAGTCAAAAAATACTCATATTGTTATTTTATTTTTTTTAATTTTTAAGTTATTTGATTCCACTTTCTTTATTTATTAGTTATGATTATTCTAAATTTTTATTTTGTCAAAAATTATAAGTGTAAATTTTTCATAATATATTTTATTTGGTTAATGATTATAAACTAATGATCATATTCTTGTACTAGTTTTTGGAAGTAAGGTTGATTAACAAATCTATTTTTAACATGTTATTATAAATTTTTATTAATATCAAGAATTATTTTTATTTAAATAATATGTCTCTTTCACGGTAAAAATATTTAAGAACTTCACTAATTAGTTTATTAAATAATTTTTAATTCACTGTTCTCTTATAATATTTTTTCATTCGCATTTATTCAATTTATTTACTTTATTGAGTTTCTTTTGTCTAATAGTTTGAATTTTATTTACTTTTTTAATTTTATTTGGTCCAATTAGATTCTCATCTCATTTTTGTTATCCTATGGGATATAATTTCACAACATCATATTAAAACTATTTTTTTATTTAAAGCTTTTCCTCAAGTAATTTTTTTTTCAAAGATGTAGCTACTCATATAGACTGCATTTTATTTAAAGAATACAATTTATTTTTTCAAAAATAATAAGATAGTTTTCAACACTTAATAATAACTCATAAGATTGTGATGAAATTGTGAGAATTATTCTAATATCCAAATCATATTTTTTAATTTTGTAAATTAATTTTTATTTTGTATTGGATAGAATAAGAATTGGTCCTTATTTTCGTTTAGAAATCATTTTTTGTCCAAATACTTATGCAAATATGATAGGTATGAAGAATTTATTTATAAATATCATATTTTTATTTTTATTTTTATTTATTTTTTAATAATTAGTTAAGAAAAAATTTATAATAAAAAATATTTTATAGGTAAAAAAAATTCATATTATATTTTTTACGATCGAAACTCACCTTCCCTGTACAGAAATCTTGGCTCGGTCCTTATATGTTGTGTAAGATAATGGGTTCCTAACTCCTCTCTACGTAATCCGTGATCAATGAAAATATAGGTGAAATAATACACACACACACACACACATACATATTTGGTGCATTAGTATTAGCCTTATTCAGTTCCTGAAACCAAAGCAAGAATGCCCACAAGGAAGTCAATGCCTCAACAGTCCTTAATATGACTCAAATGGATACACTTCTTCTCCTAATAATTATTTGATTTCAAGATAATCACTTGTTCTTAATACATGAATATTGAAAATTCTTAGTTTTAAACATAAAGAAAAAGGTCTTCCAGATCTGTGGAATCAAAAACAAAAAGGGGTTGAGTGGGATTTATAATGCAATTGTGTGAAAAAGCTTCATTTTCTGGCTTCGTCTGCGTGCAGGGAAGCAAGGAACTTTTTGAGACATCTATTGAAGACTTTGGGTCTTTCCAGGTTAACCAGGTGGCCTGCTTTCTTTATGGCTTGAAATGTAGCCTTGTCTCCCAGTTGCCTGTATTGCACGAAGAAAAAAACTGTGATTATGGCTTGGCTGCTTGGGAAGTTTCACACCAAATGGTCGTGCTAGGTTCACATTGTGATAACTAATATTATTGTGATCTTTTGGTGAAAACATCAGCATATGGGCAAATGTTGTGATGTAAAAAAAAAGGTGGATGTATTTTGAAAGTATTTCGATGAATAAAAATGAATTATATGTATGGTTTTGCTTATGAAGTTTAAAATGATCTTAACTTTTGTATGGAAGGAATTACGAGACAATTCACATACACACATGCTTGTCTTTCGCGCAAAGGACTTAATCCTTATCACCTAAAGGTCATTTCGGTTCTCCATCAGGACCATCTACTTTTTTTCTTTTTTTTTTTCTTTGGTGTGTTTTCAGTCATCTATGTATGCTTTTATTTTGAATTTATAGTTTTTTTTTATCTGATATTCTATCACTTGTATGGTTATGTGATAGGATATTTTGGGACCAAATTTCGTAAGTTTTTTAGTCGGTCCAATTTTAGACTTGTTTGAGTTAAGGATATTTCATTTGAACACCTATCAGAACTATTTCATTATTTCTTCATAAATAAAATTACATTTTTATATTGTGAGTTTATTTTAATTTTACATTTTGTTTATAATTTTATCGTTTTCACTTTTTCAAATTATCAAAACCACGCCCTAATAAATTTTGTATGTTTATTTGGTGGAATGCAATTAAGCCAATAAATAGTTTGTAATAAAAGTAGAAAACGGATTATGGAGGCGACGACATGTCCCAATTCCCAATTCTATTCTTGGAGATTTTTTTTTTTATTTTTTTTTTTGAAAAAACATGGGAAAGGAGGGAGAAGAGCTTCAAAATTCGAACCCTACATCATATATAAAAATTGAGGTCAAATACTATTACCACTGTCACTCCGTGATAGTCAGTCTATTCTTAGGGACTGCATGATGGAGTGGTTGATTCTCATAATCCCACCAGTTGACAGAAGTATTGAACTATAAATTGAAAGCTTACACTTTCATGTTCTGAGCAAGTTCCACCTTGAAAATCCGATCGTTCTCCCCCCACAGAAGATGTATTCTCTGTACAAACAAAAAAATAAATAAACAAAAAAATAAAAACACGTTTTTCTGGGGGATCAAATTCACACATTTTGGTGATTGAGAATCATGAGAATACCTGAGGAAAATTTGGTTTGGTAGTATCTTTGTCTCTAACAACGAGGGCTTGTAGTAGTTCAGCCCTTTCCTTCCTGTTGGTGACCATCACCTGTTCATAAGCACCAATGACATTTATTTAGCCACGTTATTTTGGGCACCTATTTTTATTATATATATATATACATACATATATGTACTCTTCTTGTACATTGATTTATTTCTTTCTTCAATTGTCAAAAGAGTTTAGGTCTGAGACTATAATATATCAGATATGAAGCTGTTAAAATTTTGCTATTGATCCCTTAGTCTGATTTGAGTGCAGACCCCATTTAGAATAGGCACACAATTTTATCTGAAAGTTTCCAAAAAAAATAAAGGGTTATTGAATATGTTCAACTCTTTTATCCTAAAACAATAACGATTCAACTACTAGCGTTGGGTCTTATTTAAGTGATAAAATATATTTTTAAATAATTATTATTTTAGAAAATGAGACATTTTTTGTAGGTCTCGAGAATAATAATAAAGTTTTATCAGCTTGAAATAAATAGAGTATTATTCTGACATGCCATAATCCTTCATTATGCATGAAAAATTTTATCCGATAAAAATACTCTTGATATCTATCTCTCTCACAATATAGTGCACTATGTATGATACTCATAAAGATTTGTCTTAAAAAGATTACGAAAATGCAGTGTTTAAGAGATGAAGCACGGGAGGGGCGGGGGGCGGCGGCGGCAGCAGTGACGACTCTTCAACTCTACAAAATTTTTAAATTAAAATTATATATATAAAATTATTAAATTTTAAAAAATTAAAAATATATTTAAACAAAAATATATATCACCCCAATACTTATACAAGAAAGATACACACAATAAGCCTATGATATACTTTCACAACGAGTACCCCGACTGCAGTTTGTGGGAGGAAATTTATAGACAAGAATTGTGACTGCAACGTGCGGATTTATCATTCGCTATTTTCCCCGAACAGATGTGGATAAGATGGCATGTCCGAATATTACTGATTAGTCTTTTTAGGAGACAAAAAAATAAAAAATAAAAAAAATCTGTATGGCAATTATGAATGCAGAGTGTGGTACTTGTTAGATATGAATAAGTTGTGCATACGATGTGTGTTGAATCCTTAAAGTGGTGACGTCAATTTAAAGACAAGAGAGTTAATTCCATTTTTTGTTCCCTCTTTTAAAAAAGGTCAAAATATGTAAAATAAAACTCCACCTCATTGAGTCTCGTAAGTTAATATTTTGGTCATATATTATAGTAATAAAGCTTTTTGAATTTTTAAAATTAATTCGAATAAAACACGATAATTTTATAAAACATTGAGATTCATTTATATCTTTAATAAATAATAATGTGATAAAATCTCCTGAATTTTATTGTTAATATAAAAATTTATTTTTGAATTTTATTTCTATTTTATTAAGATTACATTATATTAAGTTGTTTTATTGTTTTTTCATTACAAGTATATAAATTTACTAGAGAACGTAATTTCAATTGATAGTTTTCATACATAAATATATTATTTGTATAAAATAATTAAAAAAATTGTATCAATATAATTTTTGAATTAATTACGAATCTTAATGATAAATTTTGTTATATAAATAAAATTTTATTAATTATTTTAAATAATATTCGAATTATAAAATTTAATAGCTACCGAATAATTTGTGGGTTCAGAATTTATTGCTATGGTCCTATCATTAGTTGGCGTTCAGCAATTATCCTTGTGCCAGAGCACAGTTGCATTGATTGACATTTTTACCCCTAAATTACAAAATCAGCCCAAAAAATGTGTACGCTATGTCCGCGGTGCACCAGCCCCCTCGACCTTACAAAATCAATTAAAAGGTCAAGTTGCAATAATTATTATCCTAAAATGATACGAAACAATACTTTTATAATCGAATTAATTAATAATTAAATTAATTTTATTATTAATTAATAAAAATTAATAAAAATTAATTATATTTTTTTATTATATTATATAAAATAATAATATAATAAATTAATTATTATATAATGCATTTTAAATATAAAAAAAAGATAAATAACTATCTAAAAAAACACAAAATCTAAATTTTTACATAAATATAACAAAATATCAAATTTAAATATGTTAAAAAATAAAAAAAAAATCAAAAATTAAAAAAATAAAAATCAGCCAATCTTTTGATCGATTTGATCAGTTTTGATCGATTTTGGCCAGTTTGACTAGTCAAATTGAAATTTTGATTTTATGTGTCTAATCGAAGCGAATCGACCTCCGGTTCCTAGTTGAACTGATGAATTCGATTCAATTTTAAAAATATGGATATGAAAATTAATGATTTATGTGTAGAGTAGTTTAAGGCTACAAGACACAACAAACATTAAGCCCCACAATTCAATGATATCAAGTTTTTTATAGATCAACTATCTAAAGAAAAACAACGAGATTTTTTAAGGAAAAAGAGAAATTAATATGTTTTGCATTTACTTTGCAGGGCATAGAGGCAATTGCCTTATTAAGAAACTAATAATACGGTGGCCTAATGAGAACGAGGTTGGGAATATCTCACTTTTCGTCCCCATGTTTACCATCAACTCTCTCTCTCTCTCTCTCTCTCTCTCATTTCCTTCCTTAATATTTTCTTTAATATGCTCCAATTACAAATCTTTCTTAGAAGAATATAATAAGCGAAGAAATGGAAGACTCATTTGTCTCGACCATCCCAAATAATCGTCGCAGTTGGCTGACTATTACGGATAAGTTGTTGTAAGCGAATTGATGGGGTTACACGTCCTTCTTGGGGTGCGATATTCCCGTACACCAAATACGAATGTGGTTACGCGCTCCACGTTCACCAAAGTGAGGGGAGCGGCGGACAAGTAGGAGTATTGCTTTGAAAATTATGGTTATGATTTTTGTTTTTTTGTATTTTGAAAGAATATTTTAAAAATATATGTAATATAAAAAAAAATATTTAACAACATGATACATGTTTGATTTTATATTAAAAAAATATATTAAGAATGACAAGGGAATGAAAATTTAATACCAAATATAATCATAGTTTTTTAAGCCATACTCCTACTTCAAAGGGCAAATATGTCAATAGAGCACCTTTTTCTAAGGCATTAGGATTGAATGTAGCTCTGTATAAGTTGTTGCGATTCAAACTATTGCATTTTTTACACTTTACTCTTTAATTTTTTTCTTTTCACACTTTGCCATCCAAAATATATAAATTTTACACTTTACCATACTTCACTTAATGACATTACTTCTGGATCAAGCCTTAGCCCGTAGCTTCAAGCGAAAGGGAAAGAACCGTCTTTACATCTCTAACTTGTTGGCTCATTAAAAAAGACTTTATGCCAGTAAAATATTCAACTAAGATTTCGTTACATGCGCGGCACATACTAAAGTTTTTACATTTTGCCATCCAAATTTTTCACAATTTTTCACTTTGTCAACTTAATTTAAAAAATTATGCATATGCATGTACTTTATCTCTCTATTACTCATCCACAAAAAATAAATTTAATTAATACTTAATTTACTAAAACATATTGTTAGTAAAATTAACTTTTGTAAAAAGTTCCAGCTCATAATGGTTTTGGTAATATGTACTTGGTCTAAATGATCCTTTATACCAAACTTTTTCACTCAATAGAACAAGAAACATTCTGCCTAGCTGTTATCTCGTGCAAGAAATTAGGGGTAACTATAAAATCTGAAAAATCCGTGGATCATATTGCGTTAAATTGTTTTTATCGAATTTCGATTTCAATCATAATTTTGAAATTCAATCAAAAGCATGTAGTCTTATACAGTTTGATGGTGGTTTAGGGTTCAAATTCATTAAATTGCACCAATTATGTACGCATATTTGACTTGTTTAATATTTTATAAATAATTATCTAGTATAATTTAGTAATTAACTTATAATGTGCCCACAAAATTCTCTCTCTCTCTTTTTGTAGTTTCTTAGTATATGAATAAATCAATTTTACCTTCTTAGGATTTTCAACATAAAAAAAGAAAATCAATCTGCAAAAAATAATAATATATCATAATACATAAAAGATAAATTATGTGATCGTACATTTTATAATTCTTCATAAAAACTAAAACATATAATTATACTCTCTTCCATCATTTTATACCATATAAATGTAGTTTCGGTTTGCTACTCGACTGATCAATATCTGGAAAGAAATAAATGAAGAGTTTGAGAGAATTAATGATTAAAACTGACCTTAATAAAGTCCTTATAAGCACGATCGGGGAGCCAAAGCTTCATGTTTACTGCCGCTTTGAAAGTTTTCTTACAACCTTTAACAGAAGTTGGCAGCAAAAACTCTGATAATGAAGAAAATCGAAGCCCCTTAACCATATCATTGCTGATCGAATCTGTCAAGGCCAGGACCGACCCGGTAAGCACTAGGGCCTCCACCATCTCAGGGTGCAGCTCCGCCATCTTAAACGCCACCATGCCGCCGTAGCTGAACCCCACCACCGTGCACCTCTCGATCCCCAGCTTCCTCAGCGCTTTCACCATACACTCCGCCTGGAACGTCGGCGAGCGGTCAGGATTATCGGTAGTGGAGCCGCCGAAGAAGAGGAGGTCCGGCACGTAGACTGAGTAATTTTTGGAGAGGGAGCCCACCTGGAACGACCAGGTGATGATGCCCTCGCCGGCGAAGCCGTGGAGGAGTACTACTACAGGTTTCGAAGGCTTGGTGGTTTTAGAGGTGTCCCCGGCGGCGGCGGTGGAATTGGTTGTTTTCTTGGGTTTTTTGATGGTTTCAGAAGGAACCCAAATGTTGATAACGGTTCCAGGCTCGATTTCTACTGTGTGGGGTGTAATACCCGCCATCTTCATCAGGGCTTGTAACAATGTCATCAGGGTTGTTACTAGGTTCATCATTTTCATCAACTGTGTGTGTGAAAAATGGTGAAGACCTGGAAAGGGTTTAAAAACAGTAGGAAATGAGGGAGTTGGTGTCCATTGAATGTGATTATAACCTGTAAATTAATTTTGTCATGAACATATTTTTACGGAGAAAAACTTTTCCTTAAATTCTGATGGAGGCTAATTTTGGGTTCGCTATATAACTTAGAGGGGACAAGTGCAGTGGAAAATAAATTTTTTAAAAACAAACATGTACGATTATTGTATTATTATAAACAGAATATAAATAAAAAGATGATATGATTTGTTACCATTTTTTGAACTATGATTTGATGCAAGTCTTGAGGTAATCAATTGATGGTGGCTGCAAAACTTTCACCAATAAATCCATATATCCTCCGTCCAAAATAGTCCATACCACGAATTAGAGTAACCAAAAATAAAAGAACTTGCTAGTGTTCTTGTTTAATCTAATCGGTGAAATTAAAGATTAAGTGTCTATTATGATTGTTCTTAATTCAATTAAGGGAAGAAGAACAATATCATACACTTGGATAGAGAAGAGAGGAGCAAAAACAAGAATTTTCTTTTCTATTGTTGTGATGGCCGAAAATTAGAGTGCTTGGGATTAGGATTTTGTCTTTAATTTTTCTATTTATACGAAGCTACAAGAATTAGGTTATTCCTTTTTTTTAGAATTAGGTTATCCCTATTTTTAAGAATTTTGTCTTCAATTTTTCTATTTGTATGGAGGCTACAAGAATTAAGTTATCTCTAATTTTTAGGATTTGTCTTCAATTTTTCTATTTGTATGGAGGCTATAAGAATTAGATTATCCCTAATTTTAACCTCACATGCATATTTAGATGATTGGAAAGTCTAATTTTTCTAACAAACCAAATTCATTTGAATTCAAAATTTATTCCTTCCTCATTCATAAGTGGCCAAAAATTAGGTCTAAGATGGCCTTAAATTTTCCACCCCTCCCCTCTTCGACATTCCTTGAATATATTCTATAAATCCAACCTTGATATCTTATATCAAATAAATAAATAAGAAACTCCAATTTTTATGTTTAATTTATTTTTTCTAATATTTCAAATGGCCTTCTACAAGTAAGCTATTTTAAGTTGGGTTTGGACTTCATCAAGCACATTAATTAATCTAATTAATTAATTAACCTAAGTTGAATTAATTGATCCAATCAATTAATTCATTCACTCCAATTTGGATTCCTAATTTTATTAGATCTAATTAAATAATTCTAATAATTAATTCAATCAAATAAATTAATTTAATCCTTAATTAAATAATCTAATTAATTAATTATATCCAACTATTTGGATTAATTTTACATAAGAGGTTATTCATTCCAAATTATGTGTCAGCCTTTAGGTTCACTATTAAATTAGTAATGAACTTACAACATTTGCAACTTATGAATAACAATTACTTTGATCAATTAATTTAATTAATTCATTCATTTTGAATTAATTCTTTAATTATAAAAATCTCACTATCCATGAAAATATTTAGCAAGTAATCATGATAAACAAGTTTTAGGTGAAATAACAAGTGAGCCTATTTCAATTTCGAATACCATACACGTAAGGTACTTCCGTCAACTAATCTCCCAACTGAATTTAGGTATAGATAAAAGTCGAAACTCTAATCGACTCAATAACTATAATTCCATTTCAAGTTATAGTGACTTTTTATGATTCATCAGAAAATTCTTTTCTGACATTCATCATACCTTAGTCAATGATTTTTGAGTCACGAATTATAAAAATATAGTAGATTCACTTATTTTACTAGACAAATGACAGATCTTTTGTTAGTAATTCATTAGCCTCTATACGTGTGGATGCAATACCTAATATAATCCTTTTGTGATTGTCAGGCAATCAGAGAATGCATCAAAGAAAGACATGACACATACAAGGTTACTACAGTGCCTCAAGTCAAAGGACTAGTCGCACATTATCGTAATATAAATTTTTAATTTGATAGATAAATTTTTCAATTAAAAATTTATAGCATGTCAGTTCAGTGTACTTGTTATCTAATAAACACTCGCACACATACACTTGCATACTATGCTAATACCAATGGAATGAGACATTCTTTTTTTATAAGCATGTATCGTATGCACAAATTTTATTGAGTTATTTGATATTCTATCTCAAAAAGCCCTTGACTCGTAACTTATTTAAAAGCAAAACCACATAGGCATGTTCCACAATCGCCATCATATACGCGGCCATTCTTCATATCGAAAATTTGTTTAGGAACCATATAATGTGCAGAAACTAAATACAAGACATAAGATAAAGAAAGATGTCTTTTAATAATAATGTGCTATAAATGAGAAAGTTTTACAAATACAAGAGTATGAGATGTTCAATCTAATTAGTGCGTCGGATACTACTCTAACAACTGAATACAAAAAATTAAGGTTATAATTAAGGATATAAACGAATCGAGTCGAATCGAATACATTACTATTCAAGCCTAAATGATTTTTAGTCAAATTTTAAAAATTATGTTTGACCTTGATAATAGTTAATTAACTCAAACTTGAATGAATTTTAATCGAATCGAACAGGAATCGAGTTTGAGTAGTTTGATCTTTAAACACATAATTATTTATTTTTTAGCTAACTGAGTCGAGTTCGAGTTGAGTTTTAGATTTTATCGAATGAAAAATGTGTTCAAACTTGATTTGTTAAGTTAATGAAATAGTTCAAATAAATTTTTAACGATCAATTTTAAGTTAGTATTCAATAATTTAGTTTATTTTTTAAATATTCAATACCTTGATTTATTT
The DNA here is from genome assembly GCA_019321725.1 of Paulownia fortunei. Classification (NCBI taxonomy): domain Eukaryota; kingdom Viridiplantae; phylum Streptophyta; class Magnoliopsida; order Lamiales; family Paulowniaceae; genus Paulownia; species Paulownia fortunei. Next base: position 14,538,242 of record CM033117.1, read on the forward strand.
TTCAACTCTAATTATGGTCGATATATTAAGAGTAGGTTGATCATAAAATTATTCAAATTATTCAAATTATTTGGACCATACTATATTAAACTATTTTTATCAATTTGCTGTGATTTAAAAATTCAAACAAAATAGCACCCTCTCATGCGATTTAGTGTCGTTCAAAATTCGAATAAACCAATCGCATCGCTTATGTATTTATATTTAATTTTTTAATATTAGATACATGAGTTTAATTTCAATTGTTAACTTAATTATGTTGACTGTTAAAGTTTAATTTAGCAGTTAAATATTAATTGTATTGGTTGTTAAAGTTCAATTTAATAGTTAATTCTTAGTTGTGTTAATTATAAAGGTTTAATTTAGTATTAATTCTTAAGTTGCTAATTGTTAAAGTTTCATTTAATTGTTAACTCTAAACTATTTAAGTTTAATTTAGTTAAGTTTAATATTTGGTTTGCATCTCTATAAATGTTTATGTATTTTTGTTTTATGGGGGTATTTCTTTTTTTCCTTTGCTTGTATCGAATTTTGCACCTGTTTTTTTTGCTGGATGTACTTCTCTGCTAAAATCTGATTCAGAAAACTTTTAAGTATTAAGCAATTTGATTACTTTTTATTATAATGTTGAAAATTCAAAGAAGTTCTGTAATTCAATTTGGTTTAAATTATTGTTTAATTTCGTAACATTAGTTCTAATAGTTTCAAAGTTTAGAATTGCATTTATATTATCCATCCAAAAATGAAAAGAAAATGCTACAATTATATTTCCTTCAAGCAAAGTCAATTTATACTTTGTAAAATTTTAAAGTTTTTTTTTTCAAATGGAGTAACGCATGTATAATAAAATTTTCATAAAGTAAATCAACTTAAAAATCTTAAAATTGCCTTACATCGCATGAAACCTCACCTTCGATTTTAATTTATAAAATAATAATAATTTTTTTTTAAATAATACCATATATTACCATATCTAAATAGAGTAAATCAACTTAAAAATCTTTAAATCGCATGAAACGTGACATTCGATTATAATTTATAATATAATAATTTTACTTTTTTTAAACAATACCATATATTACCATTCATTTAAAATTAATAAAATAAAAAATAAAATCACACCGTATTCACTTTACAAAGTCTAGATTATATATTCGGGTTGGATTGTCTTAAATTTCCTTTATTACATTCGGGCCCCAACCTGGAAATGGTTTTAAAAACAGTAGGAAGGGGGGGGGGGGGGGGGGGGGGGTTGGTGTCCAATGTCAATTGGATGTGATTAAAATCTGTGAAAAATATTGTCATGAATATATTAATATGGAGGAAAAACTTTCATTAAATTCTGATAGAGACTGAACATTAAAGGTCCAAAGTCAACACTAAAGTTATCATGAAATTTAATAAATCGATCCAACCACTCATATATTATATTAAATTATTTTTATTAATTTACTACACAAGTAACAGTTTAAAATATCAAATAAAACCGTAACGTTTTGTGGGATTTGATGGTGGCATGAAATTCAAATAAACCACTGCTTATATATATATATATATATATATATAAATTATCTAATACTAAATACTTAAATTAAATTTTAATAATTCTTAATTATTTTGATTGTTAAAGTTCAATCTAGTAGTTAAGTCTTAACTCTCTAAGTTTAATTTAATTAAATTTAAATTTTGGTTTGCATCTCTACAAATATTTTTGTTTTATGGGTATTTCTTCTTTGCCTTTGCTTGCATCGAATTATTTATTTCTCTTGCCTTTTTTGGGGGGATTTAGTGAATGTACTTCTCAGCTAAAATCTGATATGATAGTTCTATTGAGAGAGAAAAAAATTTAAGTTTTAAGTACTTAATTTGATTGCTTTGTTATAATGCTAAAGTATCAAAGAAGTTTTGTAATTTAATTTGGTCTAACTTATTGTTTCATTTCGTGGCTTTAATTTTAATAATTTTAAAGTTTAGTTTTTTCTTGACTGAACACCATTTTTGGCCCTCAGTGATGTTATATCACTTATAATATCAATTAAATATGAAAAGAAAAAGTTATAACTATATTCATTCAAGCGAAGTCAATTTATATAAGGTGTAAAATTTTAAGACTATTTTTTTTTTTAATGGAGTAATGCAAACAATAAAACTTTTATAGAGTAAACCAACACAAAAATCGTAAAATCATCTCAAATCGCACATTCGATTTTGATTTAGAAAATAACAATTTAATTTTTTTTTTAGCAAAATTGCAAATTACAATTCAATTATAAAATTAATAAAGATTGCAATAAAATCACAATGTGATCGCTCTAGTCTACCGACATAACATCCAATCTTGTGTGTAGGTTGTATATTTGGTATGTCTTTAATTTCTTTTATCATAATCAGCCCCCAATCTGATTAAAACGGTAATCTTATTTTTGGTACCAACAAATTAATTATGTGATAAATACAGTTATATTTAATTTATAATTAATTACATAATAAATATAAAGCTAATTATGATAATTTAAAAATCCAAAGTGGACAAATCGATCAGACTACCACCTAGTTCATAATAACCGAAAGTAAGCAAAAACGACTACAAAAACACGAGTGAAATCGATATAAAAACACGACTTTAATCACCCAAACAATGTTTGATAACCTTAAACATGCCCGATTCTCACTCTCCCTACTGACTTATCCTATCCCAATCAGCCAAGCTAGCGAAAACCAGTGAGGTCATGTCATTGTCATTGCTCCAAATACAAGCAGCAACCTGGTAAGTTCCTCTTTCTAGACATGTGCATGTACATTTTATATATATATATATATATATATATGATTTGGGACAATCATAATTCGGGTCGAATTGATATCGAATTGAGGTATTTTAGTTAGAAAAGACATAAAATACTAACACATGCTTGGTAAGAAGATTTTTAACTAATTTTTTTTAATATTTAAATTTGTTGAACTCTAAAGGTCAAATGTATTTTAAGTTAGTTTAGATTGAGACGTCTAACGTGGTTAGTGTCGCATGTCTTTTCAAACTTGAAATCAATATGACTGAACTAAATTATATTAATTTTTCCAAATCAATATGATTGTATTGACTTTATGTCAAATGAAAGTTGGAGTTTGGATAAGTGAAATGAAAAAAAAAAAATACAATAATTGATCTACTTGAAGTGAGATCTTCTATTATTTTCTATTTGTTGTTTCAAGATTTTTGTTTATATTTTTTTTTTTTGAGTGAAATAAAATGATAAATTATAGCAGCACATCAACAAATGAATAATAACCAATCAATAATTTATAATAATAATCAATTACTATAGTATTAGACAATTGCCACACTTCTTATGGGATCTTTAAAAGATTTTGTATTAATTTTCATATAAAAGTGAAAATATGTTTGAATGAATAATTTTTTAATAAAAAAAAAATATAGATTTGAGAAAACGAGCATTTCCAGAATTTATGAAAGTATAAATTCTGAGGATCTACATATATATTTTATTCATTTGTTATATATATATATATAGACTAGGTATGTACAATATTGCCACAACATGTTGTCAAATCAATTAATGACTTGTTTTGGGAAGTAATTGAAGAATGAAAAGGCGACCAACCGACATAATTGATGCCCCTTCACAGGAAGTAGTTGAAGAGATTCTTCTCATTTCTTCCTCCATGATTTTGTTATGATATTGCACAATGTGTTTACCCTTATCCATTTTTGTGATTATTTGAAGGGACTGTACTCCCCATGTGTATAAACTATAAACATAAACCATAAAGAGGGGAGATGGGAGGTTGGTTTACAACCCAGCATGAGTTGATTGACTGACATCTTTCAGACCAAGGCGTCAGAGACAGGTTTGGAAAGTCTTTGTATTGGCAAATTCTGGAGTTTCGGTCTTATTTTTGATATATTTTATTTCAGAGATAATAAAAAACAAAAAAATTCAAAAAAATAAATAAATTTTAAGAGTGTATTTGGATGACAGATGAGAGTGTAGTAATTATGCTTGATATATTTTTTTAAATATATATATATTATATATATTGAGACGTGGATATATTTCTTGAAAATATTATATTGATGAGAGATACATATTTTTTAAAAGAAAATATATTTGTACGTGAATACAATTTTTTAAAGTGGAAAGATGTGTTTTGAAAAAGATTTTAAGAAATACTCATAAACAGTGTAAAGAAAACTGTTTTCACATGACTTTTTGTGAAAAATTTGATAGCCAATCATAGCCTAAGAATTTATCCAATCACAATTTTGGGCTTCCCTAAAAGTAAAAAAATAAAAAATGTCCAATGAAAAAACAACTAAGAGGGCTTTTATTGAATTTATAAGCTTTTCAAAAGATATTGTAAATCGTTATATAAAATTAAAAAAAAAAGTATATCCAACATAATTTATTTTTAAAATAAAATTTAATTTCAACAAATTCTTTTAATTTAAATAATTTTAATTATAAAATTATCATTACTAATATGTTAAAAGTTCCATGATCCTATTTTATTCGAACACTTTAATAATTTATTTCTAAAATATAATATAATATTTTATAAACTTTAAAAATATCTTATAAGATGTGGAATATTATAAAATCTTTTAAATAAATTTAAACATACACCCTCTAAATATACTCGTAGTTTTACCATCTCATTTACTTGTTATTTCTGAGTTTAAATGTTGAGTATGTTGTATTTTTATTGGACTTACAGATGTTATAAAATCCTACTATGCCTTGAGTTTTCTTTTATTTGAATCTTAAGACTCGTGCTATCTGAGTTTTTGCACTTTTATATATTTGATTGAGCTTTGTTGTTGTCCTTCATATTTTTTGTTGTATGAGTTATCGCATTAAACTACGTTTAAATATTGCTAGGAAACATGAAAATGCTTAAAAAATGATTTATTTTTTTTTTTTTATATTTTAACCTCGCCCGCAGTACTTAGCAGTTGAATTACTGAAAATTGAACCACCTAATTTTCGATTTTGATTAATGATGTGAGTTTTAAAATAGTATTCTTGATTGCTTTATATCCCACCAAATTAGATAAGGTCTTGTGATCAAATTACGAAAATGGCACTGATATCATAAATTCATAAGGAACCAAAGGTGTGTTTGGTTTTATTTTTTTTTTGGTTATGACAGAATGTGTTTCGAGATAATGTGTGTATTAAAAGAAAAAAAAATTAAAAATATAATATATATTTAATTTTATTTTAGAAGAATATATTAAGAATAAAAATTAGGGGAAAAAATGATACCAAATATATAGCCCAAATTACGAAAATGGCACTGATATCATAAATTCATAAGGAAACCAAAGGTGTGTTTGGTTTTATTTTTTTTGGTTATGACAGAATGTGTTTCGAGATAATGTGTGTATTAAAAGAAAAAAAAATTAAAAATATAATATATATTTAATTTTATTTTAGAAGAATATATTAAGAATAAAAAATAGGGGAAAAAATGATACCAAATATAGCCCAAATATTTGTATTGTTTTCACACAAGAGGAGGACGCAAATACAATATTTGGGTTTCTTGTCAATCGACCGGGTAGTCCCCTGTTGGGCTTCGAACAATGGATGTTATAGAGATAATATTGTGGATTCGGCCCATCATTGGGGCTGGCCCAAATTGAAGACAAATTGTCCTGAATTTTATTTTTTTTCTGAGTCATATTCAATATCTAAATGGAGAGTAAAAGAAAATTAAAAAAAAAGAAAACATACATAAAGATATAAACATACATTTTTAAGAGTGAAAGTTCTTATCATCCTTAGATATATTCAACGTTTCTACTTTCTTATAGCTATGTCAAGTACATCAAAGATTTTTGCAACGAGAAAAGTAGCTATAGTCAATAATCATGCAAATAAATCTCATATCAAATTAGAAAAGAAATTAATATTAATTCTAAGTTATATATATTTTGGTGTATTTCAGATAAATGTTGAATTTTAAAACCTTAATTTCTATCATCTGAGTTATATTTCGTTATGTAAAACTCGTATGATACTCGTATAATTTATGTATATATAAATAATTGAAAAATACTTTTTTTTTTTCGTATACGTTTTGAATTATTGGGTAATATTCTGTACTTTTAAGGTAAATGTTTAATACATGCATTATATTTACTTCATCTAAAACTAGATGAATAATATTCTATTTTAATAAAATATTTATAGTATTGCACTGTAATCTAAAAATTATTTATAAGTTATTTATAAGTATTAATGGAATATTATATAAATAAATAATAAAAAATCTAATAATTTACGAATATATTAATTATTATTAAATAGCTATCTTTAAGTTATGTCATAATTATAAATAAATATTATAGAAATATATATAAAATAATTTTTGTATAACTTAAAAATAAGTAAAACACAATTATATAAAAATAATGTCTAAATAAATCATATTTTTGCTTCTAAATAATTCTTTTAAATTATTATTTTATTTGTACTTTTAAGAATCCGTCAATTATTCATTTTCGTATTTTTTGATAATCGAATATGTTGTCGTAATTTTTAATAAAAATTGATAATATGTTGTCGAATATGTATTTTATAACAAAATTTTATCATCCCTTATCCAGCTAACTAGGCTCAAAATCTTTAAGTTGAAGCAAAAATCAAGTTTTGCCCTTTAAAAAAAAAAAAGAAAGCATACAGGTGCATTAAGGTTAATATAGATAGGGTAGGGATATTGGGTTTCTCAATTTGGAGATGGGGGGTTCTTATGAGAAAATGGGGCCGGCGGATTGCTGGTGGCGGGTGATGCGTAGTGGGAGTCTAGGAAATAGGCACACTATCAAGTGTCAAAAACTTTGCAAGCAAATGGGAGGGGTAGAATAGAGAAGTGGAAAGGAATTACATTAATATCATGTGGACAGCCATATTTTTTTGGGTAAAATATTGTTTACCAAAAAATTATGAAATATGCAACACTTACTCCTGTAATTTCAAAACTTTCATTTACCTCCCCAGAATATTAGACCATTGAACATCTATTAATACTGAGCTTAAATTACTAAGTTATCCTTGTACCCCCTAAACTAAGGAGGTAAAAATGTATTTTTAGTCCTGTAAATTGACTTATTTTAAAATTTTATCTTTTATTTACTTGGTTTTCAATTTTAGTCCACAATCTTTTGATTCAATGGTAATTTCGATCCAATTTGGCCTAAAATTTAAAACTAGCGGTTTGGCCAGAAATTGGCTAGAAATTCAAAATTTTAGGGATTTTTTTGGAGGTAAATTGCATAACACCAGCCAAAAAGAATTGGGGATTTTAGGAGTAAATTGCATAAAATCGGCAATTTGCACCCAAAAAATTTACAATTTTTCTGATTTCCTACCAGAATTTGAGTTTTTCCGTCAATTTTTTAAGTTTGAGCTAAATTGGATTGAAATTGTCATTGAATCAATAGATTGTGAATTAAAATTGCAAAACTAATGGATAAAGGATGAAATTTAGAAATAAGCCAGCTTATAGAACCAAAAATTAAAATTTCCTTTTAAAAACATTTACTTACCAACCATCTAATTAATAGCGACCTAACTAATGTTCTTATGCATTTTAAATTGTTCCTAAAATCTCTAATCTAACTTAATTACGTCTTATCAATTTTTTATATAATTTTATGTATTTGATATGCATAATTTCATTACATTACTCTCGCATTAGTTAGACATATGATCAGAGTACCATTATTTTTAAAGAGAAAATACTTCAGTAAGCTATATTTAGTTATTTATAATTTAAGTGGTGATTAATGTAATTCAGTACTCTAATGTTTTATCCAAATTATTTAGTATTTTTTATATGTTATATTTATCAACTTAGTTTTACTGAAAAGTAAAATTAAATTAACAACGTGCATGGTTTAAGCATTTTTAGAACTACAAAATTCCAAGCCACAATATATGTAACATTCATATAAAGAACTGATTAAATTTAATTTATACTAAAATAAATATGCAATGCTAATAACAAATATGTACTAATTAAAGTACAATATTATCCTTTTGGAAAATCAGAAAAAAATAATATAAGATGATCCCTTATTTTAAGTGTTACATTACATCTTGTATGCGAATTAATTGCATAAATTAACTTTTTTTGATAAACATTTCTTCTAATTTATGCTTACGAATACCTTCATTTTTAAAGTAAAATACTTTGATCAATTATACTTAATTAATTACAATTAGTTTGTATAAAGGTATTTTATTCTTATGTTTAATTCAAAATTACTTATTAATTTTGGTATTGACATTTTTAAATGCAATTTGCTTGAGGAATGATATTAGGGTATGATTGAGTATTTGCGCTACAAATACGCCTAAGCCACAATATATTCAATTATTTTTTTACTACATTAGTAAATAAGTAATAATAGTATTGTGTTATTATTAATTAACATACAATGTTATACTTCTGCAAAATAAGAAAAGTAATATAAGAATTTCCTCATTTTAAATGTCACATTTCATTTTTGTGTTTGAAGTAATTGTGTATTAGATATTTGTGCTAGACTATTTTTCAATTTATGTTGCCTTCATTTTGATAGTAAAACACTCTAATTAACTTTTAAATAACACATATTGAATGTAACTTACTCTTTTATTTCAAATATATATCACTTTTTTTTGTTTATACATATCAATTTAATTTGACTTAAGAAATTAAATCATATGTTTAATTGTGAATTTATCCCCTGAACTATGTATTATTGTATGTCAGAGTAAAGGGTACTTTTGTCAATTTTTGTACCTCAATGCCTTCTAAGCAAAAAGTTAACGGCTTATATGACGGATAGGGTTGGGGGGGGGGGGGGGGGGAGGGGATTGAAAATTTTTTAAAAGTTCAGGGAAGCAAGTATTACATATGCTATAGTATAAGGGGATAAATTGTATTTTATCCTATTCATTTCTTTAAAAAATTTAGATCTTATGTGATTTTGTTAAACTCAACTAATCATATAAAAAATATCTATAAAATAAAAGAATATTAGGGACAAGATAATATGTAACAATGAGAAAATTGTTACTAATAATAAGTGACAAGTTTAGTGTTAATAAGAATTAGTGTTTAAATTGTTAGTAATTAGTAATTCATGTATAATAATAATTTAATGATAAACTTGTGATAAAATTTTTGGTATCACTATACATACATGTATTATTAATTATCTACAATAATAATTAGAATACAACAATTGTAACAAAATGAATTTTTTTTTCACTTAACATGTGTCATCGATCAGTGACAAATTTCATGTTGCTACTGAACGTCTTGCAACTAATATTACTTTTTTTTTATAATAATTGTATTTATTTTATAATTAGTCATTCTCGAGTGTCTTAGCCGCTCTCTTGCATTGTGACACCAATCACATGCTAAATTTAAATGACTTTATTTTGTATTTATTCATGGAATTCCGTGTTTCTTTTCATAAATTACACACACAAGAAAGGTTTCACGGCATCTAAGTTGCCCCTACTGAATGTGGCAATTAAAGCATGGAAAAGAGGGGCTCAAGAATTTTATTCCATCTCATGAAATTATTCAAAAATGTATAGCTCCATTAGCAATGTAATTTGGTACTTTGGTAGTTTTGCTTTTTCGTCCATAGCTTCCGTTTGAACTCAATCTGACCAAAAGCTAACTCAATATCTATCTATCTATCTATCTATATATATATATATATATATATATTAATTTTTTGAATCCAAACTTAAATGAATAGAATCCACCATGATCATAATCGGAAACTTTTGTGTTTGCAAAGAGTATAAGCGATTGGAGGTCGATAGAATCTGAAGACTCGAAATTAAACTTAAAATAGAAAAATCAATATTGAAGTACAATTACTTTGCTCGTCTAAGATTAGATTGAACTTGAACTTAAAAAATTAAAGACGAGTCAGCTTTTTTTCTTCCTAATTTTTAAAATAACAAAATAGCATATTTAGTACTCCCAAGATAAATGTTTAATAAAAACTCATGATAGCATTGTTAAAGACATATAATTTTTATTGAAAAATATGCAAGTATGTGCCTTGATTTCCATTTTTTTGTTTTTCATGACATGTTTGTAAACTGATATATTTTGTTGTTGTCCTTTTCTCCCCCACGCTAAGGAGGATTTGATACATTTCTGGGAGAGTTGAAAGTTTAAACCATAGATTTTTCATGTATTAGGCTTCACAAAAGAGAATCTCACCTTCAAGTTAAAAACGTGTTAGACATATTAAATATTAAATGTTTCTTTTTTTCTATTAGTTTAAATATATAGATGTGGTGATCATTAATAAGCATTGGAAAAAATATTAAAAGCATGAATTTTGCACCCTCTTCAATGGCTAGAGGCATTTAGTGATGGTGCTGGCGATTGGAGGGAGCAGTAGTACTAAAGGCAACGACAGTGTTGGAGGCAGTTAATTGTGGATGGTGGTAGAGTTGTTGCAAATAAAGGAAAGGATAAGAGTTGGGATTGGGACTTTATTTTGCGACGAGTGAGTGAAATACGAGATGAAACTCTAATTTATATATTACTGTTGCAGCATTGACAGTAAAAAGGTATTGAAAACTAGGAGCTAGGTTTGGCTAGATTTGATGAAGTGCAGAGCTAGGTTTATTAAGATAAAATTAAATACGAAATTTGTAGTAATTTTTTTTAATATAAATTATTATTGTGCAAATAATTAATAGAAAAACTTGGAAACTCATTGGCAGCTTTCAAACATCTATATTGACCTCAAACTCGAATCCTTTAAAACTCAAGTTTGAGAAGTCGGATTCAAATTAGAGTAGAGTTTGCTTCTAAACTGCACTTTCCTATATACGTACCTTGTGGGTTTTATTCAGAATTCATGATCCATATAATTGAACTTTCAAACACGTGAAGCACAATTCTAGGTACATATTTCCAAAAATTTATCCAAGTGGTGTGAATTCAATTTAATTTTGTCATTACATAATCCTGGCCGTAAAGGTCCAAAATGAATCTGAAAATGATAACATTCTCAAAGACTCAACCTACCTATATTCTTTCCCTTTTTTTTTTTTTTTTCTCTTTTGAAATAATTGAACATAATATGTTGGTAAAGCAAGCTGATTCTAGAACTTTGGAGCATGCTAACTTATAAAATAAAAGAGAAAAAAAAAATCTAGGAATAGCAAATTGTTGCAGGACAATAAGGCAGATTGTCCATCGAGAAAAGATAAAGGGAAGAAGAAAAAGCCCAGAGTTTCCTTTGGCCAGAAGACTAGACCTCCTTGTAGGAGACAATTGGAGGTTTACAGTTTCATCTTTTTGGAAGTCTTGATATTGATATTTGACTGAGACTAATGATCTTTTCATAGGACTTAGGCTTATAATTACCATTACTGTATTAATTATTTTTGCATATTATGTTCTTTCTCATCACTCATCGCTTTCTTTTCCTTTACTCCATTCCCCCCCACCCCACCCCACCCCACCCCATCAAAGACATCAATTCTTTAAAATTACCTGGCAAAAGTAGATCCCGTCAACAACGACATTACTATGGCTGTAGACCAATCTCTAACATGTCTCTCTTTCTCTTTCTATACATACATGGGTGTGTGTATGTATAGAGAGAGAAAGTAGAGGAGAGAAAGAGAAGTGGGAGACTGGGATTCACTCATTCCAGTTGTATCTCGTTGCTTTTGAGGAATGTTTTTTTTTTTTTTGGAAGTTCAACACTGTTCCTTTTCGTGACTTGTAGTAGTAATAATATAAGATACTTATATTTTTTGTTTATGGAGTGCATTAATTTGTGTAACGCGTTTGCATGCATGCATGCGTTGGGGCGAGTCCATTCAAGGCCACGTGGCACGTGGATTAAGGGCAATGATTTAAGTCTTTTTTAAGGTTCGTGTTAATAAGATATGATATTGATATGACTAGCAATATTTAGGATTTTTTTTCTTCCAAAACTTGAAACATTAGTAAGAAGACGAACGGCATGATTTGAATCCCAAACTTCGATTAAAAGAGATGATTAACAATTCAGAAATTGTAATAGAAAAGAAAAGTATTACAACCCTTAGTGAATGTTAGCGGGAAGAGGGGAAGTACTACAGTAATTCTTAGAAGATGGTATCGTAAATACTATTCTTTATATATATATATATATATTTAATGTTCTATATTTTTTAAAATAAAATATTTAATTTTCATTTATATACCTGTGTAATATAGATATTACTTTTTTAATTTGAAATCTCATGCAAAAATATTTATTTATATATGATAAATTTTAGTATATAAATAATTATAATTATTTTAGAATATAAAATTTTAAAATATTTTAATAAACTTTATTATATTTTTTATTATATTATATTGATTATTAAATAAAATTTTATAAATACAATATAATTAAGGATGTAACACAATTTGCTATAGTAAATCCTATCTGCTTAGTAAAAATGTCGAGGGTCCCACTAAATCCAAAGAGCCACATAACATCATGATTGGGGATATGGGTTAGGTGGGGTGGGCAGAGATTTGATTTTTCACCTCAAAGGCTGTGAGAATTAAGTGGGCGTTCGTGTGGGTTTGGATGAATGATTAAGCAAATCCCAGAGTTTCATTAAAAAGGGTATAAACAGATCGCCATTTAATTACCTCCAAAACTTCTTATTCTTTATAGACATTTGTGACACCTATAATTGTCCCACTCTCTCACCAGGAGAGTTTGCACACCCAGCCTCACAGTTTATGTATATGGTGCATAAAACATAGGTTGCTCACATAGCATTGGATACAATTTCTTTGAAATAATCTCTCTTTTAAAATGATACTACTTTTTATTTTAAAAAATTATTTTTTAAATCATTAAAAAAGTTTTTTTTAATTAAAATATAATATAGCTACACTAACCCTCGATTATAAACTTTTAAAAATATTGAATAAAAAGAGAATATAGAGTTGATTACATAACATTACTTCAAGATGAATTTGGGGTTTTGCCAACTCCCTTGTCAATAATGGCAGTTTATTTATTAATTTATTTTTTTGGCCGCCGAAAATAGTTCAATTGGTGAATCAATTAACATGTTACTCGCTTCTAACGGTAGGGTGGGGGTTCGAATTTTAATGAAAACTTGCGGCTAAATTTCGATATGGAGCAATCACTGTACTGTCAGTGGGACCCTTCGGTTGGAATTTGATATGAAGCAATTACTTTAAAAACGGCTCATTGTGCGCAAAAGTGTATAATCATAGGGAACTTGTGATCCAATTGAAATATATTCTACAATTTACTTTTTCAAGGTACATGAGGCAAAGGATTTTAGAAATACAGAATATAGTACGACGCAAATTGGAATACCTGGTTATTAGGGGAAAAAATTACGGTTTTAATATTTTTTATTAAAATAAGATTTTATAAATACTTGTATTATATTCAATATCAAACTTTAATTTTTCTTTTGTTATATGCAATCTTAAAAAATATATTCTACGTCATTTTCCTATGATAATTCTTTTAATATAAGAGAAAAAGATATTCTCTTAATCATAATATAAGAGAAAAAGTTTTTGAAATCAATTAAATGATGAATCTGTTGTGAAGATATGAGAAGAGTCGCGTAATGTACATGTGCTTCACGGCATGTGGGGGGAAGGTGATAGCATTGGGTTAATCGCAGTTTACAAGAATTGAGAGAGAGTAGAGAGCATCTTTTGGAAAGCGGTGGTCTTCCCGTTTGTCGAACTGCCCCACTCCAATCTCAAGACAATCCCATTCTCTCTCTCTCTCTCTCTCTCTCTCTCCCCTTATTTTTTGAATCTTTTGATCGAATCGATCGATATTCCAGAGGACTTTGTTTGTTCGGGTTCTGGGCCCCTTCATCATTGTGGGGTCACTTTTGCTCTTCTCTTTTTTGTCCCTCCCTATCGGAATTATTTCTTTCTTCTACAATAATTTTAGCTCAAGTACCCTCAATGTCATTGCATTATAAGGGAAAATCATTTTCACAACCCATCACATCTTAACTAAATACGAATATTGCATTCAGTTTTTTCAAAAATTTCACTATTTAATTCATATATAATTTAGAAAGATTATCTATAACCGAACCAAAAATAGATTTTTGAGTACAAAATAAAATGGTAATTATATAATCCTGATTCTAATAATTTACAATCCAATTTGGATGAGACCCAACTGGATAACATCTAAAGATTGGGTCATTTTTACTTGTATGATGTCATGATTGTAATTGTCTCGAGTTTTATTTTGAAATCTAATTCAAAAACTATTCAACTCAAATTGGAATATGAATTATTACATAAAAAATTTATATATTTATTTTATCTATAAAATATAATATATTTGGGTTGGACCAAATTATAATTTGAGTACTTGTTCCTCAAGATAGTTGTCTTGATTTGGCATTTCAAAAAATTTTAAAACATGGGTTGGCGTATGGAAGTGTTATTGTAGTAGCTTTTCTTTTTCCAAGTTTCCATCTTTGGGTCAAAGATTTCTCTAAGCCCAGAGGAACATTGTGTTGGCTTTGATGATTGCAGAGTACCCCTCTTTTCACTTTTTTCCACTTATCCCCCTCGGTCTTACTCTTTATTATCAATGCAATCTAAAGATCTTCTACCACCTTGTAATTACACTACTATCAGTAGAGTGATAGAGTTGGGAAAACTTTTTATGGAATCAAGAATCATGGACTGGTAGATGTAGGAGTGGACACAGCCATCTATCTAAAAAAAATTAAATATTTGTGTGATATAATTCCTCTGCTATTTTATTTAGATATCAAATATACTATTCTTATCTATATAAAAAAAAAAATTGTTTTTCCAACTTAAATCTTGGTTCCGTCGATTATTAACTTAAAAAAGGGTTTTAGATTATATATATATATATATATAATGTGTTTACAGTTATATGCTCGCGAGAAAATTGTCATTGATTTATAATCATGGTATATGTTACATAATTTTTTAATTATAGAAACAAAAATTAAGTACAAAAAATTTTAAAACAAAAATATTTAGCAATATTTAAAAAATGTACGAAGGAGATTATAGACTAACATCTTCACCAAATGCATAATGAATGTAACATTTATTTTTAAATAGTTTATTTTATAAAAAACAAAATATTCAGCTAAAAATTCATATACCCAATAAACCAGATACAGCGAGTATAACAAGTATTGTACCGAATAATAGGCTTATATAGTGGATTTTGGATTTGGGACATGAGGGTTAGTATGATTGAGGTGATGACCAATTGGATTGGTTTATTCACGTGATTCCAGGAAGAGTGTACGGCCACTGATTGTAATATTAGCCTGAAACTGCTTGTTTTGTTGATATCTTTGTGTCTATCATATCTATATAGGTATGCATGCCCCCTCTGCCTGCATTCATAGACCGATTGGACGGTCTGTAACAACCAAAAGAGTGGTACAACTCGTCATTGCTTTCTTGAATTTTATCCAACTTGAATAAATTTCTCCCCACTTTTCACAAAATTAAACACTTGTATAAATTAATTTTTATAAGAATTTTTCAAGTCTCATTAGAGTTTTTAAATATGATGATGTGCTCCGTTAATTTTCAGAAAAAAAAAAAAAAAAATTGCAATAAGTTTGATATGGATTGCGAGAATTAATTTGTAATTAAAAATATTGTATACAATCGTTCAACGAGAATTGCTAAAAGTCTATTTGATTTCAATTTCAAATTTAATTTTATATATTCAGTATTTTTAGAATTGAAAATACTTTCATTAGTTTTTTTTTTCGTGTAAAAATGAAACTAATTTTGAATCAATTATGTTTTTATATTAACTATATAAATTTAAAATAAAATTATAATTATTTTATAATTTTTTCTTCTTAAAAATATGAATATTAGTATGTTTTAAAATATATTTTTATTTCTAAGTTTGATTAAAAAAATAAAAATAAAAATAAAAATAAAAATAAATAATATATTTGATGAAAAATAAGTAAAATAAATGTATTTTCAAAGTTTAGCATTTGAAAATGTAAACAAATTAGCTTTAAGTTTTTTTTCGTTGATTCGTTGGCAACTGATAATATAAATATTTACTTTTTTGAGTTTAGTTCAAGACAATTTGTATTTGTTTTTACTAATTAATTGTGGTCAATTGGTATAGAACTGCAAAAAATTCTTTTTCTCCTTTAATCAATTAAACTTGTAAATCTAGAGAATAATTAGTTTAATTCAAGACAATACAGTATTACTATGTAAAATACTAATACCTCTGATGTGGTACAAGACCAAAACGCATAGTCCCAACATGTTCAGATCGCACAAATTTATTTTATATCCTAAGAACAATTAATTAATGAACAAGGGAGCCAAATCAAGGTGTTTATTCCCGTGAGTGTGATGGGGGGTGGTGGGATGGTGGAGTTTGGCGGTGGTGGGTGGTGGTAGTGATGGTGGTGGTGGTGGGGGCAATTCCATTTTCCTTGGGAGGCTGGCAGTGACAGGGCAGAGATACGGATACGGACACAAATTTGATGTATTGGGTTTGAGACTGTTGCCTCGTGATCGGAGACGGCAGATCCATGGAAGACTGTTCCCGCTAGTCACGTGGGCTCTTTTGACTGCCCAATGACCAACCCCATCACTTAACCAATCCCCCCTCCCCCCCCCCCCCCCCACAAGGTCTGTATCTATAGGTGTATGTATAGGCGGGTGAGCTCTATATATATGTAAAAATATGCACACTCCAAGTCCAACCCTCGTGCCTTATTCTTATTCTCCTCTCACACTAAATTACACACACTGCAACGTTAACCTGTGGCCTCTCTGTGCATACCTATTTTTATCTAATTTTACTGAGAGTTTTGGTTAGATGAAAATCAATTGACGACAAACGTGGACTCTTGCAGGCAGGTGCTGACTGGTATTTCGCCATTTTTATTAGCTTTATATAAAGTTAATAGACAACACTTGATCTCAGCCCCTCTCGTACACTCAAAACCAGCTCTCTATCCTAAGTTGTTGTTCAAACATTTTATTATTACACATCCTTTTCAACTTACTATTTGCTCGTACTTCTTTGTTAGACCCCCCCTAGAGAATTGAGACCCCATCTCCACCCCCCCTTTTTCTCTATATACATTTGCCATTTTCTTGTATAAAAACCCTTTTGTGTTGGCTGAATTTAGAGCAGAAAATCAAGCCCATTGTTGAAGTTTTATCCAAGTTTTCAAGAATGTACCACACTCAAAGCAATTCATTCTCAATGCTTTTCTCCATGGCCAATGGCCACAGAGCTTTTGATGAAGGGGAGATGTACTCTTTGACGAGTTCCCCTTCAGCTTCTGTGGATTGTACTCTTTCCTTAGGCACCCCTTCCACTCGTGTCACCAATGAGAACAATCATCATCACGAGAAGAAGCGCTCTTCTTGCATGTCTAACTTCGGCTGGAACATTCTGCCGTCCAAGCACACGCCGCCGCCGTCCTCCGCCAAGGGCCACCGTGGAGGAAGCAGTGGCAACTCCAGTTCTGGGGGCGACCCTCTCTTGGCTCGCCGATGTGCTAATTGTGACACAACTTCTACTCCCCTCTGGAGGAACGGTCCCAGAGGCCCAAAGGTGATTAATCGGTCTAAACCACCACTTAATTATTTCATTTTTTTGACTATGCATTGATAACTGGATATTCTAGTGCAAGAGACTAATGGTGGTGACGATTAATTATTGCAGTCACTATGCAATGCTTGTGGGATTCGTTTCAAGAAGGAAGAGAGGAGGGCCACGGCGGCAGCCGCCAGCAGCAACGGCGCCGCCGCCCATGGAGCTCATGTCGACACGCAACACATGACGAACGGGACGTCGTGGGCTCAGCACCAGAAAACGCCGCCATGTTATTCTTCGGCTTACGGGAACGAATTCCGATTCATAGAAGACGACGTCGTCGATCATCGCGACTCAGAAACCGGCAGCGGCATGCAATTCCTGTCTTGGCGTTTCAACGTGGCGGACAGGACAAGCCTTGTTCATGACTTCACAAGATCATAAACCCATCATTATTTTCCCACAAATTCCATAAAAAAAAAAAAAGAAATGAATTCAAAATTTAGAAAAGTGAAGGCCAAAAAAATTCCATTTGATGGTGATAGTGGTGTGACTGATAGCTATGGCTCATGAAATTCTTTTCTTTTCAGCTGTTTTTTTTTTTTTTTTTTTTTCTTTTTATGGTTTCATGGATCTTACATACATAGATGGAGTGAAAATGAGTTAATTCTATGTTTGTTGGTTAGATTTTGCTTTTTCTTTTTGTACCTTTCACTTTTCTTTGCCTTTGTTCAGACTGCCTCCATATATATATATATACTATCTAGGAGTACCTTTTTCTGTTGGTCTGTTTCATACACTTTCTTTAAAATATGACAAGTTATGCAGCAACGGGGTTAGCTTTTTGAGCACCTGTTGTTTTCTGTGTAATCAGATGTCTCTCCCCGATATGCATTTCATTTCTTGAGATTGTTCATCTGGTGTACTCTCTGTAGTAATTTTGCTTTCATCTGTTGAGAAAAGCTTCAACTATGCTGACGGTTTAATATTGTACTAATATAGTTCTCCTTTTACTGATCTTTTTGTGGGATTAATGCTACTTATATTCATTTAGTTCGAAAAATTGTTGATGCATTGGGAAATTGTGTGTTACTCAAGTAGTGTGTGAGTTATTAAGTGTGTATATGATTATGTTTTATAATAAATTAAAAAATGTTGATATTATAATCTGTAATTCAACGATTCGCAATTCTTTAATGTTGTAGTTTTGGTCTCCTAATTTGCAAAAATACTGTATTAATCAAGCTGTACTGATGGAGTGATGGCTCAAGAGGAAATTTTTAAGCTGGAATGTCTCCATAATTTTTGTGATAATGAAGATTTTATGTGTTTGAATGGAGAGTCTGATGTGGATCTCCAGTCACTACACTATATTTTAAATTTATAATTTTAGAGCTGATATAAATAATATTTATTAAGTGATAATAATTTTTATTTTATTATAATAATTATTTTATTAGTTTACTAGTAACTGGTAATAAGACTTTAAGGTTAATTAGACCTTCCTTTCCTATTACTTTGGACAATTACATACACTTTTCTTTTCTCTTTCAGATTACAAATATCCCTTTGACTGAAGAAAGTGAGTCAAAATTAATGCAACTTGCCAGAAACAATTTTACCGTTAACTAAAATTGAATAAAAAAAGAAAGAAAAAAAGGATCATATAAAATATAATTTTTTCGAAAAGACAATAGTGCCCTACACCTTATATTAACGTTTTGAATGCAACTGCAACTATTTTGTGAAGGCAGGAAGGACCTCCTACACGTCAACTTTCTCAAACATGTGCATCACATACTAGTGAGCTTATTAGTGGACTCTCTGATGTTGTATCTCATGGTCAGATTTGCCAACACATTCTGTTAAAACAATTACTGACCACCAATGATGTGCCCATAATTTTGGTTAGTTGGGTATCTTTGTGAATAACAAGTACTTCTTAGTTAGTTATTAGGGTGGTTGGCTTTTGAGTTTTGGCTGGATAATTTGGTCTAATTCACATTCTTGTTACAAAACAGTAATATCATTGTTCCATGAAAGGCATACTTATGCCACCACAATTAAGTTTTCAGGCGAAAATAATGTCCTACCAAGTTCTTTTCATGCTTCTTCCATGTAATCACATTAAACTTCATGAATTGCAAATCACCAACCTAAAAATGCAATATAGGGTTAAGTAACCATCAAAGTGAAGGATCCAAGAGAAAATCATTTTATACCCTTACAAGTTCTTAAAAATTATGAAAACCCCTTAGGGGTGTTTTGGTCAACAAAATACAACAAATCCTGTAGGTGGGCATTATCATAATATGTGAGGTTGTTTTGAGAAGTTTAAGAAAATTATGTTACGTCATTATATATTCTGTTGACTAATTAAAATGGGCGATTTTTTTTATTTTTTTTTATAATTACAATCACCTGTGTGGGGTTAGGCGGACCCTTACTCGTTTATTAAAAGATTTCAATAATACCTACATAAAATGCAAGAATAAATCAAATAAGGATTACTACTTCTTACATTTTTGAATCTAAATGAGGCTAAATTTAACAAGTCACTTTAATAAAACCGTTAACAGCTTTCGACAAGTCTTGTAACTCGAATATTTTAGACATCTTCTAACTGCATGCCCAATTTGCTAGGCTATGTGCTGCACTATTTCTTTCCCTGAAGTTATGAGAGATTTTGTATTCTATTGCACACAACAGAGTGCTGGCCCTTGTGAGAAGCTCCTCGAGTTTCCAATGTGCCGTGTGATCTCTCTTCCGTAAGTAGATGAACCATAGCCATGGAGTCCAATTTGATCCACAATTTAGTGATTCCTTTTTTCAGATGCTAATTGAATTCCTTATACCACTGCCCATAGTTCTGCTTCAATGTTAAAGTGGTGCCCAATAAATTGACTGAAACCCACAATAAAATTCCCATCACAGTCCCTCTAATTCCAGACCTTTGCTCGCCCCGTCGACATTTAACTTAATCTATCCATGCTCAGGTTTTTTTCCAAATTACTCGTGAAATACAAACAGCAACAGGACATTCCTTCACTTGCACTCCTAATAAGTGAGCTATATTTGTATCCCCTTTTTCAGTCAACATGTGAAGCACATGAAATATGGAATAAAATTCCCGTGATTATCTTATTTGAATGAATCGACAACATGTTGATTTTATCCTTAGACAAGAATAATGCCCAATCTTTGTATGATGTATGTTGCCGTATTACTGACGTGATTTCAGTTAATCCTTTCTTTGTTGCTCTCGGAGATGCCGGAGCCGTAACAGTCGGCGGCCTTAAAGTGTCAGCGAACGTACGTCTAGGCGGAGGGTCCGGTGACTTAGGGTTTTGAAGTTCGATATCATTAGAGAGAGCGTTAGGGAGAGATGGAGTCATTTTTCTCAATGTTTAGAAGGGGGCGAATATAAGACGGAGATGAATTACAAAGTAGGTATGTATAATTTTAAGATCAAGAGGGGTATATGAAATTATCCATAGTAACACGAGAGGGTGATGTAATTATCTCAAGAATTATGTATGACTTGTGGTCAGAATTAGTAATTTATGTATAAAGATAATTATGTGACAAGAAAATTAGCATAATAAAGCAATTATATATTTGTGTTGTAAATGAGTTATCACTATGTAATTAAGCATCAACAATTCAACAACGAACAATTTAAAAATAATTTTTATTACTATTAAATCTATAAAACATATTATTGTGGCACAAAAAAAATTATTAGCCACAACTACTATGTAATGAAGGTATATTCAAACAACAAAACTAAAAATATCTACAATAAACTGCAGTCCTTAGCTTAGCCAACTTTTCAGTTCGTACATTTATTTATTATTTAAATTGAATTCTCATGTTAACTTGATAAGAGTTTGATTAGATCAATACAATTCTACTTCAATTCAATTATCGTAATAAGTATTCTGATAATTTTCTCTTCTCGTAGCACAGTCCAAGGAACTTAGATATTCTATTTTTTTATAATAATGATGGAACCACAGCCACCATCTATTAGATGTGCATCGATAAATTAATATGACCCGTACAATAGCTAACAAACACACACGATTCGTGTGTGGGCTCTAGTGTACTACTACCCTCAATGGACCACAGAAAAACGCCCAACCACCAAAGAGTCCTAATCATTGTTGCGTGGGTTTTTGAAATCTGTTGGCCCATTGTCTGAACCAAACGGCCCATAGTCCCATCAAATTTTCCTCTGTCTGGATTTAAGACAAAGTTCCGTTTAGCAAACGCCCCACCTCTCTCTGTCTCACACACAGTCGCAGAGTTGATGAACGTATCATCCTTGCAGAACTATGGCTTCAGAAGTGGATACGTACTCTTGAATCCACAAATTTGTAGTTGAGACTGAGAGGTTTAAAAGGAGGTCCAGCTTGAACATTATCCTGCAAGTAATGTCATAAACGACGTCGCTTTTTGTACATCGAAGAAGCCATATATATGTGCTTTCTTCAGAATCCCCTTTCCCCCTTTTTTGGTCAGAATTATTTTTCTTCCAAAAATGAAAACGTTTTCGCAGTGCTTTTACAGTGTGGCGATTTTTTATTTTTTTCTCATTTTAATTTGTTGTGATGCAAATTTCTGTAGGTTACTGCTGATTATGCGTGCGGGTCTGTGCGGGACGTTGGCGTTGATAAAGGGGAATTCAGGTTCAGGGAGCCCAGGACTATAGAAATTGGGGGGAGTTATTCATTTCAATGCGTTGCGAGGCGGGATGTAAACAACGTTCTGCCCAAGGTATTTGCTCAATGTTCTATTTGAAATAAGTTAAGTACTGAAGCTTTTTGGCTGTAAATAATGCTGACCTAGCTTTAGCTGATTGAGACTAGTGATTGAAGCTCTGCCCATATGTTCTGATTGTAATTGGAGTATAGGTAGTTAAGACTCCACTTTTCATATATGGTGATCCGTCTTTGTAATGTGAGATTATGTTATAATCTGGAGTTGTGAAGGATAACATTTGTTGGAAAGGAACTCGCATATGAACTCTGTCGCTTTGTTTAGAAAATCAAGAACTGGATGTTACTTGACATTCTCTTTCATAAAAAGACATAAAAACAGGATTTTGAGTTGGGCTTCAGTCACTTGACACCACTAAGACCCCATTTCTCTCTTATATGCCTCGTTACAGTTTTCTTTATGTATTTAGTTATCTGTTTTTAGATTTTGTATATCGATGAAAACATCTATACTTATGTGAGCATAACTTGTATAAATACTTAATGATTTCGGTCCCAATGCCTTCTGAAATTATATTGCCTCACAAACTGCAATTATATGCACCTGATGGTGGATTATTTCAGAAATTTTGTTCGTATCATAAAACACCCACATTTCTTGTGCAATATGATGTAACGAAGATTTTGGGGGTATTTAGTCTGCTTTGCATAGTATTTTTAATAGTA